>JAWDGP010003386.1:200000-320000 GCA_033675545.1 Elysia crispata | reverse complement strand
ATAATAATAATAATAATAATAATAATAATAATAATAATCAGAAGAAGAAGAAGAAGAAGAAGAAGAAGAAGAAGAAGAAGAAGAAGAAGAAGAAGAAGAAGAAGAAGAAGAAGAAGAAGAAGAAGAAGAAGAAGAAGAAGAAGAAGAAGAAGAAGAAGAAGAAGAAGGATGAGGAGGAGGAGGACGAAAAGGAATAGGATGGAGTGAAGAAAGGAAGGATTATGAAGATAAGGAGGAGGAGAAGGATAAAAAAATGATGATGAAGATGATGATGAAGGGGTGACATTTCAATGTCATGAGTGTGAACTCTGATCATTTATCGTACTTATGTCTTGCCCTAGCTGTCACAGTATTTGCTATAACTGGAATTCTCTGTGTACCAACGTCATCTTGTCGCTGATGCCTATCAATAGTGGCACCCTCTGAATGTTTGGTCCAGACAATACTTGATCTATCTACTTACTTATCGCTTCCTTCCAAGCTAAGCTCATGAAACAAAAATCGATCTTTAGGTCATCATTCTTAAGTCCGTAACATATTTATTCCTGTGTAACCCTACCACAAGTTTTTTTTTCCTTTTACATTTTGTGCTCGCTAGGTAGCCAAGCCACCGAAAATGATACGAGTATTTGTGACAATCTAGCATAATATTGAAATTGACATTTCATATTACCCTTTTAATCGGGCTGTTGCATCTTTCCCAAATCAGCTTTTCATCTGATCTTTAAGGCCTCGAAACCCGTGACCAAGATTGAACTTCAAACTTCCTTCTGATCTACAAAAGTGTCTATTGTCAGTGGATCAAAAAGTTATTTCTTACCAGTCAAATTGGTCCGTCAATATTGTTGAAAAACTATCGCTGCATTATTGTGTAACTCAGAATTTCAAATTTTATCGTGTCAGTAGTTACACAACCGAGTTACCTTTTTTTTTTTTTTACAATTCGTTCCTGAACACTCTTCGTATATCGCAGAGAAAGGCTTAAAATTCTTTAAATGTATCGAAATTAAACTAAAACCGTTATTAACATGTCGCTCTGTCCAAATCAAAAAGCTTTATAGGGATTTGTACCAGACAGTGTTGTTTACACATAAACATAAATATATTGATACTTTGCTCGGGAACCCAAGTGAATAAAGGCAGTGAAATCTGAAGAGGGCCAAGAAACAATGACTTCTACTTAAATGCATTCTATAGTTCTCCTCAGGGAAGATTTTAATGGGCTAAAACGGTGTCACACAGCAACAGGTTTCAGTCCACTGACAGAGCCCATATTAGTGTTTCAGCAGAAGCTGCTAGTTGCTAATGTTGTGTTTGTCTTGCTTTCCTTCTTTTTTTAATTCATTTTGGACACAAAACTCAAAATCCCTGTAGTTTTATGCCAACATTTAAAACCGAAGATCGGAGATTCCGGGAGTACCAAAACAAAAACCTCAGGTGGAAACAAAAGAGAAAGCACTTGACAGGATGACCTCGACACATTGTTCCAACGACGTACGACAAACAAACAAAAAATAGAAAACATAAAAGATTCCACATCTACAACAGAAAGATCATGGCTGCATACAGAGAGAGAGAGAGAGAGAGAGAGAGAGAGAGAGAGAGAGAGAGAGAGAGAGAGAGAGAGTAGCGGTAGGTACAGAACACTAAAGACAAAAACAGCCAGACACTCAAACTCCTTTCTGCCCAAAACCAATTACATTACACAACGATAAATAACAAAACAAAAAACAGTTTCAGACTGGGCGAGATTTGTGTAAAAACTACTACTAGGCCCACAGAAAAATAAGTTCAACATCTTTTTCATGTTTTATATATAATATTATACGTTTTATTCATGAGACTTTTTAAACTTTAAGTGGTGATTTCAGAACAGATAGTACAATGATTAAAATATACTCTATTTATTTATTCATTACAATCTTAACAAGGTAAATTTATTTTTGATAATTGTATATGACGTTATTTATCCCTGAATGCTCTAAACTGAAACATATATGCATCGTGTTTATGTTTTTTATTTGTTCTTTTTTTATTGTTATTATTTCAAGACTTTTCAATATACATCTGTATATTTATTCTATGTATTTTTTATGTTAATGGCCATGTCAATTTCAAATATCCCGAAGAGCGATGGATAAAGTTCATCATCTCTTATAGTAAGCAATCTCCATTGGTATATCTAGAATAGGTGCGGCGTGTAGATTGAATATTGTAAAGAAAAAGCAGAATTCTATACATAAACAAAGGATTATCTCCATTTCAAAGGGAAACAACTCCTTATAAAGGGAAAGAGTCCAAAAAAGTTGCGGGGGGATGAAGGCTTTCAGTACTGAATCTTCTGAATGCCACATAGGCATTCTGAAGAAAGCCGAGCCACCTATGTAACTTGGAGAAAGTATCAAGTCGTTAGTATTCAGTACCTCTGAGGAGACAGAGTTATTTAACAATCGTCTGCTAAAGCTTCCCCACTAGTACCAGAGTCATGCACGCTCGAGTGGTGAGTGTTCCATGTGTTTTATGAAAGGAACGATAATTAGTATCCCAGAGTCATGCACGCTCGAGTGGTGAGTGTTCCATGTGTTTTATGAAAGGAACGATAATTAGTATCCCAGAGTCATGCACGCTCGAGTGGTGAGTGTTCCATGTGTTTTATGAAAGGAACGATAATTAGTATCCCAGAGTCATGCACGCTCGAGTGGTGAGTGTTCCATGTGTTTTATGAAAGGAACGATAATTAGTATCACTGGGTCATGCACGCTCGAGTGGTGAGTGTTCCATGTGTTTTATGAAAGGAACGATAATTAGTATCCCAGAGTCATGCACGCTCGAGTGGTGAGTGTTCCATGTGTTTTATGAAAGGAACGATAATTAGTATCCCAGAGTCATGCACGCTCGAGTGGTGAGTGTTCCATGTGTTTTATGAAAGGAACGATAATTAGTATCCCTGGGTCATGCACGCCCGAGTGGTGAGTGTTCCATGTGTTTTATGAAAGGAACGATAATTAGTATCCCAGAGTCATGCACGCTCGAGTGGTGAGTGTTCCATGTGTTTTATGAAAGGAACGATAATTAGTATCCCAGAGTCATGCACGCTCGAGTGGTGAGTGTTCCATGTGTTTTATGAAAGGAACGATAATTAGTATCCCAGAGTCATGCACGCTCGAGTGGTGAGTGTTCCATGTGTTTTATGAAAGGAACGATAATTAGTATCCCAGAGTCATGCACGCTCGAGTGGTGAGTGTTCCATGTGTTTTATGAAAGGAACGATAATTAGTATCCCAGAGTCATGCACGCTCGAGTGGTGAGTGTTCCATGTGTTTTATGAAAGGAACGATAATTAGTATCCCTGGGTCATGCACGCTCGAGTGGTGAGTGTTCCATGTGTTTTATGAAAGGAACGATAATTAGTATCCCAGAGTCATGCACGCTCGAGTGGTGAGTGTTCCATGTGTTTTATGAAAGGAACGATAATTAGTATCCCTGGGTCATAGCTCGCTGTGGGAGCGCGTCATCATAGCAGGTGAATCTTGGCCATGATACTGATAGGACTTCGAGTCAGTAACTGCTCACGGGAAGTTACCTTGCCAAGCTACTTTTAAGATAGGCTGAATCATTACTACCGTGGTAACTTGAGAGGGTTTGCGGAGAGAGAAAGAGTTAGACAGACAAAGACAAAATACTAGAGAGAGAACTAGAGAGAGGAGAGAGAGACAGAGACAGTTAGACAGACAGGGAAAAAATAATAGAGAGAGAAATAGAGAGAGGAGAGAGAGAGAGAGAGAGAGAGAGAGAGAGAGAGAGAGAGAGAGAGAGAGAGGGGGGGGGGGGGGGTTGGGGAGCAATAAGTAGCGGAAAGGCATTAATATACGCTTTTAAAAAAACTACCAAAAATCCCAAATTACCGTATTACATTAGCGCCTGGGTTCATTGTTTGCGCTACTCCTGGCAACACTTGACTGATATTTACCTCTTTGCCACGGTCTGTGCGGCGACTCCTAAGTGCTCGATTACTCCGAGTCAGTCTCTGACAGTGACACGGCTAGTAGACTGCTCAGCTCAGCTCACAGATCAGTTGTGATCTGAGCGGGCTCCCATTCGACCACTAGATCTAAAGCTGAAAATGAGAAGCGCCAATTATTCACTCAACAGCAATCAGGTGTAATGGGGGTAGGAGTGCGGGCCTCCTGGCGAAATGCTTGCCAGAGCCTGTTGAATTATAGAAACTTGAGAACCAAATGACGTAACATTATTTGCTTATATGGGAGACTCGAGCTATTTCATTATTAAACTTAAGGAGAAAAGAGACTCAAAAGGGAATTTACTTCCATATAGTTTTGGACTTATTTTTTTTTCTGGATAACCGAATGTACTTACATGTATATTTATTATTGGCACGATGGTTTCTTACAAATACATTTCATAAAAAATATCAAGTGCCATTTTATTTCTCAGACTTGCGCGCATTTTTGGTACTAGATCCTATGTATTTTATTAAGACTTCTTCTTTTAAAAACTATAAAAGGAAGAAAGCGCAGCCAGTAAATAATGGTCACATAGCCAACGAGCATAGCCTAAATAGTTGAAACCTCCTCCTTTTGATTGCGACCCTTGAGGTGGTCGAGAGAGTCGGTTTGCGACCTCCAATAATGTACAGCTTATTTAGATAAGAAGTAGGGATCTTGACCTAATCGTTACCCTAATTGATCTTTGATGTTTTAGATTGAATTCCATAGAATGAACTGGAAGCAAAGATGCTTTTTCTCTTAATCTATTCTCTCTCTCTCTCTCTCTCTCTCTCTCTCTCTCTCTCTCTCTCTCTCTCTCTCTCTCTCTCTCTCTCTCTCTCTCTCTGTCTCTCTCTCTCTCTCTCTCTCTCTCTCTCTCTCCCCCCCCTTTTTTTTCAAAAATAAATAAATTAAAAAAAAACCGGCACCACTTCTTTTTACTGAATAGATGTTAACTTAAGAGGGGGAGCAGGTCTCTCAGGATAGATTAAAAAATAGACAAAATCTGAAGAAAAAACAAAAAGAGGTGGAAAGCAAAACAGTAAAGAAAACGAAAAAAATGAAGAAAAAAAAAAACCACGATCATCTAGATACAAAAACAGTTTGAAGAGCAGTAGCATTTGACCATGGAGAAAATAAAATCGTGCACTGTACAAATAAGCCTGCTCGTCTTTGGGGGATAAAAAGACTCCCTTGGTTTAAAAAAAAATAGATAAAACATCTTATGAGTAAATAATAGAAGAACAGTCACAAGCATTCACCGCTGGCTATCAGGCTGGAAATAGTACGCAGCATAAACTGTGACGTAATTCATCTGCTTCAGGTTCATTGGTTGGATGAATATATATTGAGAGAGAGAGAGAGTGTGTGTGTGTGTGTGTGCGTGTATGTCTGAAGATTTTGACCAAATACAGATAATCGATAGACATAAAGGTGTTTTTAACTAAGTTGAGGCTCGTCCAATCAGAGACACCTTAATGGAGATTCAACTCGCTGTGAGGCTTTGGGGACTGCATCGATCCCACGTGACGTGAGATGTCGTAACTAGGCATCCATGATGAAAGAAAGGAATATTCTAGCAGTAGCGCTAGCTCTTCCAGATTCGCAGGTTTCAGTCATGTGAATCTATTCGCATTGTGTAAAAAGTTGTCAAAGCAGTATAAATGTAGTTCGGCCTACCATATCACCGTTTTGATGGTACAAAATTGTTGTAATTCTATTTACAGATCTTTTCCTAAATCTAAATCTATGTAGGTTGTTTTCAAATAGGTTTAGATTCTATAGACTAAATTTTCGAACTCTGATTTAATCTTTGTCTGCGATTGAGGGCTTTATAATATAAGAATTAGATAAATGAATTAAAAGTATTCGAAAAATGTATAGTCCTACATGTATTTAGTCCGCCATAGTAATCCTAAAATCAGAACACAAAAAAAAAAGAAAAAAGTTTTTTGGCTTTTTTTTCATGCGTGTAATGCCAGACTTCACCTCTTCATTTAAGTCTACAAAAAGCACAAAAGAAATGATAAATTAGCGTGTGTGTGTGTGTGGGGGGAGGGCACATATTCCTTTTGTCAACAATTTAAGGTGTAAAAAAAGCGAGGGAGGGTATGGGATGGGGTTTTCAAAAAATCGTCATGATGGAGACTGAATTTTCCATACAAAGTTTCATAACCAAAACAAAAACAAACAAGACAAAAACAAAACAAAAAAAAGAAAGATTAAATTACATTCAACTTGAAACGATCCACATGAGTCTCATATATTTATCTTACGTTATAAAAGGCAACTTCGGTTTGTTTGTTGTTTTTTTTCCTCTACTGTCTCTAAAACCATTCCATGAACAGTGATGACCTGTTTACTGAACTTAGATCTGCCAAAGTCACTTTCCCGCGCGGTAAAAAAGAATTAAAGAAAAGTTTTTTGGTTTCAGCTAAAAAAATGCTCTGGAAGTTCATTATAGTTTAATTGTACTTAATTCATCGAATTTGTTGCCAAAATTGTTATGATGAGCCAAATGACATTTAAAAGTCTTTTCTAAGTGGTTTACAATTTACAAAATTTTGTAAATTAATAGCAATGTGAAAACATGTTACTTTACTTTTATGGGGTGAATCTGAAAAAAAAATATTGAAAAATTAAATGAACTTTGACCAACTCCGGCTTAAATTTAAAGACATAAGCCTCATGGAAAACATGCCGCTCTGTAGGCCTACAATAGATCTAAAATAATTATAAGCGTTAGCAATCCCTTAACCCGATAATTTTATTTATAATCAGGGGCTTTAAAAAATGTTTTTGTCTGAGCAATTGCACGTTTTTATCTTGAATTGGAAAGCACTTTTTCATGACATCAGGTCGAGCACTACATTGTGTCTGTAATGGGTCATCAGTATTACATTATGGTCTCAGTGGAGAGAGAAACTGAAAGAAAGCTTCTTAAAAGGCTGCTTACCAGTTTAGTTTTGTTTTGTTTTTTTTGCGTGAAATCTCTCCTCCATTTAAAGAATGTCTCGATGACAGCATGAGAGGAATTCCAATGTCTCAAGGTTCTATATATTTTAAAACTGAAAATAACTGGCTCTAGGGGAGATATTATTTTATACCTGAAAGTTAACGTTGAAAAGTTTGCTTTTCTTTAAATTTCATTGTATGACTGGAGGAGATATATCTGTTACAATTGTAAAACTTGCTTTTCTTTAATGCAGTATTCTTCCCCGCCATTTCGTTGATGTAAACTTTAATTTTCGACAGTACAGTTGTATGGCTTTTGAAGATACGTCTGTTATTATTGTGAGTTTCCAGTGTAGTTGTCTTTTATATAAAAAGGGATTGCTGCATCCCCCCCCCTTCTTTCTCTTCTTCCACTCATCTCTTAAATGTGATCTAAAAATAGGACTGGTTTTTTTTTGTTTAACGTACTGTTAGGAAAAGAAAAAGTTCTACAATAAAAACATATCGACGGTCATTCTTTACTCTTGGTCTAACTCTAAAGGAAAACTGAAATGATGACAAATATTAAAAATAAAGATCAAGATCGATCGTTTAATTTCTAATGTTATTTCTGTTTTGGCACGACAACTAGGATCTAGATCTAGATCAAACTCTGAGAGATTTCTTGGAAAGGAGCTATGCCCAACATCCTGATATATTTTTGTAGATATCGCAAGTGTCGTCATATGAGGATCTTGATTGTAGATTATAAGTGTATGTTTAATTTCATTAATTGGTCTAAAAAAATAATTAATAAATAAATAAAAAGCGTCCATTTCATACCTCTCTTCTTGTCTTGTGCATGACTGAAGTGTTCACGGCCTGAGGGCAATGATATCAAAGAAATGTCCTCCGAACTGCATCGACAGTGAGTAGAACAATTAACCAGCTTCAGCAGGCAAAGAGGATTTAATCCCATCACTCATTAAAATATTCATTGGAGATTCTCTTTCTTAGGGCATTTGGAGGGCAATAATGCGGGAATAATGCTTATTTTTAGAATCAACACAACAACGGAAGGAAAGAAATTTGGAGAATGCAAACATGCAAGTGAAAAATTAACGAATTAATGCAAAGGTCAAACGAAATATAATATACAATGTGTGTGTGTGTGTGTGTATATATATATATATATACGAACCTGCCTTATCTACTTATGGATACATGTATTTATAATTTTCATAAACTTGCTAAGCGAAAGTCTAGGAAAAAATTTCTTGCTTCAAAAAAAAAGTTGAAAGAAGCTTAACATTGTGCTAGTTGCCAATTTCCTATTTTACAAGAGAGAGAGAGAGAGAGAGAGAGAGAGAGAGAGAGAGAGAGAGAGAGAGAGAGAGAGAGAGATATATATATATATAAATAGATAGATAGACAGATAGATAGATAGATAGATAGATAGAGAGATAGATAGAGAGAGAGAGATCGAGAGAGAAAGAGATAGATAGAGAGAGATAGATAGAAAGATAAAGAGAGATGGAGAGAGATAGATAGATAGATAGAGAGAGATAGATAAATAGATAGATAGAGAGATAGATAGATAGATAGATAGATAGAGAGAGAGAGAGAGAGAGAGAGAGAGAGAGAGAGAGAGAGAGAGAGAGAGAGAGAGAGAGAGAGAGAGAGAGAGAGAGAGAGAGAGGCCTTGGTCAGCTAAGACTTCATTTCAGGTTTTCTAAGATCTCACCATTGTAGTCTTCTAAAGGAACAATAGCAAAACCAATAAAATACACAATGTCAACATGGGACAACTGGTTGGGTTAGGTTTTGTTTCCGGGGACAGTCAATTGCAGCTTTGCTTAGCGGCGGGTGTGGACCCAGTGAAAAAAGTCGCAGCTTTTCAGAATTGCTATTAATTAGAAGTCATTAATGCTGCCAACCCAAAAAATGGGGCCATATTAAGAGATAAAATTTTACTCTTGTTGGTATTGGTGTAACAAATCCTTAAAATCACATGGCTACCTTTTATAATATAATTATACTGTATTTAAACAATGATAGTTACATTGAAAAGTATTGAGCTTCAACTACTTTTTTTTTGTTTGCTTCCCTTTTTTCTTCTTCATAAGTCACTCATCGTGCTCTTTTAGTGCGCACGATGCATTTTGAGCCCCTTGTATATTTTGAAATGAGCTGCAAGTTTATTGCATCGAAAATCAGACTTATCTCATGCAGCTTGATAGATAAATTTATGGCATACAATTATATGATCATTAAATACTATGACTGGGGCTGTCTTCTGATTTGAAAATGATATGCAAATCAATTAACCGTTAAAGAATCAATGGCGTTGGAAGATATAATATGCTCATGATTTACTAGTTGATTGCATGTTCTTCATACTTGCTTACCCAGGCATGAATGAACCAATAAAAATCATATTTACTCCAATTACAATTTGCATTTATCCTTAATTGCTATGCTTCAATTACACTTGTAATACTAAGGGCAATAATCCAGGGCTATCAGAGCTAAATTCTGAGTCCATTTCCTCTTCTACTTGTAAGGCCCAAACAAGGGCCCAAAGATATAGCCTATATAGTTAAAAGAATTACTCCAGTATCTATAATAATGAAGTACAGGTAATATAATTCACTGAAACAGTTACATTCATCGTATGGTGGTGGGACTTCAACTTTCGATCATGAGATAAAGTGAAAAAAGTTGATATGTTTAAATAAACACCCCAAGATTCTGGGATGCAGAACCACTCAAAATCAAATGAAAAAAAAAGAGCAAATCATATGGATGTATTGACAAATTCACATTCGATATAAAATTATGGTAATCTTGAACTAGTTTAAGCAAAACAATACATTGTATTATCTTTCTTTGAGGTACTGTAGCGTCTGCCACTTGGTGTGCTTCGCTTCTTGAAATCGTTTTACTGATGTGCATAGAGAATGGAGCTATAAATAACTTTCTTAATACTGCATCTCAATTACGTAGAGCTAAATGTTTCACTTCAAGTTTTAAGTCCTCAGGTAAAGAAGATCGCAAAAATTTTACTGTGATGTGCGTTTTAGGTTCAAAATCATAATTCATATACAACTTTGTCGAAACTACAGAAATTAAAACCAGTTTTGGAAAGATAGGTGTTCGTCACTTTGTCAATACATGTACTATCATCAGTACAATCATCCTCGCAGATCCAACAAAGAAGTACACGCATTAATAATACATGTATCACATTAATTTCAGTGCACATTGTCCTCTTGTAAATCATGCTTGAATATAGGCAAGCCATCTTTTAGGAAGTTAAAATACAGGTACATGTAACAGGTTTCCTCAAATACTATCAAGCATAGGTTTCTAAACGAAAAAAATATTGCCTTCATATTATACGCTAAATTTTAACATTTTGCCCTTATATAATGGTACATGCGAAACTGGAAAAGAAAGAACAACTGCACTCCGTTTTTTGTTTTTATTTTACAATCTAAGATTTGTTAGACGAGAAATACAAAAAGAATATTGACGTCCGTGCTAAATTTAAATCTTTGTTACAATACATTTTACGGATGAATAAAACTTTTGAAAGCTCATTTTTGCATAATTATCATTATATGGGCCTACACCATTACATTTATCATGTGCTTGTTTTTTTTTTTTTTCATCTTTATGTAGATTTCTCAGGAATTTTGCCTTTTGATGCCTTATATGGTCATGCTGATTTAACTTTATCGTTGGTTTTCCATTTAGCAAACTTTCTCATTAGCCCAGCTTTTTGTCTGAATAGGAAGCTCGACTCACATAAGTTAAAGGTGCTTTCCCTCACTTTAAATATGATTGAACATATACCAATTGTAGTTGTACAGCTCTAAGTCTTAGCCCTAAGACCTTAAAAGTTGTAACTAGACTTCCCATCTTGTCCAACAGTTGTTACACATCCTTTAGGTCCCATTAATACATGTATACCTGTTTTACACTTGTACATATAATGATAAATCAAGACAAATTCATTCAGATGAGAACGCACAATATGAATATGCTTCATATGATCGTATATGAAGCCAGATATTTTGAAAAGTAAATGTCCACCAACAGTGAAATACATGTACATATGTCGGCTATAGACAAGGTATCTTTAATAGACTTTTTATTAGCGTATATTTTTCCATTATTATAGAATTTTATCAAAGATTTCTTGACAATATTAATATTAATTTGCATGTAGTGCATTATCATTTTCATGATAAATACTATTTCTATTCGTAAAGTAATAATGGTTATATACTTCATATTTTTTAAAATATATATGCAAAACTAAAATAGCTTGTGTTGAACCTTTTCTCATTTCGTAAAGTTAATTATCATTAGATGTAGCCGAGTTTTTTTTTGCTCAGCTTGTAGACAGTATCTTAAAACATAAATCATCTCCATGGCAATTACACTCTGCAGTCAAAAATAGGAATAATAAGGGTCACAACAAAACTTCCTAATACATACGTGCAAACGGAACTCACTTCCAGTTCCAGCTGTTACTCTCTCCATTGGGCCCCTCCCTCCCTTCCCTTTTTGATGCCTGAAATCAGTACGTCGGTATCTGGACAAATTCGGTCTACAGCACAATTCCTCTTTTCTATAAACCTGTGACGAAAAAAATTTTTTTTCCTGGTACATGTAATCCCTTCTTATATATCATTACACGATTTCGTTTTATCTACTGCCCTCCAATTCATTTTTAATCGCTCACTATGCATCTTTTGATCTCTAAATCTTACTTTTCTTTACTTGCAGCCTCTAGTCTATTGCTGTGCAGCTGTCTTTATCCATTTAGTGTAGATTGCTCAACGCACATCCTACTCATATATCATAAAGTAGAATTGTCTCCCCTGTTCCAAAGAATTTTTAATCTTTTGTCAATATATGATACATATGTCTAAAAGCAGTTTACAATTTCGGTATCAAATACCTGCAAATACACATTAAATTTTTTTTTAATCCGCTTATTAAAAAATTAATTTAAAATTTCCATTCCAGCAAGACTGATTTGAAGTAGCATTCATCCTACCAAACACACACAAATAATGAACATAATATAAACACTGGTGAATAAAGTTGAGATTTTAATTAACCAACAGCATTCAAAGCCACCTAAAAGCAGTTAAAAAGAACATGCTAGTTAGATCTAGTCATTTATATATACAGGCCAAGAAATGACAAACTAAAACCACACAATCCTGGGTATTGGATACAACACGAGTATAATACAATGTACATGTCATAGGAAATATGAATCTATTTCCATTAATGCATACTATTGCTGTATGATATATCATATTGTACATTCAAATTTGTTTACTTGAAATTGGAAATCTGCCAAACTTGGGAGTTATAACTTGGGCAAATGCAGTGCGCAGTTTACAATTGAACATTCAAGGGAGCTGGACACTTAAGTTAAGTGGCAGGAAGTAAAAAAAAAATGTTTAAAAAAAAAAAAAAAGAAAAAACTAAAAGGGAGAGGGCAAATATTTACTTTGGCAAAATTGCTCACCTCTTACAAGTACATATCTTTTACACAGTTATGTTTAAAATTATCAGATTATGACTTATTAAAAATTAACCTGTCCAAGTTAATAAAACACAGACAATGCAAATCCATACCATAACCCTTCCAATATCAGTTAAATTAGCTAACCTGTATTGCTACCTTTTAATGATTGCTCCTGTCACTTTTGCCTTGCCAGTACTCAAAGATTATTTTAAGACCAAGGTTTTGGCCCTTGCTGCCTACACCACAAATGTAACACTGGATTGTCAGCAATTCCCATTATGCAATAGTGGATAGCAGTTAACAAGTAGAATTTTAAAAAATTTTTGTATCAGTAAGAATTGGTCTACATAGAACACTAAAGGTATGTTGACCCTAGTGGGCTGCAGTGTAGATGAGGAATATATCAATGTTTCAATGAATCCATTTCAAATTTTCTACACCTCTTCACATTCAGATTTATTGAAAGACAAAATCAGAGGATAAAATTATTGAGCTAAAATAATTCTATAAATATGATAATGTATGTACATTCAAACGCTGTAGTGTAATTAGGACTTCAAGTTAGAACACAAGATTAAAATGTTCAGGCTGTAATAAAAAAAAAATAAAAGTATGCCTACATTTCAATGATCCAAAACCTTGGCGTCTTTAAAGTAATTTAGGCTTTGACGTTTAAAGTAGAAAAGGAATTATGGTAAGAAAGAAAAGGCAAGGGCAAATTCATGGGAATGGAATATGGAAAAGATCAAAAAATATTTACATAATAGAAGTTTTTAAAAGTAAAACAAAAGGGACATAATTTTGAGATACACATTATTTTTAAGTGGAACTGCAGTTTTTTTTTTTTTTTACATATTAAACTAAGAAAGTCTTAAATCTATATTAGATGTGCAACACTAATGACATTCCTATTTTTCAGATCAATCCTAAACAGTTGTTCTTGCACTACATAAATCTGGAAGATTATTCTCAAAATAATGTTTTCCAATCTCATAAAAATACTGATATATGACACACCATCACTCTTTAGCTGAGAAACAAATTTTGGAATCAATAATAGATCCACTTTATCCAAGAGCCCCTGATAAAAATTGACTGAAACTTTTTTCATCACACATCTTCCAAAGTGAGATTGCTAGAAGGATCAAGGAGCATGCTCCCCCGCAAAATTAAAAAAAAAAGAGGGTTCTCAAATATGCCTTTTTATGACTACTTTGAACTTTTGGCACAAAACAGGACTGGTGCACTGGTGGGTGTTATCTCAACCAGGTTAGTCCTAGTACCAGTTGTGAATGTATGAGACATGAGTCTGATATCAATATCCAGTCGGAAGATTTGAGGGGGGTTTTTTTGTTCCCCCATCCCCCTCCAAGTAGGGAAATTCGCAAGAAAATTATTCTCAGCATCAACATTGTTGGATTTTCGACAATTGTCAGAAATTTTAGATGTTTGTTTATCCCAACTTTTGGAGATTGACTTTTTTTTAGGACTAAAATGACGGCATATGACTTGACTTTTTAGGAAAAAACAGCCAATGCTGATATTAATGCAAAGAAAAATATATTTTCTTTGAAAAATTTAAATATTTGCTTCAAATTAGCAGGAAACCTAAATTTTCTGCTGCATCACAAAAGGAACTAAATTTTGCAAATGCAAGCTGTAAAATATCCTGAAGGGTTTCATTCTTTACAACATTTACCCAGTGTAAGAAATTCTTTACCCCCCTCCCCCTAAAAAAAGCTCCACATAACAACTAATAAATATACATCACTAACATGCAACTCTTCAGTAAAATTGATCAAATTAAATAGAAATGAAGCCAAACTAATAATTTTAAATCAAGTGAAGTACTTCAAAATTATCTCAATTTCCTGAATTCCTCTAAACATCTTCAAAGTATTTTAGTGCTATATGTCAAACATTTTCCATTTCTCTACAAAGGCAAGTTAAATGCACGAGTAAATAAACATATTTCACATGTGCATGCATGTATATTCTTGTCTAGAACATTTACTAAGCAAGTGGACGATTTAAACAAGAAAGCAAGAATATAGAATAAACACTTTTTTAAAAAATGTTAAATTTGTGGTTATAAAATTCTAGACTAAGTGTACCAACTGCAATCAACAAAATTTAAAAGAAAGTCATCACACAGCCATCTCCATCTTGATTTTTGGGTATGGCTTGTAGCCCACAATTTCAAAGTCCTCAGCTTTAAAATCTTCAATATCTGTCACTTGCCGCTTAATCACTAGCTTCGGGAAGGGTCTGGGTTTTCGCTTCAGCTGTATGTAAAACAATGAAAAGAGAAAAATATCATTCATATAAATCTACATGATTTCCAAAGGTATTGATGACAACAAAGTAACACATGTTAATTGAGACGGAGGGTGACAGAGAGAGAGATTCAAAATTAAAAGAACAAGAGAGATGAGCTTGATTTATGCATAAATCATTCATATTTTAGTAAAGAAAAGATTTACACTGGCTTATTGAAATTGTGGCTATTCTGTCCAATTTTGTTTTAATAATTTCAATTTCAGAGTTTATCCACCCTACGAAATAAATCAACAAATTTCTGTGATGATAGTCCATAAGATGAAATCTGCACGTACGCTTTAGAAAGCGAATGACAAGAAAATATTGAGTGCATGATGGGTAAAGTGCTGAAGGAGATAATTATAAAGCTTCATTATGGGTTTATGCAACAGACTGAGAGAAAAACAGATCACGTTTCTGTAACGTTTTAAATATGAAAGTTTTGGATTCAAAATTCAGGACTTCAGATTATTCCGATTCAGGTACAGACTAGCCAGTTTTTATTAATGAAAAGAGATATATACATTAGTTTACACTATACTGTTTGATACATTTTCTACATTATATATTTGTGCGCTGAATGTCAAGGAAGATAGAGACTGCAATGCATTTAATTGGAATCAGGAAAAAGAAAATTGAGTGTTTCCTGAAATCAGGGATGAGAACCGGATACACAATTTTTTTTAATTGAACTTTTGAAATCGGTCATTGCTAGCAGCATAGGCGAAAAAAAATCCCCCCCCCCCATTTTCTCTTAATTAAACAAAATAAGATAGTACAGAGAGCCAGATTATGGAGCATTTATTTTAAACTGATTCAGCTCATATATATTTTTTTTACAGTGCTCAAACAAGAAGTTGAATGATTTGTAGCCCACCTACAGCTGTGTGCCCTAAATGTTACTGCTTTCTGTGTTTTACTGGCTCAGCTCAGGCACCATAAAGGTTTACTCATCAAAATATACATAAAGGCCTATATTCTAGCTTACATATTGAGCCTAAGACATCTGAGCTGAATATGATCAATATCAATTAGGTCTAAAACTTCTCAGCAGGCTTCCCCACCTGGCTGAGCAAATAGAAAAATAATGAAAAAAATTAACGTTTAAATCTATATGTAGATCTCAATTTATAATTATTTCTTTAGAATGAAAATCACCTACTTTAGTTATAGTCTCATGTCATGTCATGACAGATCTAGATCTAGAATCTAGCTCTACTTAGGTTTTCTCATTGCTCTCAATAATCGACAACCTATAGATAATGTATCTTGACCAGAAAAAACTCTATTATTTAGTCAGATGAAGAAATAACAATGATCCTTTATATGAAACAACGCCGAGGTCTCGGTAAAAAGATAGAGAGAACAAAGTTTTTCGGATGAATGGACGATAAAGTGAAGAACTTGATCATACCAATATCTTGGATATTGTTTCAATTACAATACAAATCTTGATATAATACAAAAGAATAAAAAATATGCGATATCGCCCAGTTTTATACTTACACATTTTGATCCTCCATGACGGAAAAATATTGTAGTTGTCATAGAATGATATTTCATTTATTTCTTTTTCCATAAAATTTTACATAAGTTCAACAACCTCACGCTGTTACAGATAAAACACTGTCTGGCACAAGGACAGGATTTATGGAGGATCAAATGGACCAATCAAAATATACAGAATTCTGTAAATTACAGAAAATCTCTTTTCTGTGAAATGATCAAAGCACCATATCACTAAAGAAGAAAAGAGTATGAGGATTACCCACTTGATTGTAGTCCTAAATTGTATTTTAAATACTTTTGGTGGATAGATATTCCTTTAAATCTATATATAAAAATTTTCATTAGATGGGATCAAATGGCATCTTGCAAGCAGTTGATCATTCTTTGTTTTTTTTTTCACTATGAGTGTTTTAATAAGACAGCATTTTTCCACTAATGTGCTCAAAACGTTTTACAACTGACCATTATCAATGACATAACCTTATGAACCACGACAGCAGCTACTAGAAATAGTGCAAGACTCAAATTTTGACAAAATATTTCATTGCTTTTAGTCAGGTAATTATTTTTTATGGTGTAAGATAAAGAACTGCATGTATTATTGTAAAGAACCCTTCCTAAGGATTCAATATTGCAACTGGCAGAACCAGAATATGGATCTCAGACATCCAGATACAGGACTTGAGTGTCTACCATTAGGGCATGACATCTCATCTACACTCATTATCTACCACTTAATAAATTCTTTTTAGGTACCGTACGTAAAATGACCAATTGGTAAGCATGTTACCATAACAATTTCAAAGACCGTTCTTTATCAAACTTATGTAAACTTAACTGTCAACCCCCTAACAACTTTAACTTCTCTTGACACTTTCGATTATTCTTAAACATATGTAAGCACTTTTTTTTCATGGTCATTTATGTCAGCAGCTCCCTATCTCATTTACATATTTTTTTCCCAATTTTTCAAACTTACCGGTAATATGAAATAATTGCACAAAAAGTCCCATTTTTTCAATAGAAAAGTATCCATATTGTATAGTAAAAGAAAGCAGAAAGTTGTCATCTAATATAAGTTTAAATGACCTCCCTTTAAAGGCTTCCATTTAAGTTCCTTTTTTTTAATTGAGGCCCCTATATTCACCTGTTCCTTAAGAGGTCCAATGTGATTGACATAGACATGAGCATCTCCCATAGTGTGTACAAAGTCTCCAGGCTGAGGGAAATATAGAGCTGCTATAGTTTGAGGGACTAACTTTATAAAGATAAAACAAAAAAAATTATACAAGTACTCTTTCAAGAATACAAAAATATTAAACTCTTAATTTTAATGCATTGTAAATAATTCATGTTATCCAAGTTCCAATTATTTAAGTATAAGTTTAGGATCAATTAAAGAGAATGTACGTCATAATATTTCTTCTATTGTGTGAATGTACATTTTAAATATTTTAATGGTGTCAAATGCATTCACACTATAGATATTGGTCCCATTAGCATGCAGTATTGGATTGCATGCATTTATAAATTTTTCACAATTGCAAGAGAATCTTAAATATACTCAGACCTGCCACTCTCCAGGGAAAGAAAATCTGAATGATTCTATCAAAAAAATCTGAATGACTCACTTTATTTTTGCGCTCTACAGCATTCATTACAAAACACATATAATGCGGTCTTTGGTGAATGCTCATTCATCGGTTTAGCTCTGAAATCTGATAAAAACTACTTTTCTTAGCTTGTTATTCTTCAATGATGAAAAATTCTACATAATCGTAAGATCTTTTTTCCATACCTGTTTCAGTTTAAAATCAAGTACTCTATGCCTTACAATACTTTTAAGTAACTCAATAAATTGGATGGCATTTGATGAATTCACAAAGAGCAGAGCTGCCAACCTAGCTTCTGTAGAAAGTGTACATGACTTCAAAAGGCTTATTTTTATATGGAAAGGAGTAAATGTACTCCTTACTGAAAGACTTAAAAAAATGAATGTGGCCTTTCTCACACTAGACTCAAAAAATTAAAAATCGTATGAATTTTGCTGGATCCACCTGTTGAAACGTAACCAGATATTTCATGGGGAGCACATTGACAATTTGCTGGAAAGTTGTAACATTTAATTTTATAAATAATCTAAAGAGCCTAATCTACTCTATTGTTCAATCACTTCATTGAGAAACAGGTCAATTTAAGTACAAAAATTACGCTGTGACGTTGAGACTAGTTAAGCATGATGTAGCATGTAACTTAGATCTAGATCTAAATTCTACATTAGATAAAATGATCAAAATCATAGATCTTGTGCAGATTGAAAAGTTTGCATTCGGATAAAACTTCTTAGGCCTATTATCAGATCCAAATTTTACTTTTCACAGACCTACAATTACTGAGTCTCGTGTCATTTCATCTTGATTTACTGTAGTTCTATTTAGGATTTCTCAATCGATCTTGATAACTAACAAGATATAGATGAAAAAAGTGCTGTCCTGTGGTAGAAATTACTCTTAGAAGATAAAATAAGAATAATTCTTTGTTCAAAATAACAACGAAGTCTGGATGTGAAGATAGAGAGAAGGTAGCGCAGAGGAATAAAAGATAAAGTAAACAACTCGGCAGAATCGATGTGTGGGATGTTTACAACTAAAATATTTATATCAATGTCGATACCTCATTGGATAATATATAATAAAAAAAAACTATTGATATAACTATATCGTCCGTATTTATTCTGTTGTGCAGGCTGTCTGTTGATTTTGTAGCTCTAATTTAAAAAAAAAAATGTTTTTAATTGCGGAGGTGAAAACTTAGTGTGGAAAAAAATCGGAATATTTCCTAAATATTCGGAAAATCGGAAACGGACCAAATTTGCATAAAAAATCGGTTTGATTCCGATTAAATCAGTATGAATGGCAGGTCTGTTACTAAATGTCACATTTTAGTACAATCATGTCCTTACTTTCAAGCCAGTGATGTGGGCAATCATAACTGTCAACAAAGCATAACTTGCAATGTTAAAAGGCACCCCAAGACCCTGAAAAAGTATCAAGTAACTAAATTAAGGCATTTTCACTGCTACCACACCAAGGTCCTCTCAGAATTCTACATTCAAGTGATAAGCACCAACATTTTTAGCAATAAATTTTGATATGTCTGTTTTTTTCTACTTTTTTGTCTATGCCGACAAGTTGATATGAATTGTTTACTAAAATGAGAATATATGCTGGCAACTTTTTTTTTTAATTCAAATTATACAAAATTGTTAAAAACAAAATAATTACGAGGTGACTGTTTTTTGTATGAAAGGCTGCACATTGTATCGCAGTCTCTATAAACTCTATACTTGGTTTTCCTCCACTATCTGATCAGGGTAAAAATAAAAGCTGATAGGTTGAATGCGAGCACCTTGCTCAGTCCTTTCTAGGTTGCTCACCAACTGCTTATCTGCAGGTAATCCAAAATTTGGCCAATAAAATGGCAAGATTCACAACCCTCTAACGTGCACCATTTATGTTGGAATTCTGTCTTCAAGTATTATTTAAAGCTGAGCATGCCCACTTTGAGATGCAGTTGTTATATTCATTCTGCATATAATGGAGTCTCACAAGACACTGCTTTATGCATTACACATATCCGCATTTTCCGGGACCACAGGCACCTATGCAGGACCTACAATGTATTCTCATGTTAAGAAGACTGACCTTCAAAATGTTACTACTGCATATTCTCAGCAAGAGCTCTTTTAACCAATTAATCTAACAATGGCTCCATAAATGATTTGCTTGATTGTCCACTTTTTATTTTACAAATAATTATAGACTACATAACTTTGTTGGACATTAATGTCTTGAACTCTTCGAATATGTCTTTTTTCAAAGTTGGTTGAATGTATCTCTAGTTCCGAGTGATTTCTACTTTTTGATCAGTGGTTAGTCACTACCAGCTTTATTTGCCCTCGAAAATCGCAATCCATAATTTAGATACTTATCTTTAGCAATCCTCAGAAATCTAGATCTATTATCCCCTTGTCTTCATACTAAATTTATAGAGTATTTATTGGTTGTGAATTTTCATACTCTAAGTCAAAGAAGTCTTGGTCCCATCATAAAATTTTAACGCCCACTGGCTAGCCTAACCAACATTTGGAAGAGATGACTGTCCAATTAATGCTTACGCCTTTACCTAACCTAGGATCTCCTGTTATTACTTCGACACATGATGTATATCTGTTTTAGTTATTTTTTTCTCTATGAAAAAATGCTTCTACTTGAAGTTAGAGCACACTATTTCAACACTAGACAGCTGGAAACCCATTTATGAGATTTATGTAAATTAAACCAGGTCACACCTAGAAAAATCAATCAATGAAATTTAAGGATTTATTTAGTTCTTGCACTTATCATACCTTTTATAGAACTAATCTGTAGTAGATCTAATGACTGAACAAGGTCACTCTATCAACTATTACTTCTTGCGCTCTAGAAATTAATTTCTCAGATGGGAATGTTGAGAAGGAAAGAAAAGGTTAAAGCTATTAAGCCACCGAAGTAGGAGTTGAAAGATTCAGCAAAGGGGGATAAATTCTTAAAATCCATAGTAATGGTACAAATACACTTTTTAGCGTAAGGTTGGAAACTCAGTAATAATCATCACCGCTTTGAAAATAACTTTAAGTGAAGAATTAATGTTGGTTTAACATTGAAAAAAAAAGCCTAAATTATTTTCATATCCATTTTTTTGTAATCAATTTTTCAAAATTACGACTAACAAAGAAATAGTTTTACATCACAGGCTTACTACACTATAAATTTAGTGTCTTATTATTTCTCCATTTTTTTTTTCTTTCTCAGAATGATTATGTCTGTACTTTATGTCCTCATAACAGTTGAAAGTGGTTTATTTAAGTCGGTCATTGAAGCAAATGTGCTACTCTAGGTAACCTATGATACTTCATATTTCCCTGTGCAAGATGAATAGACTTAAAAGTGGAACGCAAGAGACAGTTTTAGTTTTCTTAATTTTTACAGCCACCCTTTCCCCAAATCTGTCATCATGTACCAAAAAAAAAGAAAAAGAAAAAATGGAAATCAGTTTTCAAGAACAGAAAAATTTCGTTCTGTTACCATATCAGCTGATCTTTGATACAGTTGGCACGAGAGTTCACCATCAGCCACAAAAAACTGAAACAGGCAGTGGCATGGGGGAAGAGCCATAACTGGTAGATCTGGCGGTGTGAAGTAAAAAATACAACTTATAAAAAGAAACATCCAGGTAAGTCATTTGCATTCATCACAAATAAAAACAAACCGGCAGCTGAACGTGTAAGTTTAACTACTTGCAGCATACACTCCTAGTCCTAAGTAGAACATTCAAGAATTCTTGAAAAGGAATGGAATAACAACCAATTGTTTTAATAACTTTTCCTGAAGTCTCCTCCCTATCCCGATAACCATCGCAGTAACTTATGTGCTTCTACATCAAACTGAGTATTGCTGAGGACATTGAAAAAGGGAGATAAAATGCATTGTGAATGAGAGAAGTTAACATACAAAGTTAGCTTCATTCAGAATACACTTTAATTTACGAAAGTTCCAGATAACTGACACTCGTGAATCATTTTTGTATCAAATGTTTTGATTAAATTCCTAAATTTTGCAGAATAACTGCCCTCCCCCCCCCCTCTTTATTTTTTGGAGCTCTATTTTACACAACCCGTTTGATATATGCAGTAAATAACAAAATGCAAATATAAAGTAATGTCCTCTTTCCTATCCTTTTTTTTACTGTTCTGTTTAAAGTCAGAGAAGAAAAAGACCAACAAACCTTTAGCGTTCCAAGCACAAACTATCATTGTGCGATCAGTTGGATTGTTTTTGATCTTTTGTATGACACTCCTCAGCTGGTCTACTCCCTGTTCATCATAATTTGCATGCATGTTTTGATATTCTGCTCCAAAGTGACGCCACTGGAACCCATATACAGGACCCAGATCACCTGCAGCAGATGTCAAGAAGTTAAGACAAACAAGGAGTTAAAAATCTTCAGATAAACTTGTACTTTTAATAAAAATAATGAAATGCTCAAGAGGATTGTGCTTGTTACTTTTCTCAAAATCAGCATTGAGGATTTTTGGAGTGAACTAAAATTGCTGCATTTTGCAAAATTCAGTCAATTGCAAGAGGGTTTTAAGGCAAGTAAACTAGTCAGAAAAATAGAGAAGTTACCATTACTGCTTTTTCTATGTGTGGTGTTGCTTAACTCAGGGATCTCAACTCAAAATCTTGAAAACCACTGAACTTTTCACGGAAAAGGCAACACACCAAAAAAAAAAACCAGCGTGTGCTAGGGAGTAAAATATTAGAAGGTAATACAATTATATACAAGACTATCAATTTCTTATATTATATGCCTCAAACATTGAAAACGGAGGAAGATCAGCAATTCGCGGAAGCGATCGACCAACAAAAAAAAATATGGAAAACCACAGATTCACGGAAGCGATTGATCGCAACACTTCAGAATTCTGTGGAAAATTGAGATCCCTGTTAACTCTCTTATGGCTGACCATGTTCCCTTTTTGTAATTCCCTTACTTAAAAAATAAAAATTGAAAAAAGTTATCGAACAATCATTTTAAAGACGCCGGTATGCTAAATTTATCTTTAGATATATTAGGGGGATGAGATATGTCTTATGAAAGAAATGGTACACGTTGGACTTTCCGGAAAACTTTTTGAGGCCATGAAAGATGCAGTAAACATATAAACTCAGAATCAGAATATTCTTCTCTAGATCCGTCCCTCAAAACAATCTGAATGTCCATAATGATGTTAGTTCTGAATATCGATATTATCTCACACACTTCATCGATTCAGGGCTGAATTTCAGTTCTGCAATGTGTCTAAATTACTTTTTAGAAGAAAAAAAGTTCTGCAATGATTAAAGTATGATTCGAAACTAACAAAAAAATGGTTGGTGAACAAAAATGTTAAGGCAGTGTGTTATTTGAGGGATTACTAAAAGAATTATAGAGCCCTAAACAAAAAATGCAACGGTTTCATGTGTCAACTAGAGTATTTTTAGGTTGCCCACAATGGGTGAGGGACTGTGTCACAACCGAGTTCAGACTGTCATTTGTTAAAACCTTTGAATGTAAATTTTGTACACAACTTTATATTAACCCAGTTATATAAATTGGATCCTGCAAAACATCTTAAGCAATTATCCATAGTCAAATCAAAAGTGAATCCCTTGAAAATTTTCACCCCATAACTATGAATTAGTAAAACAAGTTTCAATAAACATTAATCCATTGCTACCTTCTTCTCTATGATTAAGCCCCTTCGCATCAAGAAACTCTCGAGATCCGTTGGCCTTCCAGATGTTCACGTCCTTAGCCTCCAACTCTAGGCTGCTTGTAGATCCTCTAATAAACCATAATAGCTCCTCCAGAATCCCTCGCCAGAACACGCGCTTGGTTGTCAAGAGAGGAAAACCTGAAAAATGTGACAGTTATTAAATGAAGTCAGTGTGTGCTTTGCTGAATTTGAAGGAAAAAGTAAACTGACGCTATTGAAAATTTGGGCATCTTGCTGGAGTGTAAAAGTCCAATTAAAAGATGCTTAGAACTCCAAAACAGCACTCTTTAGGGTTGGAAAATACAAATTGGCAGTGCATCCATATAAGGGTTGCGTAATTGATGAAAATGAAATATATTTTAGATAAGTCAGCTGGTATTCTGAAATTTGAGATTGCGCGATTGGTTTATTTTGTGTTTCTGTTGGACATTAATTTTTCAAGTTTCATCTTGTGTAGTAAGTCATGAATACATATTTTTAATCTGGTCTGAAGCTTAACACGCTTTTAAGGATCAGAGAGGGAAGGATTGCCGAATAAAATTTCCTTTCTAAAAGCTGGTTTTGTATATTAATTTATCATTTATAAGTTAATATTTCTACCAATAATGAACACATTTTTCAAAATTTTCAAAATAAATAACCTTATTATACAATACATCTAATTGACCCTTGAGATACCATATAGAAGAAATTTATGCCAAACCTGAACGTTATAACATCATTTGTGCGATCAATAATATTTTCTGCAGCTCAAGAAATTAACATTTTTGCTCTATCAAATTATACTTTATATACCCATGTTTACGAATCGTCATTTTTTAAATCTATATATGAAGGGCTTGACAAAATGAGGAAATTATGAGCAAAATATTGTGATAGAGTAAAAGTTTAGAGCCCATAAGTTGTGCTTGAAGAAAAACATTAGTGCAAGCAGTTTGGTAGAACTAGAAAAATGACTATGATGTAGTTCTCTGCATCTTGGTAACAATAACTTAATCAATGCAATATTGTCACTTACTGCTGGCCAACTAACTTGGTACATGGCAATTTTTCAACATTCTGCAGACTGCTTATCCAGTTTTTTACATCAGGAGTTTGTGAAACTAAGAGAAAGCCAATTAACATTATAAATAGATCAAAGGAAAAATTAAGAGTTCAGGTTTGGAACAATACCGAAAAATATTAAAATCCTGCCATGTTTCCCCTTGCTCTTATAGTTCTAAAAGTTGGCGCTGCATGCATTTTGTAGCATGTCAACATTGAGATGTATTGTTTACAATGAATGCAATTCAGTAGAGGGACCAGAACAGAAAAAACTTCTCAGTTTAGGTTTAAAAGATAACAAGGCTGAGGCAAGACGGAGATAGACCTAAGGATCTAATAATGCAAACTACTCGAAATAAAGAAATAAATAGTATAGAAAAATCAACCACCAGCCTAGATTTAGCTCGAGACCGACAAAAAAGATGACAGAATTGAAAGCATGTTTTCACATCTTTCATCATATTTGTTTGTCTCGAGCTAGATCTAGGTTTGTAGTTGATTTTTCCATATACAGCGCACCCCTAATATATTGACATATAAGGGTCCAAAATTTCTATGTCGATGTACGATAAAGTTGATATAAAGATGTCTCTTAATTTTAATTACACTACATGTACATACAGGGTTTTATACTTAAGAGGAAGCAACTACCAGCAGCTTGTAAACTTTCGGTTACTTCCCTTGTTTTGATAAAGATCTTTTAAATGGTATTACATTTGAATATCTTTGAAAATTAGAATTTGCTGACAAATTTAAATGGAATGTCTACATTTCCGTAGGCACAGACCCCGATAATGCTGACCAAGCACATCAGATCAATCTACACCTGCCAGCTGTCCATTAAATGGAAATCGTCTAATAAGCAGAAAGGAGGTTCTCGCCAGTTCCCAAAAGTAAATTCTGCCGGCAAACAGCCATGGAATCTGGTTCATTAAGAGAACGTCTGGGCAGCTCATCCCACTATCAGTATCAGTGTTAATATAGACATGAATGATAATGAAAGTCCAGAAATGTTCATTAGAGGTAAAAGAAAAAGATTTTAAAAAGAAATGCAAAAATTGCAGAAAGTTTTCCTTTCAAGTACGGATGTTTTTTTACGTCCGGAGAAGGAGAATAAGTTAGATAAGGGACAAAGCTGAAATAAATTAATTTTTCTTCTTTGTGTAACCCCCAGCAAAAACCAAGCTCAAATCTTTTTCTATGGACACGATCAAACGAAGTCCTCTTTGGTGTGTAAATTAGTCCGTACCTAAAAGGAACTCTTTCCAAAACTGCTTTCACAATCAGAACTTTAATTCAAAATTTGCTTCCCTTACTTTCTCGTAAATTATACCGCTGCTGCATGCCAAATATGGCTTTTGTGTCAACACCAGTTCTGTTGCTGCGCAAGCTTCCTCTTTCAATTATTTCTTGAATAGCATCAAGGTATTGTTGTTCATCATGCCTGCACAGCAAAAATTCAAAATTTTTAAGGATCAATGTTATGTAATTCATCATAAAATCAATAGTTTTGGACAGATTGAAATACTATTTGAACTTACAGCATACCAATTCGACATCTAGGCCTATACACCTTGTCAGATTGTATCATTGAGGATACAATGTGTGATATGTTGCTACATGCCATACAAAATCATGTTCCAAAATACTAGATTCAACTAACACAACATCCCAGCAGCGTTCTTGTGTTCAGGGTTAAAACGCAAGCTTGCTATCTATTCAGGACTACCAAAATCTAATCTAATTTCGATAGAAACTTTGGTGTACTACTTTCCAAGCTAAAGATTAACCAATCTAAATTTAGAAAAAGAATCTTAATTAAAAAAATAAATTATACCTTTTCTTTGGTTCGCACCTTTCTTCTGAATGCTGTAAACTCAGCTTTGTATTAATTTTCTCACCAACGTTTTCCTTGATTGAAGCACATTTTAGATCTAATTCCATATCTAGTTCTTTTGCGGTATTCGTTACGTGAGATTCCGTCAAAATCCTAGTGGGTTCCATATTCCGCTCTGGTTGCAATTCAATTCTTTAACTTGATTCCAGGTCTAGAGTCTAAATCAAACTCGATTTTAGATTTTGCTAGATTTTTAAATCTACATCTAATCTATTCTAGAATCAAGAGAAACTAGGGAACTTGTCGCCAAGGTTGGTATGATACTTTACAGTTAGACGTTGGTGTTGAATTTGGCGCTAAAAATTTAGCGGTTATCAGGCTAATAATAGCAAGCTGTTGCTAGGTCAAACATCTCAGCTGCCTTGCACAGGGGACAGTACGGGTACATGCCGTTCTGCACAAGAAACTAGTAGTGGCTATTGCGAATATACACAGCTCTTTTCGAACGTCCGCCCCTTTACTCAAAGCCTTGCATTTCCATACTGCCTTACGTCTATGATATAATTATAACTATAAGATAACATCTGTTTAATTTCAACTAAGAACTGTGTGATTACTTCTATGCTTTAATGAAGCAGTGCAAGTTTTGACTTGTCAAAAAGTGCAATTTCTATTTTTATTTAGGCCTATTTATGTTTTTTTTTTTTTACTATTGTTGTTATTTTGGAGGTGGGTTGGGGACAGGGGTCTCTGGATACAAAATATCCATGAGAGCTAAGGAATTTTCTAGGATGGGCTTTGCACTTGCAGTCTTCTTGAGGAACCGCTAGATCTTACAGTTTGACACTCTCTCCTATTGATAGCATTATTGACTGCAGTACCAAACTTTTTTTTTTTTCATGTTCGTTGCTGTTATCCCTATATTGGTGTTATCAATAGGTCATATTAAAGTAGATTGCAATATTTAATAAGGGTAGTAATAAACCCTTCTTCATAAGATTCAATACAGATGATAAACGGGTAGAATACGGTAGTATTACTATGCTTTTACATATTTTATTGATGCAAAGATATCATTCTTAGATTTCAATGATCATATGCTGCATAAGGGATCTAAGATATCGTTTAAAACGGTGTAAATAAACAAACGAACGAACAAAAACACATATCGAGACAAAGAACACACTATTTTGAACGTGAAGGTGTAAAGTATAATATTCAAAAGAAATAAAGCAGACATAACTATGGCAAACTAATTGCTCAATTTTTACTACCCTCGACAGCAAACAAAACCAATAGCAATGAAACTAGGTCTGTCTTTTGTCTAGTGAAAAGTTTATTTTGCCAAAGCCTAATCTAAAAGTCTAACTAGTTAACATTGGGCAAGGATTTTGCCTCTTTAAAACTTTGATAAATTTGTTTGCGTAATGTTCACATTAGGCACTTATTCATATTGAGTGTAACACACGCATATAAAGAAATATATCTATAATTATGTAAAGTATGAAAATCTAAATAATTATTGAAAAAATGTACAAAATAAATTTATAAATTTATATATTTATTTTAAGATTTTTAATAACACTGTAAAAGTTTTCATAAAAAAATCAACACAATCATTATTAAGCATCTTAAGACATCAGCAATGCGAGTTGATAAGGAAATCCGCTCCTTTTAAAAAATACAGCATGGTGTCAGGCAAGGATGTGTGCTTTCCCCAAACCTTTTACTATCTCTACAATGAAAGGATTATGCAAAACCTAGAAGGATACTCAAAAATTAAAGTAGGAGGGCAAAATATAAACAATTTGAGATCCGCTGGCGACACTGTATTCATTGCAGAAAGTAAAGAAGACTTGCAACAATTATTAGACATAAAATTGGAGACAACACAAATGTGTTTTTTTTCGGAGAATGCTATGAATTACATGGACTGCAAAGAAATCAAAGGAAACAGTATTACAAGAAGCCGACACAACAAGATGACTGATAAATAGAATACATGAATGCCATGCAACTAGAAGTGAGAAACTAGAACATCTTGTGACAACTGGATGATTGAAGAAAAATGCAGCACCGGAAAACTGCATAAAAAGATATGGAACTAGCTTTCAAAGTAGCTAAAAGTAGGACCAGTGACAGATGCACTGAAAGCAAGGAGGGATAGAGTGCGTGGAAGGTCATGATTGCATTAAAGGCATCTGATTGATTGATATCAAGTATGTACACTTCTAATAGAAATGAGAATAAAACATGATCTGTAAAAGCAACAATAAATGTTTACAATCCAAACTTTGAAGGGTAAAGAAAATGTTTCAGTAATAGTACTATTTGTTGAAAAGAAAAAAAAAAACAAAAAAAAAACAAGCAAACAAACAAAGAAAATACGAGACAGAAAATGTATGTTTAGCTTTTTCTAAAATATGGCACAAGAGTTTATATGGCACTATGAGAAAGTGATTTAAAAATAGCGGCTTAAGAGCAATGTAATACTAGTCACCTGTTCTACTAACCATGAAGAAGTCCTACCAATCATCAGTATCAATCAATGAAGACTCAGTAATAAAGAAACTGAATCAAAGTAGCTTTTGATCCACACAGTATCATGAAAGATTGAATGACACATTTAATGATAATGCATTATGTGAAGATGTAATCATACATATGATATAATTATGTAAAATAGATTCTTCTGTAATAAACACCATCAACAGAAATTAGGCCTACTCCTTGACATAATTAAAATTTTTACGTCAGAAGTGGTGAATTCTGAATACGATATAATTTTTCCTGTGCAATGCAAAATGAATATAAAGAAAAAGTGAGATATCAAGGCCAATTCAGGCCCAAATTGCTCGTAATCACATTGAGTTTGAACTTATTGGAGATTAAAGGGGATACTGTTTAAAAAGAAAAAATGAATAGATACATTTATACAA
This sequence comes from Elysia crispata, assembly GCA_033675545.1. Classification (NCBI taxonomy): domain Eukaryota; kingdom Metazoa; phylum Mollusca; class Gastropoda; family Plakobranchidae; genus Elysia; species Elysia crispata. Next base: position 290,497 of record JAWDGP010003386.1, on the reverse strand, counting down.
AATTAATACATTTATGAGCCTCAATTAAACAACATACTTATTACTTAATTATCTCAAGATGATTTCAATTAATAGATGTATGATTAAAACAGGACGGTTTCAGAACCAAATCTATTTATTTCTTGGTTACTTGTTACTTGTGACCATACCCTTTAATTGCATTTGTATTTTCAGGCACATCCTTCAGGCCTAGCTAATTAAAACAAAAACTCTTCCAAGTTCAAGGTCTGTTGCAAGCATGTATGCAAAATGACAACTACTTGTTGTATGATTTTATTCACATCATAAAACATTACTTAGGAGACATATTTAATTTGATACATGTGTAAGTTTTTGCCTTTGTTAAATATTTATATGCTTTTCTATCATTGATAAACCCTCAAATTTAATAAAATAAAAATACAGATTCATTAATTGCAACCATTTGTAAATGTTAATTTTTTTAATACAAAAAAAAACATCATTTATAAACATTCACAAAATTTAAAAAATTAAATAAATAGATTAATTTACAACTAGGTAAGCCATTTAAATATTTTCTTAAAATAAAAACAGTGAAGTCCGCTTATTTCGAAGTCATTCGGATAAAAAAAGGACTTCGAATTATCCGAAATTTGAATTATTAGAATACATAGAGAAAGAGATTAAAATAAAATGTGGATGACAAATCAGGAATGTGGTACAAGTGTGCAGGAGGGTGGGAGTGGGCCTAAGCCCTTTCTCTCTTGTAGCCTTATTGCAGACTCTTGCCTGTAACATAGGCACACACCCACCCACACCAGAATCGCTTGCTGCGTGGAGCATAGCATAACTGTACTTTGTTTTACAAGCCTGGAAAAGTGCTTTCACTTTGTGTCAAAATAAAAAAATCACGCCAAAATCGCTTTTAATTAACCTGATCCTTGTTTCAAAATTCGGAGTAACCGATATTTTTTTAATAAAGCTTAAATAGAGAAAAAATCGGTAAAATTTAATGACTTCGAAATATCCAAGATTTTGAACTATCCGGATTCGAATTATTTGGACTCAACTGTATAACATGGGAAAAGGTAAGTAGTTTTATGAATATCACAGAATATATTATTTAAAAATAAAAATTTAGCATTAAAATGAAATGTTGATTGTTTATATTTATATATATATATATATATATATATATATATATATATATATATATATATATATATATGTGTGTGTGTGTGTGTATTGATGCAATGGGAAAAGTACTCCAGAAATAAGAGGAAGACTGACAATGACAGCAGCAAAGCTAACAAAAATAACCTATATAGATCTGGGAAGGGCAATGCACAATGCTCAAAACTGAGAATCTTGACAGCTGCTATATTTCCAACTGAAACATGTGGATCATTGGATGTGAAGCTTGAATTGTAAAGGAAACAGAAACAAAAAAGATCACTACTTTAGAAACGAAATGCTATAGAAAAAAAGAAGTGCCTACAAGAATTGGCATTCATTCAACTCGTTAACAAAAGTAAGGAGACTGATTTACACTTAAGTACTTTGTTCACATCAAATGCCATGAAACACTTGAGATGCACATTTTAGAAGCAAAAGTAGGAGGCACAAGAGGAAGATGAAGGTCAACCAGAAGATGGGGGCAAGACATAGAGGACTAGTTGGAAACAACAACAACCCAAGCAGGAAGACTGGCAGATCTCATAAAGGTCTTGGTGAACAAGAAGAAAGTGCCACACAAACATTTCGTATTTTAATAGACGAACAGTTGCCCCTCTTCGAGAGTCGCAAACTGTGCAGAGTGTCTCTTATCACCTAGTTATCTCCACCAGAAGCTCTATTGATAAGCCTGAACATCATGGGAGCAATATGGACTTTGTAAAGGTACTGAAAAAAGATGAAAAGGATAGTTTATCAATTAAATAAAAATACATGGACAATGTTGTTGCATATCTGTTACTTAAATAGCAACACTGAATGCTGCCTAATTTGGCTTGATTATAAAACTGACACATCTTTATAATCCAAACAAACAAAAAAATCTCACTTTTCGAATTCAAACAGTGATGTTATAACAGTTTCAATAAATCAATGATTATGTTTAAACTTGCAGACGAACAATTTAAATAAGTCACAGGGAGCGATTTTCTTTACTGTCATGGCTCATTATGAGAGAAATTCATGGTTGATCAATGGGAATGAATCATAATAAAGGCATTGTTCACAGGGGACATTTGGCTGAAGGAGCACATTTTTCATACTACTTCCTTGACAATAAACTAGTCTTGATTGTTTAAAATTAATACATCACATGTTTGAGTATGTTTTCAAAACTTTTATTTGAATTCGTAACCATAGCGTTTGAAAGAAGATGAATGCCTCTATTTTGTTACCTGCATATGTATAGCCAATTATAATCTTTTCATGATTTTAATTTTTATACATTTTTCACTATTCAGAATTTGGTAAAAAATTGTAAAAAAATTGTTTTTCTATAATATTAACACTGTTGAATGTGACTGAAGTGACCTCATTGCTACCTCATTAAGATTTAGTGTAAGTATATAAAACAAAACCTTAGAATTTATAAGCCTACCTCAATTTTTCTCGTAATAAGATTAATATATTGCAATTTTATTTACTTATATTTCTTTTTTACTCCCTTAGCAAATGGCTTGCATATGTCAATGTGATTTTTCTACTTCAGCATAACTTGCATATTCAATCCTACGACGTCTCATAAACAACTCTTTCAAAAACCAACTTTGTTTGCCCTTCAAAAGAAACTCACTTTTTTTCCTTAAAAAGAAACTTAATAAATTAATTTCACTAATGCAAAAATTTATATGTAACAATTGACAAAGGTATATTTTTGTCATGAAGTTATTTTATTAAATAAATCTATGGCTTTTATCAATTGGGAAAGAAATAAAAGAAGTGAGATAGTGAAAGAAACAACCACAAAGAAATCTTTATTTTTCTTTAATTGTGACCTATATCAAAATAAAGCTCGGAAACTAGATTTAGAACCATTTTTTAAGTTCAAGCAAAAAAAATCCCTTTACCATTAAGTTTTTTTTTATCTTTAAGTGTTTTTAAATGTGCTCTTTGCATATTATTGATGATGCATAAATTATACAGAAACTAAGATGAGGAGATGATAACTTAATACAATGAGGAAATTTTGTTTTCTTTTGGCTTTAATAGTCCTTTGACGTCTTATTAACTACATGTAAATTGCATTCTAGATTTAGTCTTAATCAACAAATATCTTAGAACAGGATTGAAAACAAGTACACGTTCCAAACTTGGTTCAAGGCATCTTCACTTTGCTTTAGTTTAAATTGTAAGATTATTCATGTTTGCTGCCGAAAAAGTTGTGTAAAATTAGAAAGTAAATACCTAGAGTTGTGGTGGCATTGAGCGCTATGAAGGTACAAAACTCTACATAATGGCTCCAAAACTCTAAGTACCGGATATCTTTTATACAGTATAAAATGCTCCTCATTTGTTGAGCAATTTATTTATTATGTAAAAAAAATACAAATTAATACATGTACAGTAGAACATGAATATAGCGGCAGCCGCTGCAGCGGGACCATCCCTACAGCGGGACTTCAATTCACAGCGATCCCCCTTTTTTTCCTTATGTAAACTCTATTACCATTGCTTGGATTAAACGGGACAGGAAAAGTACTGAACATGGATATAGCGGGGGCGATTGAGCAGGTGTAAACAAGAGGAGCAGCGTTTTTTTTTTTTCTTTCTTTCCTTTTTTTTAAAGTAAGTCTCTCTTATCTCAGCTGGCTCAAAGCCAAGCCTTTGTTGGCCACACCTGAGTCAAGGGGAGTAAAGGTGGGGGGTGGGATGGGGCATAATCTGTAAGCGTGTGTGAGGGAGGGAGTTGGTTATTAATTGTAGCCAGTGTAGGCGATCTCGAACTGATCAGTCAGCTGCGTGCAGCGCGGAGCGGCTGGCTAAGTGATGAGTGAGAGGCACTCAAAGTAAACCAAAAAGGTCAAGTCTAGGCTTAGGGGTCACGTTCATTTACTTTTAATGGACAAGGGAGATAATTTTGCATGTTTATTTTTAATTTTCGGTAAACTCCCTTTGTTTCCCTACAGCGGGACCATGCCTATAGCGGGATTTTTCTTCTGGAACGAAAAATCCCGCTGTAGTCATGTTCTACTGTATAAATATGTATAGATATACACATTAAAGTAAGTCTTTCCTTGAAACATAAGGGTATAATTTTTGCATTACAAATTAAATACATTGTAACAGTATGGATGACATAAAGATAATAATTCTTACATAAATGACATCAAATGAACAGCATTGATAACATCTTTTTATGTTAACATCATTGGCAAAGGGGACAAAAAAGCTGATTAGTAAAATCAACACAAGAATCAAGATTCATCGGGAAAAAGAATACAATCCATGCCTTTTTTTTCCCATTCGCCCTCCCTAATTAGTAGTTCTCATTGGTCTTATATTTATCACAAATATCAGCTATTGTTTCGAAGATTAGTAAACATGTCCATAGGCAATGCACATAGAACAGAAGAACAGAAATGATGATCAAGTAATTCTATCATGACATGGTTTTCATAAAGTTGGAACGGACAAAACTATTTCAGCACATGTACATAATTTCAAAAAACTCCCTTGTCATAAATGCTTTTAACATAACTCTTATCGACAGAGCATCACAAATAAAAAAAAAAAAAAAATTTTTTTCACCATCTTGCTATTAAGATATAGATGTTTTTAAAAAATCATAATGGTAAAAAGGCTTTATTTCTTGTATTTCTCAAAGATAAAAATAAAAAAAAAGACACTATACACTCAATTTTCAATTAAAAATATGTTACAGCAAAGACAAAGATTTTTTATTTAAAAAAATGTTAAGCTATTTGTGGTTACTTGATAGTCAGACAAGATTCATAACAAACTAAAGTCCTTATTCAGCATTGAGAACTTGGTTTTTGAGAAATATCTTGAATATTCAATGACTTTTGGACATGTGGTAGAGTAGGCTAGTGTTAAGTGATTTTTTTATACTAGTAATACATGTAGTTGTAGTAGGTACTCAAAACGGCCCCTGATGCCCGCTCATCACCGTGCATGTACTGAATAAACGATTTTTTTACTTGCCTGATATAACAAAATATATAAAAAAAAATCCTCTTGAGTATTGTATGGATGGAAAGAATGATTCTCCATCTTTAGTTTGAATGTAATTTTGTCCAGTTATAGTATTTTATCATGGAAAGAAATAATAGATCATATTCCTAGGTTCAAATCTTGAAACTGCACCTTGCATTGAATTTTTATGAAAAGGAATTTTTAAACCAATATCCTCATTCAATTCAGGTGTGATTGAGTACTCGCTTAAGTTAGAAACTAAAAAGGTTGCCACAAAGCAGTATGGCATTGTTGATATGACTCAGTCTCACAAGGCTAGGAATTTTTGAACTTGGGACTTTATTTTCATTTTGTATTTTTATGCATAAAATGTGTGTTTTTAGTAGTGTAGGAATCCTAAGGATGAAATAAAATTATTCTAAAGATAGTTGAGCATCTCACTTTGGAAAGAAAGCTATATTTTTTCAAAATTGTCATAAATACTTAGACGTCATGATGACACAAATTTTGCCGTATTTCAAAACTTTATTTTATGAATTATGTCCCTACTTGATTTTCAAAAGATAAATTGGGTTAAATACTGTGTAATTATGCCAAAATGTTAAAGTGAAGATTAAAATACTTTTGTAGGGAAAGCAAACTCTGTGTCACTGTTACATCTCAGTCAATCATTGCCATAGAAGATTTTTTTTCAACAGCCGTATTAATTCATTAATAAATGCTCATTTTCAGTACTTACTGCCAATATCTGTTCACATCAAACGAAATTCTTTTTTGAAACATAAAATAAACTAAAAAAAAAACCACACAATTATTTTCTCAGACATATTGATGACGTAAATTGTGTCATCATTACATCTAAGTACTGACTAAGACAAAATATAGAACTTTGTCACTTAACATTGCCCTTAGGTATAATTTATCATAGATCTAGGCCTACGTAAGTTATTACAAGCACCAAATTCTTATTTGAAACATAAAATAAGCAAAAAAAAATGTTTTCAGACATATTAATGACATAAATTGTGTCATCATTACATCTAAGTACTGACTTAGACAAAATATAGAACTTTATCACTTAAAATTGCCCTTATTAGGTATAATTTAACATAGATCTAGGCTTACTTAAGTTATTTTAAGTGCCAAATCGAGACAAACCTATCTGTATTACAGTATTTGTAACATGGACCTAAGATCTATATCTAGATCTAGTACTTTGTAGTAGATGTATTGATCTAAACTGCCTCATTCAAACTAATAATTACCTAAAACAAAAGCTCTTTGAACTTTAAAATTCCTTTAAAATCACTTTTTAGATAAATCTTCCAAAGATGAAATAAAAGAAATAGTTCTAGAATACTAAGATATACCAATGACTCAAACCTTGATTGTGCCACACATACACATTTTGCTTTGATGGTGTCCAATTAAACATATGTAGTTTTTAATGCAAATACTATTAAAGATTTGAATATTTAAACAATAATTCAGCTTAAAAATTAATCACACCAAAATATCAATGTATTTATCACATTTATAGGTATTGCTGGTCTCAGACATATAGCGTGTCAGTGCATTTAAACAGAATGATGCAAACAAAGAAATATTCTTCTTGGAAAATTCTTTGTTCCTGCTTTAGCAGAAATGGGCTTTATTGGGTTTTCTATCCAAAGGAGAAAGTTCTGACAGTGTCAGAGGATCAAAATAAGCCTTGGTGAATCAGTGACAGCTGCAATCTTAGACATATTGCAATGATACAGGCAAAGAATACTGAGGAATAGACCTTTATTTTCAGCTCACTTTATACAGTGGAAACCTCAAAAACCGAAGTCTGATTATTCGAATTTCTCATAAACCGAATTTTGCAAGATGATAGGGTTTTTTTTACTCTTTGGCTTTGTTAGAATCGGACTCGTATTTTGAAGTATTTCTGATTTGATTATCTTAATTCGAAGTCGATACCACCTCATAAGGCATTACAAAAGTGCTACATGCATCTCTCAACCTGCAAGCAATGCAAATCACTGTCCAAAAAAGGCTGATCAGTGCGCTTACAAATCAAGAAGGGAGCAGATGCATTAACAATTAAGTGCCAGTAACAAATCTGTACTGATAGCAACATGGGATGGAGGGAAGGGGAGGGTTGCTCGTTGCAGGCTCAGGACATACTCACTCAATGATTCTTAGACTCTGTTATACCCATTTTTGTAATTCGAATACTCCTAATTCGAAGATTTAATCCATTCCCATGCAATCCGAATTATGAGGTTTCCACTGTACAACATTATGTCAAGGTAGGTTCTAAAACAAAGTTTGATGCATGGCAATGCTGGTGAAACAGATTGGATCAATTATCGTATCTTGTTGAGGGTTATAAAAGGCTTTTATTTCAATGGGCCATGATGACATAATGCAATGCGTCTAAGAAGAGCAGGAAAATATGTTTGTCATTGCAAAATAGTGTTCCTTTCCTCAATGATGAATAAAGAATGGCGTTATTTAATCATTCCTTTAGTAAAATCACCACCCAAAAATGTGACAAAAAACTCACAAAAAACCCAGAGTTTTTTTTTCATTTTGAAAATCTCATAAATTTTACGCATTAACAATGTGATATTGTTGAATATCTCTTTATTATGTGCAAAGTGTAGGACTTAAAAAATGTAGTCTTAAAGCTGTATTTTCTTTTTAAATTCTGACATGTTGTGACTAGGGTTGAAAAAGACACCTTTTGAGAATGAGTCAAATGTGAATTATTCAATAATCTCTACGTAAAAAAATACTTTTCAGCTTCTATGGTCCTTTTGGCCTTTTCAGGTATCTTCACTCATTTTATTGACACAGCAATATATTGGTCCTCTTATAGAATGGGGCAGGCTTATTTGTCGTCCAGCATTTACAATTCTTCCTGACAAAAATCAAGGACTTAAGATGTAAAAAAAATTCTATTAGATTGTGCGTATCAATATGTTGGTCCTCTTATAGAATGGGGCAGGCTTATTTGTCCAATAGCATTTACAATTCTTCCTGACAAAAATCAAGGACTAAAGATGAAAAAAAAATTCTATTAGACTGTGCACAGCATGTTTTTTTTTTAAAAAATGATTCAAATTGAAAACAAAATTAACATCAATTCATATTTAATATAGGCCTATGCATGTTCCAAAGTTTCCAGTAAATGCTTTAACTCACTTGTGACAATTCCCGTCACAGTGACGGGATAGGCCTCTTGATAGCTGTGACGTTTCCCGTGGCTCCTACGGAATCAACTTTGACCCCTCATAACTCCTATACTAATCACGGTAAAGCCATGGGAAACGTTCTCTCTAGTCCATGCAAAGTTTCGTCGTGATACAGTTTCGCATTTTTTGTTTATCATGGAAAGGGACACCACTCCTTGAGAGGTCCAAAAGTGAAACTAAATCCAAAATTGACTCTGACGCCATGGCTTCTAAACAGAATAAAAGTTTTAAAAAAAATGAAAATGTGTGGTGTTTCAGAAAAATTACATAAAAATCATTTTTTAAGATATCTTTTAGTTATTTATTTTATTCAAACCAGCACGTGTTGCAATTATGTGTCTCAAAATTTGATTAAAATTGCTTGAATATTTTTTTTACAAATTTTTTAAAAATACCCCAAAAAGCCCAGTCACGAGCGCTCAAATTATTCACAGACCCTCAGTCCCAAGTGAGTTAAACAATTACTAGCAATCAAAGTAAAGAAAGAGGCTAAGGGATTTATCAGAAATTGGTTGGAAGACACCAATGTATCACAGGGAATATGTATTCTAAATATTGGTAAAAAAATGTTTTAATTTCAGTCCTCAGAATCAAAGGCTACATTTTTCCCCACTTTGTCACAAAGAAAACTTTGCCATCGATCACATAATTTATTTACATAATTATGTATATTTTATAACCAAAAGATTTTTTATCACTAAGATCACAAACAATAAAAATTAAAATGTAAAGCAATAAATGTGGTGTAAAAATTTACAATTAAAAAAAAATACCTTTAAGCATAGAAAAAAAATCGTTCCCTGATAGCAGTGCACAAAGAGTTTGTTTTAGGCTCTCTTATCACATATCTATCCTAATGGTTGCTTTACTGGACTGACAATAAGTTCTCTTCCATGGCTAGGACATCTAATTACCGAGTCATATCTCATTTGTATCCCTGGCTGGATGAAACATTATTGGTCATGGATAAGTCTTCTGGAAACTTTGGGTTTATAAAACAAATTAAAGAACTGGAATTTAGAGCTTTTTAGTTTATCCTTGAAATTACACATGGAAACTTCGGGTTTATAACATGAAATTAACTAGACTGCAATGTTTTTACTCTTGAAATTACACATAGAAACTTTATAAAACAAATTAAAGACTGGGCTGCATTGCTTTTACACTTGAAATTACACAAGGCTTCAGATAAAAAATTAAATTCAATCTGATGATTTTACACCATAGGCCAGCGGACCTGCCCAGCTAAAGCCCACATAAAAATTGACAGGTTTCTGCCACATGGATGTATTCTCAATACGATATGCAGTCTGAATCTCAAAGCTAGAGAAGCGTACTTTGTCTCCTCCTTCTAATAGTGTTCCTCGCAACTGCCTCAAAGTCTCTGCCAACTCAGGAAGTGACCACTTGTCTTCTATGGGCTGATTTTCCATGCCTTTTAACATGTCTTGGTGCACAATATCATGAAGGGGACTTTTAGTCCCTAGAAAAAACATGGTTGTGACTCTGCGCTTTCTGAATCTGCGACCTGCATAATTTGGATTGTTTGCCATGAAAGCCTCTGTTCCTGCTTTGATGATACTTTTTAATTCACAAGATGAGCAAATATTCAATTTTTTTCTTTCCTCTGTAGGAAAGTTGTACATAATATAGTACAAGTAAGGCTCAAGATAGCAACGCCCTCTTGGCCTTTTCTTGTTTGATTCAACAAGACTTTGGCACCAACTTAATAGTGTATTGAAGTCAAGATCAGGAGGGCACATGTTTTCAAGCAGAAGAACTGTACAACTGCCAACTGCGCCAAGAAGATAATTGAATCTGTCTGCTGTTTCATGCTTTAAATTTTCTCGCATAAGTTCATAGATTTTGTTCAAACCAAAAAAAGTTTTTTTCTCTCTCAGATTTAACAGTTCATTCAAATGTGTACCACCATGCTTTTTTGCCAATGAATAGTTATAAAATTCCTTTTCTGGTGACTTCATTGCAATATTATTTTGACCAAAGAAGTTTTCAAGAGAAGAAGATAGCTTTCCTAGAGCTCTATGGTCATAATCAGAGTTGTGAGTATCCAGGGTGAAATCAACAGTTTTTTTCATTTGTACACTTTCATCATTCAGTCTTGTGAAAGCTTCATCAGAGATAGCTTGAAGACTTTTAAGATATGTCCTCTCCTCATGAGTGAGGAAAGCTAACTCCTCAGGTATAAAATCTGGCTCAACCAGGAATTTATGCAAAGATGAAGAGGAGGAAAAGTTACTGATGCCTTGCAAAATTAATTCTATTGCTCTGAGTTCACCAAAGTAACAAGACAGCAGTGGCTCATATTCTTCACATTTTTGATCATTTATTTCTTCAATCTTCCTGAATATGTCAAGACTCTTTATTGAGAGTGAAATCCAGTGCTGGATAACATTTCTAGTGACAGATTTTGTTGTATCTGAAATTTCATCTTGCAGCTGACATTGATAAACTTGTGCATTAGTGTCCCACAGATAAGTATTGGTGGGCACTTTTGATCTGGCTCGTTCAGCATAAAATTCAGCATCATCCCAGCTTTTCAGCTCAATCATGTAAAATCTTGCAATAAGTTGAGCTGTAAATGGATCATTGTTCATCTCAAATACTTGCTCCAGTACATTTACTGCTGTTCTAGGGCCTTCTGAACTACTCAGATCCATGACGAATTGTGAAAACTTGCTCTTGATTCTGCCAACAAGTCGCGTTTTAACAATATTATTGACAATGCTTATCAAACTTTCTGTGTCATGTTTTTTCTGTACAAACATTGAGGAGTCTAAAAGCTCCAGTAATACTTCACTCACTTTCTGATGTGTGCGCTCCATAATTCGATTGAAAACACCTTGGGCAATCACTTTGTTAAATATGCACACAGTAGTTCTGTTCATTTTGCTGTTGCAATTTTCAGAGGACAAGTTTAGCAACACCTTTACTTCTGGGCTCAGGCATGCTTCCCATTTTTGGTTTCTGATAAGCAAAGTCTTCTTTGTTCCCCATTTTTGCTCTTTGTCTAAGAGAAGGTCATCAAGGCAAGAAACACTTATCTTCGTGAAGAAAGGATCATAAAGATTCAAAAAGGAAACAATTTTTAGCAGTTTTACTTCTCTTTCTTCAACAACACTGTCTGTAAACATTGACAAGGTTTTTTCAATATATACAGAATCAAATCTCTTCTTCATGATGTTGAAAGCTATGAGAAATTTAGGATTGGTAAAAGAAATTTTATCTTCTTCAAATCTTTGGTTTAAATACAGATCTTTTTCTTTAAACCACTGTAGTTCGTTCCTACTCAGCTCATGCACCAGACATACATCCTTGTTGGAGCGACTGTATTTACCAATTGAAGTTCTTCTTCTACAAATTATTGCCACACAATAAACTTCATAAGTGTCATCAATATCAAAATTTCTGGTTTTCTGCCCTTGATCTTCCAGATCGTTTAAAAGCTGTGCAAGTTTGTCTTCATCCTCATTGTCAATCAAGATGAGCAAGGGCTTTGGATTTTTTTCATTATATTTGTGAAGCTCATTTAGATTTTGAGCAGTGTGTTCACTTATGGTCTTTACCACACAACACCTGTATAGCTTTCTAAGTACCCATAAAACTTGTTTTGCAGAGGTGGTTGCACCAGCCATGGGTTGATGGATTAAGTTAACTGTAACTACTTTGTTTCTTTTTCCCCTGCCAGGGCTTTTGAGGGCTTCTTTGACAAGGTGCAAAAGGCGCTCGTGTTTGTCACGCACTAGAACTTGTCTTTCAAAATAAAAATTGGCCCACTGCGCTTGTTCTCCCCTGTAAAATTTCTCTTCAATATTTTTGGAAAACATTTCATAATCAATATCTTCGTGGGGTTTGAATTCAGCAGACAAAACATCAATGTGGCACCAGTCCTTGATTTTTTTCTCTTTGACCTCAATAAGGACTCCATTAGAGGTTGGTATGTAGCAGATATCAGATGGAGTTGGCTTTTTCGCTTGTTGAATTGTGTTATTCACATCAGCCCATGGCATGCCAATAACACACCTGTCATAAAGATCTTGTTCCTCTACCCAGTTTCTATGAAGCATCTGCCTCTGCCAATTTTTCGCAACATCTTCAGATTCTGCTAAAACCATCCAATTGTCGCTCAGTTTAGCTAGTATTTCTCCTGATGCATCAATCAAAATATCACAGTCTTTTGACATCAAACAGATTAAAACTGTCACTCTGTTTTTGCCAAAGGTGGAAATGAATAGCCTCAGACACTCTTGAAAACAATATTTTCTTTTTTTAATCCAATCCACAGGCGACAATGGTAAAATATCCATGGGTGCATAGCCATTGCAAAAGAACCAAGTTATCTTATTTTCTATGGCCAGACTATTTCCTTGTTCTTTTATTTCTTCTGAAGAATGTTTTGACTCATCAAAGTTGTCTGTGGTAAGAACTCGTGTTGTCTCTGCTGTTTTCAGCATACTGTATATTCCCCTCTCCGATCCCTGAGGGTCAAAGTCAAACACTATCTCAGGGCCAAGACATTTGATAAACTGCAAATTTTCAATATTCAAACTATTTGATTCACTTCTCTCTTTGGAGAGATTCTCAGCTTGTGGACTCAACACCAAAAAATAAAACATCATGTCCGTTATGGATTCATCTCCACCTGTGAAAAGATTCAAAAATTTCATTCTAAGATTAACATGGGACTGGCCATGGTCATCTACTTCGTCCTGCTCTCTTTGAGCTACAATGCCTGGATGGTCTCTTTCAAAGTTTTGTCTCGCACCTGCATCAAGAAGTCTTGGTTTTCCATCAGAGGACAATGTAAATATCCCATCTTTCATTTTGCTTTTTTTCCCGTGGATAGGAAGAAGCTTGAGAATTGTTGGGATTTTCTCCTTTTTCAAGAGCTCAGAGGATGCATTTACATCTACTTCTACTACATATAAATTGGACATAGGATTTTCTTTTGCAATAACTGGGATAAATTTAGCATCCCTTACTGTATGCTTGATTATTTCTAGGTGGCTTGGCAGAAAAGACTGCTGTATATAGTAGTTAAGCTCATTTTGAATAGCTTGTTTTGTTAAGTTTCCTTTCCTGCTGGCACCACTTTCTTTAGGATTATTTGTAGAAAATTCTTCTTTCACAAGAGAAATCCCTACTATTTCTCCTAATTTGTGGAGATCTGTGTAAGTGTTATTGATTCCAAAGAAAATTGTTCCATTTCTTCTTTGGTTCAGACAAGCAGATGCAAAAGGCACCACTTCTGATGCAATTAAATTAGGAATTTCACAATTAGAGCTCTCCTCTATTGTGTAAAACAGTTTGAGTGGTCTTGTGGTTTTATCTCTGGCAAAATTTGACACGTCACAACAAAGACCTTTTCTGTATACTGTCAGATGACTTACTGGCACATCAAACTCACGTAAATTTTCCATGTTTTCTAATATCACTGATGGTTCAGAAAGTTGTTTAACTTGTCTAAACAAGAAGCGCCTAATTCCAAAGGTAGCATTAGGTAGAATCTCTTGTATATCTTTTTCATCTAGTGACAGAAAAACGTCTCCTGAAATACAACTTTGTTCCAATATGTCCAAATCCTCTGTAGGCAAACCTTTCTCCTTCATTCTTGGCAACAGCAACTCTTTCAATTCCACAGGTGATAAATCTCCAACTTTTTTTATCTGCTGGAAATCTGTAAAAAAATGGGAAAAAAATCATCATTCATTCCTTAAGGCTTAATACAGAAACCAATTTGATTGAATAAAATAAGTACACACCCACACACACACACTCTCTCTCTCTCTCTCCCTCTTTCTCTCATATGGCTTTGCTACATTGGTCATGAACCTCCTCATAGAAACAGTAAGCATATAGAATGTATAAAAATTTCATTTTTTTTTTCAACTGTATTCACTAAACAGGTAATGGACTGAACCAAAGCTTGAATGTCTGTGTATGATTACTTTTTTTTTTAACCAAGAATCATTGCTCTTCAATTTTTCTTTAGTCAGATGATGATGCTGATGACAATGGGTATGAGGAAGAGAGTCTTTCACCTTCAGAGATGAGACAGTTGAGTCTTTAAATGAAAAATTTAGATGGCCAGTTCTTAATCTTTTTTAAACTCATTCAAGTTGTAGGTGAGTCTTATATCGGCAATTTGACAATCAAAAGTGATGATAGGCGAAGCAATGCATTTTCTGACATGTTACAAGTCATAGTTAATTCATACAACTTCTAAAATATAAATATATATATGCTGTGTTTTCCTTCGATCATTCCAGTTGTAACAAAATGTTCTAGTTTCTCTCTTATCATCACAAGACAAACACACACTTACATTATTACTTTTACAAGTCCATCGCTAAGATCACAAACAATAAAATGTAAAGCAATAATATAAACATAAAAAAATCGTTCTCTGATCGGATTTTATGACTCATGAGCCTGATTGTTCTTGCCGCATTTTCTCTTTATCATTGTATAATTAAGATGGAAATTCTTATATTTGTACCATGAATCATGTCCATGTCCAACAGATGAGTCAAGTTTCTCTTCTTCACTCCTTTGACTGGGATATTTGGGTCTGATCAGTTTTTTTTTCCTTTCATGGTTTGAAAAAAAAAATTTTTTTTTCATTTAGAGACCTACCATATTTTTATAGACAAGTGATTTTACAGCCCTTTTCACATAGAGAAGTGCTCTATTTTCACAAATATGTGTATATATATATATATATGCAAATAAAAACATAAAAACATAAAAAATTGTCAAAATTTGACAAGAAAAAGAGCTTGATTTGCCCTAAAAATTAAAAAAAAAAGTGTGCAGCTCAGAGGTGTTTTTGTATCTGTGGTAGTGCTAGTAAATGTAAAATAAAACAGGAAAAAATAACATGAAACGCTTACAAAACAGTAGGCTATCCCAGAACGTATTGGAGAAGACAGTAACCTACTTATCACCTGCTCAGATTGATGTATGGAAAAAAAAAAACCAGAGAAAAAGGACAAAAGGAAGAATTCAAAAAAAAAAAAAACGAGAAAAATATCTGGTATAGTTGTAAGCAACAACCATTAGGATTAAGATAAGTGGATCCTCCACGACAAAACTACAAGTATAGGCCAACTGCCTCCACATTATATTCAATATCACAAAAAAACTTTTAGTCTAAACATTTGTCTCACTGGGCAGTTTTCTTGTATGATTAGAAGCAATATTGCACGGTGTGCAGAAAAGTTTGCCACCACTGTCAAAGGCAAACTGAGGTGTTGGGGTTTTTTTTCTAATTAAGAAGATATTTCTCCATTTCAATAGTTCAAATTAGAAAATTCAATTGGTATAAGAAGAGAACATCAGAAATTCATATGTAAGAAATCTGCTGCAAATGTAAACGGTAATGATGTATAGATCTAAAAACCTAGATATATGAGCAAATTCGTTAACAATGACAACTACCTTCCATCATCTAATAGAGGTTCTGCATAAATTCTGGCATGTCTATCTTTTTTTGGGTTTAAGTACATCTTAAGCCTTGCCTTATGTAAATAAATAAATAATTGAAACAGAATTCAATGTAAAATGTCATTTAATTTTCATTCCTATCAAAGAGGCAAAAATTTTGCAGACAGATTGGAAAAATTGCAGTCACAATTGACTGTTTGCCTTGTGAATTTTCTGCGAGGACAGATTTGAATCATCTTTGTCCTATGTCTCTTTTACATTGAGTATACATTGTATTTATTTATCTTTCAATTTCAGGCATCAAGTCTATGAGCATGACTTGTTCTGTCATTGATATATCTCTGATGAGACTTTGTTGTTATTGTAATTATATTTGCTTGGCATTTTTTAAAAATCAATCCATGTTGACCATGCCTCTTAGCATAGTATCTATCTTTCCTAGTCAGATTTGTTGTACCTATTCATATTGTTCTTTTCTAACCTTCAGCAGCATTTCATCAAGTCAATTTCTGTATCTGTTTCACATTGTTATTTTTCTTCAATTATCTTCATATCTCATATACCAAAAAATTTAAAAGCAATTTGATATGGTATGTAAAAAAATAAAAAGTACATTAACAGGATTACATGGTTGCTTCTCAAAACTCATCTTTCAAGATCGAACCTATTGGGAGAAAAATTTAGAAAATTTGAAAATATCTTATTCCCTTGGTATGACTAATAAGGGTATAGAATATTTCTAGATTATAGGCAAAAACAATTGTGATTTTTTTTCGTAAAATCAAAGAATAAAAAACCTCACCTTCAATCTGCTCCATGGTTGGATGGAGAGCAGTTGCTTCTGCTGGTTTCTCATCATCTGTGACTTTGCATAAATTTTTTACCATACTTTGTTATGGTTAAGACATCAAACCATAAAAATGGATTAATCTGCATAATATAGATGTAACTGAAAGTTTGATCAATTCAATATAGCCACTGTGTACTTCCATTTACATGTTGGGTAAAAATGCTCAAGATCTTTATTCTATGAAATAAGATAATATAAATTGAATCTGAAAAAAAATTTGCATTTGTTGCATTTTGATGTATATTTTGACTTTGGACAAAGGAGTTCAAAAGATTACAACAATACAGAAGATAATAAGTAGTTTATGTAATGGACAGTCGTCCAATAAAGCCATCTATTTAAAAAATGTAAAGAAAATATAATTTTCTTTAACAGAAAAAAAGTTGAAATAATGAAAAATCAGTTTTCTTTTGTTTCTATTTTTTTTTCTTTCTTTCCTTTGGGTCCATTTATGCCCTTCTATCTATGATTTTTATCATGACTGCAACAAATAAGAGAAGCAAATCAATAATGCATTTATTATATGGCTATTGCCCTTGAATGTTAAAACATAGCTCTCTCACACACAAAAATTTCCCCAAATAATTTAGGGAGTTTGTGCTAGACTGTAATTAATATGGGACGTAGTTATCTCTCTCTCTCTCTCTCTCTCTCTCTCTCTCTCTCTCTCTCTCTCTCTCTCTCTCTCTCTCTCTCTCTCTCTCTCTCTCTCTCTCTCTCTCTCTCTCTCTCTCTCTCTCTCTCTCTCTCTCTCTCTCTCTCTCTCTCTCTCTCTCTCTCTCTCTCTCTCTCTCTCTCTGTATATATATATTTGAAACATGTGTTCTTGTATTTTGATTCCTAGTTCAGTTTTAAATTCACACTTCTTTTCTTTTTCTCTCATTTTCACTTTGCATGAAAACATTAAAAAAAAAAAAAAACAAACTTATTTTTCTCCATTTACTTTCAATTTTGGTGAAATGCATTGAAAACACTTATCAATTTAAAGCACTATCAACGAAGTTGCTAAATGAAGGCACACATGTCCATTATCTTGGGTTTCCGACAAGCCAAATGACCACTAGTGATCCCTATTAACATAAACGGCTCACAACCGTACGCACCTTCAGCCTGGTTCAGCTGAAATGCTGCTTCGGAGTACTGTAATTATTACTATATCTGCATTCCCATATGATCAGTGTCACAATGCAGCTCATGAATTTTACTTCATTCCAACACATTATTTCTCTATGATTATTACAATTTACACAGTTTGGGCCTCCATTAATTTTTCGCAAAATGCCCATAAATTATCAAATTATTGTATTTCAGTTATGGAAAGTCTTACCTGCCAAAGTAATGAGCTTTTTTTTTTTTTTTTCCACCTTAATGAACTGCAAGCCTGAAGTCAAGAAGCCTAGACTTTAGCAAACCTTGACAATTTTCTTCTTTAGCATATTCCTATTATCAAATTCCTAATGAAACGCATGGAGTGTAATCATGACACTTTATATATGGGTTATATACTTAATATACATCTGAAGAACTTATGGAACAAAAATTCTCCCTTAATAAATAGCTATGGTTCTTGACTAGCATGATAATCATGAAGAATTGTGTATCTCCAGAAATCTCTCTGTTTCACTATCTTCCTGTATAATTAAATTAGCCACAAAACGAGTCCATCACTACTGCCCAAAGCAAAAGATTTCAAAAGCAATTTCATACAGAGCACATTTTAGCACATATTATGGAAACAAAACAAAAGAAAAAAAAAAGGGGGGGGGGGGCTCAGGTTTTTACAACAAAAAAATCATTTCAGGAACTATAGCACAAAAGGATACGTCCTTCTGACTCTTGTGCCTCCTTCGCGATGACGCATATGTGTGATTTCAATGCCATTGAAAACGCTTTGTAGGAAGTCTTTCAACTTTTCAGTTTTCCAAGAGAAATCTCTAAAAACATTATTTTGCTTCAGTTCCTCTCGGATCTCATCCAATGAGATTTTGGCAGCTTTCTGCACCACAAATCTACTAAGGAGAACTTTTCTTGCGTCGGGTTCTAACAAATCAGGATCACCTGTTGAAAGTTTTATTCACATTAGTGGCAACATCCAAAATTTTTTGAATTAGTAATTAATTATGTTACTTTGTTTAATAATGTCAGGCCGAAATCTTTGAAAATTACAAGCTATCCTTTTATTAAAAACAATTTAAAAACACACTACCATGTGTGTAAATGTAGGTCCTTACTTGACTTTTATAACTATAAATAGATATTTGTATCACCAATAAAAAGGTTGGCAACAGATTTTTTTTATTGTGTCTTCAATGAGAATAAAATGGAGTATGTAAGAAATTTGCAAAAGAGGCCAAGGCAGACAGACCACAGAGCATGTCTCCAGATCATGAGGCAAAATAGAGTCCTTCAGGAACTTGCCTCGATTGTAAACATACCTAAGAGACAGACCATCCTCCCTGAAACCAATATATTGATATTCACAACAGAGGGAAGCGCTAAGTTATGGCACAAAAGGTCTGTCAAGAAAACAAACCAAAGAAAATGTCTACTAGGCCGGCGTTGCGACTGGGAATTTTCAGCAGACCTTTCACAATGGGACAGTCACCCCAGTATAATCAAAGAAACAAAATTAAGGCCTGATATCATGATCTGTTCCACTTTCTCAAAGCAACTGATAATAGTGGAGCTTACAATCCCATACAAAAACAGAATGAAAGAGAGATATAACTGAGCCTGACCAAAGAGCTAGAAGATGCTGGCTACAAGCCTGTGGTGATGCCCATTTAGGTTGGTGCCAGGTGATTTATGGAGTCATCAGTCTATGACCTTCTGACTAAACTCCCCATGTGTGGTAACAAAAGAACAAAAGCTCTAAAGCTATTGGGCTGAAATAGCAGAAAACAGTTCCTGCTAGATCTGGAGCAGGAGAAATGAAAGGTTCCTTTATAACGATTGAAAATACTTTGACTACCGAGAGCCCAGTTGGAAAAGTGGTATAGTTAAGCTTGAATAAGCAACTCAACCAAGATAAGGATGTGAGTGCAAAATAAAATAAAGATAGCAAAGAGACACCTGAGTGTGGCCTGCCCCCTTAGAGTGTCAGAAGTTAAGGCTGAAACACTTACTGTAAGGAGTTTCTACCAACTCTAGTATGCATCTCATAGTTATAACGTTCAATGGGTTAGAGCTACTAGTTTGAAGAATAATAACCTAATCCTGTTAACAATTCAGTTCAAGATTTAGACCTAAACTAAATAAAATCAAAAGATAAATTTCTAATTCATCTATTTTAAAAAATCCTAGTCTAAAGAAATTGTAAAAAAAAAAAAAGTTAACAGGCTAATTATTCAAGCTGGTTTGTCAGATAATTTACATAAATTTACAAAACAATGGATTAAACAAATTTAAATCAAAAAGAAGATAATACTAAGTACGCTCAAATTCAATAAGAATGAATTATATATGAAGACTCCAGTGGCAAAAACCAGAAAATAATGATGATGTTGGTAAAACCTTCAAAAGATTCAATTTTGCACAACATGAGTCAAAATGAACCCACTTAAAATGCAAAAATTAGGATAAGTTGCAGAAATAATGACCAAATGTCACTTTTTCTTGTAAAGAGTAGGTCTTACATTCATCTTGCATGATTGAATAATCCCTATTTCTCAAAGTCAATGTTTATTCATTTATTATTAATTGACTCCAGAATTTGGATTGGTCACTGGATGAAATGTGTCATCATCTGTGTGCTTGTAATAAAGATAAAAAGTTAGAAGGAGCCACCCCGTAACACCCCACGTACAGTAATGAAGTTTACCAGAACTGAATTTTTATCTGCCAATACAGTATCAGTTTCCAGTGCAGTTGCTAAAAGCTGATGTAAAAGGATGCATTTAGACTATAAATGCTCTTGAAAGTTTTTTTGCATTTTTTTCAAATCGATCTGTTGCTGAATAAGCCATTGTTAGGATAGGGATAAACTTTGCAGCTCTTTGCTGACCTATGACCAGGTAGATCTTGGTCATTAATACAGTTGAGTCCAAATATTTTGAATCCGGATAGTTCAAATTCTTGGATATTTCGAAGTCGTTTAATTTTACCGATTATTTCTCTATTTAAGGTATATTAAAAAATATGCCAATTTTGAAATAAGGATCCGGTTAATTTGAAGCGATTTTGGCGTGATTTTTTATTCTGAGACAATGAAAGCACTTTTCCAGGCTTGTAAAACAAAGAACATGCAGTGCTATGCTCCACGCGGCAAGCGATTCTGGCTTGTGTGTGTGTGTGCCCACCTACTTTACAGGGAAGAGTCTGCAATAAGGCTACAAGAGAGAAAGGGGTTAGACCCACTCCCACTGCCGTGCACACTTGCACGACATTCCTGATCTGTCATCAACATTTTTTTTAACTCTCTTTCTCTATGCATTCTGATAGTTAGAATTTTGGATAGTTTCAAGTCTTTTTTTTTTTATCGAATGACTTTGAAATAAGCGGACTCGACTGTAGTTTCATGAGCAGCACCCAATAACGTATCTGAAGCTACAGCTTCAGCCGTGTTGTCTAGACTTAAGAGCACGCAAACTTAGATCTTACAACAAATCTTTACTTAAAAATTCTTTCATATTGTGAACAGAGAAAAAAAATAACTTGACACTTTAATTAATCACCTCAAAGGCAAAGAGGCTGAGCTGTTCTACGCACAATACAATCTTTTCCTGATTATTCTCACCAAAGTAAATAGCCTCTCTACATCCACAATGTTTATACACAGAAGCTTTTTCTATACAAAATCAAACCCATTAACTCTTAGCCTTGAAAATTTTTAAGCTTTTACTTTGAACTTAGTGAACATACATCAATAATATTCCAAAAGCTTATAATGAAGTTCTACACCTAAAAATGAAACTTTTTCAAAATTTATTTATGGACATGTGACCAATCTCTATTTAAAATCACAATAAGGTTAACACACAAAATTGTACATCCAGAAACTTTGGAAAAAAAAAACGAAAATTCAACCTCAATGGTTATCACAACTAAGATTTCAATTAAACTTTTGTAAGCTCAACGTATTAAATTTTAAAATAAATATGAGTAGCCTACCTCTTTCAAAACCAAAGAAAAAAAATACCATAAGAAGCAGTCAATGCCAGACATGGGCTTCAGTGGTGAGTTGACACCAAATCAGGTCACACACTACATTGTAACTGCTGCAGATCACATCAGCATCACATAAATATGGTCTTCGAGGAGAGATGAACCAAATGAGGACTGCATGAAAAACAGCTTGTAAACTTACTTTACTTTTTTGCTTCAGTTCTCTACTCCCTTTTTAACAGAAAGGATGCCCTCTTGACGACATGCATGAGAAGAATTAAAAAATCTCTCAGAACAATGAGAACACTTTAAAGCTGTTAATTCTGGAGGATATAAATTTGTCTTTCATCTGAAGTTTTGGTTTTTTTTTTTACATAGATGTCTGCCTCACCTGTCCATTTGAATGACAAATTATGCTTGTGTAAATAAATTCATATTAATTTGATGTTCACTCTTTTCTTTTGTGTTTGCACATTTTCTTTTGGCAAGCAAGATATCATTGCGAAAACGATATAAATGAAGTGAATGTTGCAAGCTGTCTAAGATAAATTTTATTTTCCAATGTTTGTTTATTTTTTTTGTTTGAATTTTTCTTCAGTCAAATGAACTTAAAATTTGTTTTCATCTCACAAGGCACTCCTGACTTTGCAAAGATCAATAAGCCATTAAGGTCACATTCCAACCATCCTAAGTCTACTTCCGGTCTTATCCATCTTAAATGGTTGAGGTTTCTTTCTTTGAGTTGAAGCAAATCTGAAGAATTTTAATTCAATTCATTTTCACCTTTCTGAAGCCAACAAAGTCATTAATCCCCAGTCATCTAATTTTTCCAACTTTTATTCAAAAAGATTTAGTTCATTTGATTTAGCCCTGGGATCTTTATAAATTGCAGTCAAATACGATTATGTTGAACACAGATTCCGCCAAAGCACCGGTTTCTTGAACTCATCTGATTTTCCTATAGATTCGCACTTTGTTTCCTTATTATTTCTACCTTTTCTTTGAACTAGTACGGAGCTATAACTTGTGTTCAGCAAACAAAAAAAAAGTAAAAACTGATAGCTTCATAAGAATTAGAAATCAGCAAATAAGTAAAGTTATAACTAAATACCTTTATCATAATAACATGTCTTACATCAAAATTTTGATTATGCTTCCAACACAGCTGCTGTTATAATTCTGTAAACAAACAAGATCTTTCTTTCAGTTTCTCTGTCCAAGTAGGCACAATTTGTTGAGAGACGCCCTAGAGCTACATCTTCTTTCCTCCCACCCAGTGACCCTACTTTAGCTCAGTCTAAGTTGTTTGTACATGCCTACTAGTACTGGGTCTATCTGCTTCTTGGACTTTGGAAGGTCCAATTTTGAACAAATTCTCCTGATAACTCATAGAGCGCTGAACAGACAATACAACAAAAATGAGGTTTAATATCTAGCTGTGTTATCTGGTGGTATCAGCAAGTCTCTCCTTGATTGACCGGCAGCCTGTCTTGGTATATGTTAATTCAGTAACAAGTGATGGTTCATTCTCTTTCAAATTCAACCTAAGACTGACCCTTAGCCTAGAACTTATTTTAGAGGGCAGAAGAGGAAAAGATTTAGCACCAAAAGTAGTTGGGAGTTGAGAGGAGTGGAAGGAGAATAAAGTTATATGAGTAAGGATAAGAAAGAATTGAGGGGAGAGATCTGGGCAAAGAGAAAAGCAGTGGGAGCAAATTTGTTGAGGTGGAGACAGAGAAGCTGGGTAAAGGAGGAATTTGAAACAGAGTAAACCATCACTTGTTCCTGAAATAACATATCATGTATAACTCTACAGTATAGAAGATAATTTAAAGAGTGTGTCTCAATGATAATCATATTTTAGTAAACTGAAAAATCGTGTCAAAGGCTTATTTCCAGGAGTTTTGAATTCACATATTGTCCCAGTTTGGGCAGCGGTTCAAAGCCAGCTCTGAGAAAGGAAAGTAAGGCAATGCTTTCTTCTGCTGGCCTGACAGAGGTCTTTGGGCAAGACTGAGTACGCACACAGCCCCACGTCCCCACCCCCACCCCCTTTCACGTCAGGGTTGCCATGAAGCCCAGGAAAGCAGTTGGGGGATGGTTGCTAGGCATCTGACTAGATGTCACTAATGTGAATGATGAATCACTCCAGCTGGCCATGCAGACGACCCCAGTTTATAAGGCAATGTTTGATCAGAGCAGCTTGATATGAGCACTGCTCCTATAGACGAAAATTGCAACACACTATAGGTATCTTTGCAAAGAAAAAAGTCATGGTATCACACATTTCAATAAAAGAAACGACATGAAGTAGTTGTCTGCTACAGGCAACCCATTCTGTCATCTACTAGATCTAGCGAATGCACTCATAATGAAATTTAAAACATCACCAATAGCAACACGGAATGATAGATTACTTAGAATAGTGCTACAAAAGTGAAATTTAGACAACATTAAACAAGAAATGAAAAGGGTGAAAATTAATAGATGTATTCTAGGCATTAGCAAAGTCTGATGGCAAGAGTCAGGAAAGATAACCTCAGGAACTTTTGAAATATTTAATTAAAATACAGAATATGTGTCAAGAGTGGCTGTTGTGTTGGACCCAGAAATGGGAAAGGTAAAAAAAAAAGATATATGTCACTTTCAGATTGTGTTTTACTTTTAATTTTATGGATTGCAGGAAAACAATTGGACCTTAACATCATTCAAATGTACGCATCAACACCTTGGTTAATACAATAAAACATGATGGCTACATTAAACTCAATAAGTCGAGAACAAACATGATCTAGTTCTGAGCTGGTGAAAGTGTTTTAAAGTAGAATACTGCTGAGTTTATCTTGGTGACATTTTCTTACAAACTAAGTTGCCGTCCAGGTGGAGCATAGGCTATCCACAATAGCATGTCATTGCATTCTGCTCTAAGCTGTCTTTTCTGCTCCTCCCCAGCTAGAGCTAGTCTCTTTTTATTTCAGCTCTGCTCCTGCATCTTGTAACCAGCTGTAGCAAGGCCAGCCTCTCCTCTATTTCCAAAGGGGATTAGGGGATTCCATGTAAAGACTTTTCAGGTGGTGCTGGCCGTTGACTTCCAGAACGTATGTCCAATCCAGCTTTTAAAGACTTCTGTCATACCTGTTGCCACAGTTCCTCATAAGTCACTTTGCCTCACCATCTGATGCCATGTTTTGCATTGACAGAACAGCACTCCATCTTTAAAGTATAAGATCTTATTTTGGTTGCTTGACACTGCTTACCCCATCTCAAATTCCATTCGAGTCCGGCACTTGAAGGTCAATATTTATGAATTCACTCTTCTAAACTATATTATGAACTGCTAATACTTTGTTTATAAATATCTGTTCCTCACTTCACTTACAGATTTCTGTTTTAAAACTAACATATTATATTACAAAATAGCAATAAAAATCCTTTTCCTATCCTTCACTTCATTACATCATTAAACATAATGAAAATTGAGTTCATAAAAGAAACTCAAATAATCTCTTATTTATCTTCTATTTCCTTGAAGTAAAAAAAAAGCTTTGCATACCTCTGGGTTTGACTCGCAGATCTGCTGACACCACAGTTGACTTAATTTCTTTTGCCACAGCATCATAACCATTGCCTTCCAGAGCCTCTAAAAAATATCTGGAAAATCAATTTATATAAAAATCATAAAACGAATCGTTGAAAACTTTATATGTATACAAGATAACTGCAAGAGAGGATCAACTTCAATTGCTTTTGTGATTTTATTTTCATATCCCTAAATAACTTTGCAATTGTATATAAGAACATCTTAAGCTTCATAAAAACTGTGTCATTTTTTTTTAGTGTATGCTTGTCTACGATTAACTTGATGTCTTGTATGATATGTTGTTTAAAAGAGAAAATTAAAGAGAGAGCTCTATTTTTTTCATCAGATTCTTTTACTATATTAGTCTAAAAAGAGTGAAATGGCATATTTTAAGAATTCTTGAAAAAAATAAAACGCAGAAAAAATATACACCTCAATGAACTAGATCACATCTATATCTAGATTAATTTTCCACTAGGTTGAAGAGCAAGATGAAATTGAGACTTAGAGATTTTAAATATTTCTTCCTCTTCTTCTCCTTTGGTGCTCTGGTAAGGCCTTTCTTCCAAAACTTGCTGTGCTTTGAAAGTGATAGAAGGGTTCCCCTTAAACATGATCTGGGCTTGCTGGGTTTTCTTCAGGCCAGAATTTATCCTGTTTAATTATAGTTGTATTTTGGGCAGTCCTGCAACATGTGTTGTGCTGTCATGTCATCAGTTTGGCATCAGCTCTGCCCAATTGTGATCCATCTTGAGCTTGCAGTGGACTGTAGTTCAGACTGTTGTGGTTTATGTTAAGCCTAAAAGTGGTCACTTGTTATAGTCTGATAAGTTTGCTGTAATTAGTACAAGTCAAGTTTTTTATGCATTGTTGTTGTTGCATCCACTTTTGTTTGTTTATAATTTTTTCCAGTTTTAACTTCATGGTAAGAGATTGGTTTTTGAATTTGCTGTTTTGCTGCCATTTCTTTGGTCAGTGTGTTTGCCATCTCATTACCTGGAATTTCCCAATGTGCAAGTATACACTGCACATGGGACTGAGTCAGTTCAGCCAAGGAATCTGATAAATCAGCAGACATGTCTGAGTCTTAGCTGAGATCAGAGCTTGTAGTACAGATAAGGCATGGGACAAAAAGACTGTTCCTTGAAGTTTCAGGGTTGTTCAGGAGACACGAGATAGCTGTTTGATTGCTTTAGATTAAGCTCTATTGCAGAATATTTCTTTTCTGTTTATTTGTTGTTTTATATAAATTCCAGAAACTACACTTTAAGTGGCTTCGTCAGTTGAATCATATGTATACTTGCGGCAGTTTTCAGTTGGATGTTGGCAGTCTAGGTGCTACAAGGTGTATAGTTTTCTATCTGCTTTTGTTCCTAGTTCTTCAATCTCAATTCCAAGAACAGTGAATTCTTGGAAAGAAACTGAGCTCGTTTGCTTCTACAGGGGAGGATCAGAAATTTTCTGGGTCTTATTTTTTTTTTCAAATGATTTGTAGATTTGGCTAACTTCAACATTTTCCGGGTCAATTTCTTGTCAAATGTTACTCCCAAGCATGGTGCGGTGTTGTTAAGGGGGAGGCTTTGGTCATTGATTTTTAGGTTCACGTTTTATTCTATGGTGGAGAGACTGAAGACTGTGTAAGTTGTTTCAGTTCCATTAATTTTTACTTGCTTCTCTCTATTACAGCTTTCCAAACTCTTCAACGCCTTTCACATCTGTATTTTGGTTATGATGATAATCCTTTTTGATGCTTAGATTGCCAAGTCATTAGCATACATGGTTCCTTGAACTTTGTGTTGCAACTTTAACAATTTAAAGGAATACATACAGTGTAAATTTTAATTTTTAGATGCTTAATATCACTAAATGTTTTGTTATCTTTTCTAATTGCATGAATTATTTATGAGAACTGAAATTTTATTGAGGGAAAATTGTATGGAAAATATATCCTTAGTATTTCCAAAGATTTTTTTTCTTAACTTTCAAATACATGTAATCCCATGCCTGTGTCCAATATATAGATGGCAAAGTTGAAAAATGGACTTACTGAAAGACAGGGAATGTGTTTTTCTTCAAATCTTCTAGGAGTCGATAGACTGTCTTATAATTCTTCTCTGATGGGCTATCCAACACACCACACTGAAAATGATTAGAAGAAAAAAACAAGATCTCACATTCAAGGTGCATAATGGTATAATAAGCACTAATCACTGTTTGAGCCATTGCAGTAGCAGCCTCAGGGGCTCCCATGGCAGCAATAGTATTAGTACAATAGAACCTCAAAATTCGAATTCCAGGATCACCCAGAATTTTGGGGGGAAAATCTTTTTTTTTATATTTTATATTCCTAATCCGCAAAATCAGGAACAGATTCTTATTGATATATAAGGTAAAATAATAATTTTTTTTCTGTACACATGACACTTTTCTATGGATTACTTAACTTTCAAACTATGCCACCAAGCTCTGAAGGTAACCCTGATTTCTTATTTCTTTTTTTCCTTGCCCTTATAAATTTATTTGAAAGAACTCAATGAGGTTTGCTAAACCCTGACTGAGAGAGAGAGAGAGAGAGAGAGCGAGAGAGAGAGAAGGAGAGAGAGAGGGAGAGAGAGAGAGAGAGAGAGAGAGAGAGAGAGAGAGAGAGAGAGAGAGAGAGAGAGAGAGAGAGAGAGAGAGAGAGAGAGAGAGAGAGAGAGAGAGAGAGAGAGAGAGAGCCTGCAAGCTGGTCCAGTCATTTCATCGTTGATGTCTCTGGGGATAGTTTTCATTTTTCATCATATATTCTATGCTATTATTGACAAAAGTATAATTAAAAAAAAACGTATGAACAGTATTTGGGTCACAATAAATAAAGTAAGGGCAAGATGCTCATCTGTAGCCAACCTACATTGGACAGCACATTATTTTCTTACACAGCTCATTTCTTAAGAATTTTATTTCTTTAATTATTGAAGTTTCAGAGGCCTCCCATATTACTTTCCTGAGAATAAAATGTAAAAATAAATAAAAGTGTTCAGGGTGCAACTCTCCAACGATCACAAGTCAGGGTTATTACAGTGAGACCCATATGGTCACCTTGTACAGAGGCACCACGCACATTAGTTCTTTGTCCTTGGTACATTGGTGACTCACAGGTGCAGGTATTTTGGCTCATCTTTATTCTGCTGAATATTTTTTTTATTTACAAGTTAATTTTAGACTGCCTCCATATTTACTAGAAAGATCTGCAAAATTCTAAATAGTATTAGTACCTGTAGCATTACTATGTACTTCTTACCAGTTTGCTTTTATCATTTTGGTTCCGATAGATGTCTATATGGCTCTAAATAATAAATAATTTTAACTTTATAAACCTAAATTCTATTAAGAAAAATACAATTTTAATTGCGCATGTATCTGCTCACTGTGGTCAGGGCACCAGTTAGTGTTAAGCATTAGGTTTGGCACACATTCTCATTACTTTCCCTCTAAGCTCTCAAAGTGACAAAACATTTTTGCTTGTAATTACAGAAGTTTCACTAAAATCTACACTGAAAATACTTAGACTATTGTCATTTCTTTTATTGTTAAATTTTGATATATGAGCACTGTTTTGCAAGCCTGCAAAGGCATGATTGTTCATGGGCTATGCCAAAAGTGCCTATGTCTTTATAAGGCTTGGCTCTGAGTCACAGTGAGTTAAAAGATGGTTTAGGATGAGAGGTGTTCGTAGATCCTATATCTCATAAGTTGAATGATCTGATGACTTTTTTTCTTGTAAATTACAGCCATAACTAATCTCACTCTCTGAAATTTTTAACTTTATTACAGGCAGCTGGTCTGGTTGGGTTATATTTTAGTTCAGTGTATTTAATTCTTTCTGAACACTGGATTTCTCGATTAGTGTTTTGTTCTGAACTATTGGTATTTTTTAATTCTCTATTTATCTGTCTTTGCTCTGGTCTTCTGAGCTGTTCCCCTACTGAGCTTTTAAGTATTTCTATTGTTTAATAAGGTGATAATCAATGCCTACTGAGATAACAATCCTGGCTTTTATCCTTACTCTTTTTTAGCTCTTAACATAACTATACATGGGTTCGATTGTAACTGCATAGTAGGAATAGCCAAACTTGTAGACGACAATGTATTTTCTTTGGGTTGATAACCTCCAACACTGAATTTGGATAGATTGATCTGTCTGAGCCGAGCTTTATTATTTTACTTTATTTTTTGTATTCCTTTTATATATTGACAAAGTTCTACTGTGTGAAAGGGATTTTGATATTGTTGAGACCTTTCTTATTTCCTGTTTTCTAATATCAGAGAGAGAGAGAGAGAGAGAGAGAGAGACATAAAGGAGGAAAATAATCACAAGTCAACAAAACATGAGCAATATTGAACCATCCTGATGGCCTTATAATCAAGCGAAATCCCATATTCTCTTTTACTTTTCAAATATTTTCTAGGTAAATTCTTAATTTGTCAGACTTTGTTTTTTGTTTGTAAAGAATCATGCAATCCATTTAGCTTAAAACAGATTGTTTTATACCCATAACAACACTCTTTCTGTTCTATCATTATCAACAAAGTAAACATAAAAGTGCAGAACATATATCTCAAAGACATGGTATCAAAAAAGCCACTTTAAATCTACAAAGTACAATAATACAGTAACAATAGTCATAACAATGCACTCGTATTTAAGTGTGTGTTTAAAAAAGGGAGGAACGGAAAGAACAAAGCGGCTTGCTGCATCCAGTAATACTATTGGTTATAGCCTCCAAAATGTATAAAATAACCTAATCTGAGGCAACAAAATATTAAAAAAACAAAACAAAGAAAAACAGACAATTTTATCATGCACTTCAACAATGTAGGCACAAACTGAGTCATGTAGGATAACACAGAGTACAAAATAAATCTTTCTTGTATGTTAAAAGCGCAGTTCCCTAAGATGAAAGTGAAATTTTAATGACCTGAAAAAGGTGAGGTATAATATCCCCGGGTTCAACCTCTCCTAAGCGCTGGTAGTTTCTTTGCAAACATTCCCACTCTTGTACATTCATTGTCAACAGTATTAGTCTTGATCAAACATCAATGGGATTGGTTGGTCTTGCGTTTTGAGAATATTCTCATATTGGTATTAAGTTATGAATTTAAAGTATTGTTCTAGATCTAGCTCTAGATCAAGTTCTAAGGCTTGATAAAAATTGAGTGTAAATCTAGAATCTAGAACTTGTAGAACTTGATTCGGTCCATTTTAAATGATTCTTTCATTTGCGCACTCAATTTCTGGAGCTTTTATTTAGTTTTAATTAGATCTAGATCTACATCGTCTAGACTTATTTGTGGGAATTTCTTTTAAAAATCAAAGTAGATCTAAAAAATCTAGATCTAGATTCTAGATCTAGTCTATTTAAGGGTATTTGATCAACTCTGGGTTTATAGATATATATATATATATATATATATATATATATATATATATATATATATATATTAGATCTAGATCTAGATCTAGATTAAATCACGGGATCTATTAAAATATCCAAAATGTAATAGATATCTAGAATCAACACTCGAGATCTCCCTATCAAAACCTAAGTTGACCTCATTCTCTTAGCTCTACTAGTACGGTACTAGATCTAGAATTAGGTTCTACATAATTTAGAAAGTTCTAATTCAGATCTACATTATCTAAATAGATTTGTTGCACTACACAAGCTGTATCTATCTGTTATCCCGGATGTAATCCTGTGACAGTAACTGAGTAAGTGACTGTGCATTGTGGTTCACCCCTTATTACATAATATCCGAAGTTCCGAGGAAGTCCTCGATGATGTAGTTTCCAAGAAAAACTCGTGACGCGTCTGTTTCCTTCAGAAGTCGGGATCTTCACTTTCAGTTTCAAACAACAATTTACCAAAAAATGAGTCTGAATAAAAATAATGCAGAGTTTTGGTGGCTTGCTTCATGAATTACAAAGCCAGAAGCTTACAGCTAAAAGTCTTCGTAATATGTTGAATATTAAAATAATTAATAGAAGACTGGACAACTCGCTTACATCCGCCTGTTGCCGCCAAAAGCCTATCACTCACGCTGTGCACGTATCGTGAATGGAAATAACAGCACTGTCAGCCGGTAACAGAGGCGAGTGTCCAACCGCTCTACTCATTTATCACAAATCGCAGTTGTTGCTTTTATTTTATATTGGAAACATTGAGTACACATTAGAAAGTATTTTGAATTTTCATTTCATGTTCTGCTTACACAAATATTTAGTGTGCATACATGTTATACTAGAATTGTGCATAACTTAAATGTCACTCCTTAAATAACGATTTGAAAATGAGTGAGACGCCAGCATTCAAAAACATCGCGGGCAAAGTGGAAGTTTTACGTTTCAATCGCAATGAAAATAACATCAATATTGAACTCAGCTACCTAATGGCTGCACACAAGTATGAATAAAAATTTGCAAGGCGTTCATAATTAACAAGTACATTGAGAACGTAAAGGAAAACGAAAGAAAGAAAGGAGATTAGTCAACCTTAATGCCATGTTTATAATAATGTTCCTTACTTGATTTGAGAGGTGATATCGATCATTCTGTTACTTATAAAAAAAAAAAATTATTATAATCATAAGAGCTGATAAAATACAAAATCACCAAGGCAAGTGTGGTGCTTCCGGATTCAATGGTTGTCTTTAGTGCAGCAACAGCAGCAGTAGTGGTAGTAGTAGTAGTAGTAGTAGTAGTAGTAGTAGTAGTAGTAGTAGTAGTAGTAGTAGTAGTAGTAGTAGTAGTAGTAGTAGTAGTAGTAGTATTAGTAGTAGTAGCAGTAGCAGGAGGAGGGGGAAGAGGGGGAGTAGTAGTAGTAGTAGTAGTAGTAGTAGTAGTAGTAGTAGTAGTAGTAGTAGTAGTAGTAGTAGTAGTAGTAGTAGTAGTAGTAGTAGTAGTAGTAGTAGTAGTAGTAGTTGTAGCAGGTGTGGTAGTAGTGGTTGTAGTGGTTAGTGTAATTTTGTAACCGAAAAGTTTAAATAGAATAGATAAGAAATCACAAAGCCGTAGGATTAAGCTATAACTATAAGGGCCATATGGCACGTCCATTGTAATTTCTAAACTAATTTGAATTATAAAAGGGTTACGGAGATCAATTGAAAAAAACATGGCTGTGTAGTAAAACTGTGTAGCGTGTTGTGGCCTTAAACCCAGTCTACATCAATGTCATAGTGTTCACTCCTAAACTCACAAAACCTTCCTCGAACTTGAAATCAACAAAGAGAACGAAAAACGAAAAAACATGGTATGGATGGGGGACTTTGCCTGTCCCAGCTGTTCTGTCACCAATCCTGTCTGTTTGTTGAAATAGTTATCTGTGAATCATCTTAAGCTCTTATCCCACTTGTCGTATGAAATATGGAAAGTTTATGAATGTCTCATATTATTTAAGTGATTTTTTTTCATCATGATAATGAAAAATGACAATTTGAGAAATGTCTTAAGGCCTGTCTTTGGTGGAAAGGCCTTGATTTCAGGCCGCAATTTAAGTAAAACTGTATAAGTTTCTCTAAAAAAAAAAAGCATTATCTTTAATCTCAGTTGAAAATCAACCACACAAGTTGTAAATTTAGACCGAAAAATGCTGGTAGGGTACCTGTCTTACTTTTAGTTTTACACTTGTTGTCATGGAACGCAAGCTTGTTGCGACCAAAGCTAATGCGACGGACAACCGTAAAAATCACAGAAACCAAAGTACAAAAAAGTGGCAGTCGAGACATCTGCCTCTTCTTTAACCTGTGATGCTACACCTCGGAACAAAACATACGTTGAGCCGATATAGAACTTCAGATAAATGGAAATAGTGGCGATGTGAGGAATAGTCTTCTATATAATAATGACAAACATACGAGGAGCTTGCTTGTAGGTTTTTCTCAACTGGAATTGAGCGAACATGTAATGAAAACCATAGTGGGTTATATATATATATATATATATATATATATATATATATATATATATATATATATATATATATATATATATATATATATATATATATATAAATTATAATGAAAAACTGCATTAAAATAAACCATAGCAGGGGGCTTTTGTAATTTAGTGAGCGTCTGAGCCAAAAGTTCTAAGTTCTTGCTTAAGGACATACACCTGCACTTCCTCCCCGAACGATTTGATACCAAATATCATGATAATTTTTATACACGTCATGGTGTAAATTTTTATTCATAATTCAATTGAATTTATTTTAGACGAGTTTTCTTTCCAGAACAGGGGAGAGCTTTTGCAAAAGCCATCGGTGTTTGCACAAAAGTTGAATAAACTAAAGCAAAACTATTTCATGGAGCGTTATTATTTTCTCTAATCTTAACAATTTGACTGAAAAAGACGCTTATACAAAATTGCTTTTTTTTTTTTTAATTGCGTACCATAGTTCATATTGTACCTCCAAGTTGAATGGCATGATGATTTCTTCGAGACCAAATGCAGCAGAGAAACGCCAAACAAAGTTCGATATAAAACATTCGAGATAACTGCACGGATTTTCAATATTTTTTAAAGTTAAAAAGTAAACAACAATGCAACTAAGATACTGCACCTTTCTTATATCAAAGTAAACGGTTGGAATCAAGAACTTTATTGTTCCCATAGATTAACAACCGATTGAAACTGAAGAGTTACCTTTGCGATGTCAGTCAAAAATCATATCGTTTTATAAATTACTTAATAGTTTTAGTAAATGCTTTATTCATTCTTTAACTTCATCCACTCTCGCCATTTAGTCTTTAAGCATGATCCCCAGCAGTCATGAGCGTGTGTAGGAGATGGAACAGAAACGCTTGGGAAATCCCCGACGCCAAACCTCTGTGAATCAGCCAAGCTACGCTTTAGTTACGTCATGAAGACCTGAAGACAATGCCAAATTTGATCCCAAGTCCCTATCCTCACATATGAGTCACCAAAGCCGCCCAAAATTGAGTTTAGTGACATGTACTCGTTTTAGAATAAATTCCAGCACGTAGTTGGTCTTTCGTAAATTAAATAAAAGGGGTATCCTTCAAAGCACTAACTTCACATTCGACCATCTACAAACGACCTCGAGTTGACCATCGTCCAGAGGCAAAAGGCGATGGGGGAGCCTTCCTAAGCCTTTTTGAGTAAATATTCTAAGCCTATGGAATGACTTTAGATGGGGATCCTGAACACTTGAATTCGTTGAATAAAATTATAGAAACGGCATTCTGTCTTCACTAGTCCTACAAGAGAAGGTTGAAAGAGTGAGAGAAGACCAACCATCTGCAATAAGAACCTCTAAGATCTGTCGGTGAGCATTTGAAAGTCACCGGGTCATTCTCACACGTTCTCAAGAGCTTACAGAAAGAAAAAAATTGAAAGAGCTGTTCTTTTAATGTGATTATTGAAATAATCTAAGAATGTGTTCTCATAAAATAGTTTCCTCTAATGGGTATGCCCGCCGTGCACATACAATGAAGCCATCTCCCTTTGTGTACCTCGTACCTGTTTCCATGGTCCAGACAACAGACTAAAATTAATATATTAATATAATTTATTATTCTTTGGTCGAGACAAAATCCGTTGCGGGGAAGGAGGGGGGATTAATATAAATAAGTTATATATATACACACACAAGATGGATTATCTCTTATTATTACTCTTCTTAGATTCAGATTGTGTCAGACTAGGAGACTTTTTAGATGGGATTTCGTCCCGCTATGGTTTTCTTTATCTGTCCGCTCAATTCCAGTTGAGAAAAACCTACAAGCAAGCCCCTCGTATGTCTGTCATTATATATAGAAGACTATTCCTCACAACGCCACAATATCCATTTATCTGAAGTTATATATTGGCTCCAACATATTTTTTGTTCCAAGGCTCTATCTTTAACAACTTTCGATCGACTTTTGTAACATTGTGGTTGTTTTAGTTTTGTTCTATCTTTATTCAGTTCATCTTGGAATACTATGAGTCACTATTTGTTTGCCTTTGCGATGGAATAAACTAGTAACATTGTTTTTGCTGCAATTATTCATTTTCATTTTTTTTTTAAATCAAAAACATAGGCATGTCTAGTTCTATTAGCAAATAGGTGGGACAAATCATGTAAGAGAACCTATTTATAGATGCATAGTAATTGATAAGAGTAATAATAGTGCCAATAAGGTAAACAACCACAAAATTGGCTGTAAGAATACAAACATATACACCAAAGACAGGAAAAACTCAAGAGCATAATGATATGGGCGAGCAGTGAATCCGCGAATAAGCGCTTGTTTAATCCCCATCCATACCAAAATTTTGTTCTTACAATTGTCCAGGGTAGAAAAGATTTTTCCAACTACAGTATTTTTTTTTAATTTATAAGCGAAGCTTTATGTCCCATTCAAACTCCCACTGGGAGTGGGGAGAGGGGGGGGGAGGGATATCCTTATGTGCTGATCGCACGTCTCCCACAACCGATCAAGAAAATCTAATTTTGTTTGAAAAATTTAAACGATTGTCCCATTTCCAGTTTCCCTTTAAATCACAACAGCACAAACAACACACCTGGTCTAATAAATTAACATTTTGTACTTTCTCCTAATCCTATTGTCACAATGAATTGCTGCGCAGCCTATGTAGACGCTTTTTTCTGAGCCAGGCCTGTCCTTTTATTTTCATAGCTGGAAATTATTATTATTATTATTATTATTATTATTATTATTATTATTATTATTATTATTATTATTATTATTATTATTATTATTATTATTATTATTATTATTATTATTATTATTATTATTATTATTATTATTATTATTATTATTATTATTATTATTATTATTATTATTATGGCAACATAGTCACAATAATCAGTTTTAGAATTCATTGAAACATAATCTCTAATGAATTCCTGTGGAGATATGAGAGCAAATAATCCAGCAACCGAGTCGATTCATTTATTCTCAAGTGCTTTTTTAGTCGTGTAGTTCAGTAAATAAATTTGTGCGTATATGTCTATGCGCCTTTTTAGCAATACTTCCTTAGTCCAAATCGTTTTTCCTAGTTTAATTTCCTTGAAATGCAATCATGAACAGAACTAGGAAATCGTCTAACACTTCGTGGGCCATTTTTTTTTTAAACAGATCATAATTATACATTCTCATTACCGGTATCAGAAACTACATGCTTTTACTATCAGCCGACCAGAGAGGCTATTATAATTTATAGAGAGTTCAAACTTTGGTTCCAAGACACCGACTGGTCAAGATGATGTAATTGTGAAGTTATCCACTCGCCATCGCATGCTTTTAAACGAGAACAATTAAAAATATGTCTAGTTATATATTTTATCTTACTGAAACTTGCAATTGTTAATGAGGAGAGAGAAAAAAATTGCAGTTATTGGTTATTTGAGAAGCGAAGAAATGATAAATGTGGTCAACCATTCCTGCTACTGTTGCAATTTATTCTTGGAAACCATTTGCAATGGGGATCATGCGATTTTTGTCAATGAAGTGAGTGGCGGTATTACTAAGCGTAGAGAGAAAGAAATCATGACTGTGTTTACAGTGCCTTGCTCTTGCGGATTTTACATATCACATGACTTCAAGTCCCACTTTAGGAGACCGCTGTCTTTGTCTTATGTACGGTCTTCGGAGTTCGAAGTAGCTGCACCCCATCCGTGTATTGTGTGTAACCTTTATCAGAGAAGAAAGGCACTTGAGTGCGGCACCTGTGAGTGGTAAGTGCCAATGGTGTTCCGCTAAGACATCAAACTTACGAGCAAAAGCTTCAGTGAATGAGAACTGTTTTTTTTTTTTTTTTTTACCACTATTTCTTTGTTGATTGAGAAGGAATAGAAAGGCGGACACATTTCAACATTAATTTTATGAGATTTTCCACATTGATCATTATTGCTATTTTTCTTGTTTTGTTTTTGTTGTTGTTGTTGTTGTTGTTGTTGTTCTTGTTGTTCTTGTTCTTGTTCTTCTTCTTCTTCTTCTTCTTCTTCTTCTTCTTATTATTATTATTATTATTATTATTATTATTATTATTATTATTATTATTATTATTATTATTATTATTATTATTATTATTATTATTATTATTATTATTATATGGCACCACCATTACCATATTATTATAACAATTGCCGATATAATGTCATCACTCTGATTATAGTTTTCAGTACCGGTAAGTTATTTCCAATGACTTTCTTTTCTTTTTTATTTATTGATTTTCGAAATTTTTCTCAGAGTTGTATTTTCACTCTTCTGTGCCTTTGAGCTTGCAAAAGTATCCAATCAACCTTTCAATAAGCATTTGACTGCTTACGCAATCAATTGCTGTAAGTTTCGTTGCCTAGGGAATTTCTAGTTGCATGCCATGAAAAGGCATGAATGACGACTTTTCATAGTTGTTTTTTTTTTTTTTTATGTCTGTGGTCTTTGATTATCCCTGAGTTGTCGTACGTAGATAGCGCCAGTTGCTAAGCAATAGCTACATAAGGGAAGTAATCCTGAAAGGCTTATCATTTTTCTTCGTCTTGTTTATGCTGTTTGTCAATGCTTTCGACATGTCTTGGGCAAGAAGAGCAGAAATATATCCTTACAGTTACAGTTAGAGCACAATCTACTTTTGTTTTTCTTTATTTGGGTAATGTCGTTTGTTTTTACAAAATTTTATCATCTAGATCTAATTTAGATCTATCATTACAGTGACATCCTTATATCCCGCGAATCTATGAAATCATGGTTCCTCCTTTTTTTTTTTTTTTTTTTAATCTTTTTAATGTTGGGAATTAATTGATTTGTTTACATAGTGATTGTAATAAACTAAATATACCTTTTTAAAATAAATAATGTCAAATTAATTTTTATCTGAATTTAAGCAACCACAGAAAATGGAAACTACCATGCTTCAGGATTCATTTCCCTAGGTTTAATAACCTCTTTGGCATTTTGCGAAAAGTATATAGTTTTAAAGTCATATGTTACCTAGATTTGCCAAAACAAACATTGAAAGTTATAAAGGGAAAGAGTACCTTTTAGGTATGGACTTTTTTTTTACATAGAAGAAACAGTAGCAATCCTATAGTGTGTTTAGCTGAAATAAATTAATTTTTCTTCTTTGTGTAACCCCAAGAAAAAACCAAGCCCAATCTTTTTCTATGGTCCTGATGAAACGAAGCCCTCTTTTATTATTACTAGTAAATTAGTCCGTACCTAAAAGGAACTCAACTTTTACGCTTGACAAGGATCATATTAGTCAACATGAAGCCACATGGAAGAAAGTTTGTTTTGAATTTGAAGCACAAAATAGAAATTGATGAAAGTCTATTGTTTGTAGCCTCTGTCAGATTAAAAAAAAATATGATAATGACTATACTTGAAAAATTAACATTTATCAGATATATTGGATAAAACAGCCCATGATGGCTCCCATGTAAATAAACAGGAAATCTCTATCTTGGAATTTGAATGTTAAATTGCGGACTGATTGGAAATTGAGATCTATAACTCATTGAACTTTGGCCTCTTCAGGCATAAAACCACCTGCATTTGAGCTCCTGTGACTAGATGAATATTTTCATACCCAATCATTATGTACAGGCTTATGAGACTGTTTTTTTCATAGATTTACATATAATACTGTACTATATTTTCACAGAACTCTCAGAAAGAAAAAAATCTTTTGTGTATGCAATCCCTAATGTTTGGAAAGGAACATTAGCATCATCACTAGATCTAGGAACTCTAGATCCATCACTTGTGTTAGATGAAACATAAGGTCTAAAACTAGATCTAGATTTAGATTTTTCTTCCCCACTGAATCACTGCTTTTTGATTCTGATTTATTGTCTTGATAACCAGCATTTTTAAAAATCCTCTTCTATGTCAAAATTTTTCAAATAAGATCAAACCTGATCAGCTGTTAACAGATGTTTACGTTTAAAACTTTAATAGAACTCATGATAGTTAACAGACCGTGGGTACAGGCATCGTGGAAAATGACATAGGACCATAATTAGTTTGAACGAAGGCTGAAGCTGTTTGTTTCATTAAATTTAGCCTTAGTTGGAGAAGTCTGAGTTTAGGGCTTAGTCAATGCGAGCTCAGGCTCGCTTTCGGTATAATAGTGTGTAAGGTTAGGCAACCTCAGGGTCGCTTTCGGTATAATAGTGTGAAACTGTGTAAGGTTTGGCAACCTCAGGGTCGCACTTGGGATGGTTGGGTTTGAGTTTGCAATATAAACTGTTGGAGTTGATGTGTTTACCCTTACGTTCTTTTAAGAGAGACATAGCAAAATATCTGATGGTTCTTCTGGAGCCATATTGTATCTCCTCTCTTTCTCTCTTTCTCTCTGCATATTTATCTCCCCCCTCTCTCTCTCTCTCTCTCTCTCTCTCACACACACACACACACACTCACACACTCTTTCTATCATTATCTCTCTCGTTCTCTCAATTTCTCATTTCTTCTCTTCCTTGAATAATAGCAAATAAGATCATAAAATGCAAATTTTTTTTCCCAACTCTCAAATTATCACAATTTTTTTCGAAATTTTAATAACTCAATATTGAAAAAATTGGATCTAGATAACTGTCCAGAATTTTTTTTTAGAAATGCATTGTTAATTGCAAAAAAATTAATTATTTTTAAACCTCTCAATTGGAATTTTTTTTTAATATCAGAATCTGTAAGTATATAATTATTTTTTCCTTCTCAATTTTTTTTTTCATCCTGCTCCCCATTCTTCCTTCTGGTTTTTCTCATTACTTATGAACTGTGGGCATTTTCCTCCTTCCTTCATAAAGATCAATTGTCCTGCAGTCACTAGCATTTTAAAGGATTAAAACATCTAAATTTGAAATCAGTACTAGAATTTGTTCCATTGCCTTAAATAGAATTTTATATTAAAATATCAATTCAGATCCCAATTTAGAACCAAAATGGCATCCAGCATTGACCTGAGTGAGGTGTACCAGGTTGGGTCTAGCGAAAAGGTCAAGGAAGCAGAAACAGAGCTGGCACATGAGCTCATGGAGCTGAGGACAGAGCTTGAGGAGGTGGATATTCCTGCTAAAATGACCAGGTGAGAACAAGAACCTAAAAAAAAGTGTGAAGAACAAAGCACATATCAAAAAGAATAGCAAAATAATAATCTTGATTTTGAAAACAATATGGAATGCAGATAAAAAAACATTTCCTTTAAATTTCTTTTTCATGCTCAGATCAGTTTCGTTTTTCCAAGTTTTTGTATTTAAAACTTGTCAATAACTTGAACTTTTCCTTCTGGGAACTGAAAGTCAATATGTGGATAGACTACAAAGAAGCCATTTCTTATTGTTAAAATGTTAAAATTCTAAACCTTTTTTCTACTTTGACATTGTGGCATTTATGATAGCTTTCCAGGAGAGGCTCTTTATAACATGAATTAAACTCTTGTATAGTTTATACATCTTATAAACACTTCACATTGCTGACACATCAAAATAATGATCTGCAGATGATCTGTGAGATCAGACTACCTTAACAGCCAAATACTTAATCATGTATATATAATATAAATCTTCTAAAACTCAAGTCTTTCATATTTATCTGGACCTTTTTTACTGGACATACAGCCTTTCCTTGGAAAACAATTTGTATATTTATGTCTGTTGGTGAATAGAATGTTGTGAATTTAATCACATTTGTACCAGCTCAGGTGTGATTATCAAAGTTTGAAATGCTAAGTGTATCTTTTGTTTTTTAGCATACTTACATAATTTTGTTGTTGTTGTTGTTGTTGTTTTTGTTTTTACGTTGGCAGTTCTGTTCCAATACCTGAGAGCAAGGAGCACTTTAAAGAGGAAAGAAAATTTGTGATCAAAAGAGCTCTTGAGGTAATGTGTTGAAAAAGAATAATTAAAGTGAGGCAGGAAACCATATTGATAACATTTGAAGTATTTTACGTGAGATTTCTTTGCATTGTTTTCTTTTTTAAGTTTGATTTGAAAGGATTGATAGATATAAGGAGGGATAACTAATATTTACAAATTATATATATGGTATGACCCACTTATATTGACAGCTGATTGATCAATATTTTTGTTTATCATGTTTTCCTCTATTCCAAATTTTTCCTTCTATGTTCTTAGTGATAAAATTCTCTTATATCAACGTATTTTTTGGCTACTTGATTGCAAATTTTTGCCCCAAACTCGCTCTATTGATTATTGACAAATGTCCAGCTCACCAAGAGATGGAAAGACTGGTAGCCATCAAGTTGGAGTTTCTACTGCCAAACACCACACGCAACAACTAACCCTGTGAATGAATCGTACAATGGATTGAATATAATTTAATATTATGTTTATGCTCTTGTTGAGAAGTAGATCTAGACATCATTAATTGTATTTGTTTTATAGGACTGTAATTCAGGAAAACCCTGGCTCCCAATTGTGTTTTTCTTGATTTCTATAAAGCTGTTATGAGTTCGCTTGGTCATACAATATATGATTGATAAATTTTTCTCTTTATACTTTATCATGGAAAAAAAGGAATTTTTTTAATATTTGAAGGTATTTCGTTCTTTTTTGTCTTTTTCAGGTTAGTGAGGCACAACCGCTGCGACTTCAGGCTGAGGAGATGCGCACAGAGATGTCATCGGCAGAGCAGTTAGAATACACTACAAAAAGTTTACCCCTTCTACTGCATCAGGTTAGTATACTTTGCTATCAAATTTTTCTTTTTTTTTTCTTCTTTCTAAGCTTTAGCTTGAAACAGGAGACAGTCAGGCTAAAAATACTGACAATAATAATGTTTTTTTTTATTTAAACTCTCACATGTAATGGACAAAAAAAGATAAATAGCTTATCTTTTTGGAGATTACGAAGTTGATTATGATAATGATTTTATAATGATAAACAGTATTCATTGAAAATTTTAAAAAATTAAAAATGACAATAGTAATAATAGTAATCAATTCCTTTAAAAGATAAGAAAATTCATGCAAGAATCTCATGTGTTTGTGATGAAATTAAGAGATCTATGGGAACATACGCCACAGGTTTGAGTTTAGATTCTCATCTTTGCCTTTCTACATGAGTGCTGGATACAAAAAAGGTCTGGAGTTACCTTGCTATAGGTCGACCATGACATACAGTCATTAAAAAAATAAAAAATAAAGATCTGAAACAAATGAAACTAAACCATAATAAAATGTACATTACAATGATAACAAATTAGGATTTCCAAGAACTATTCTACTGAACAATTGAACACACAGGGAATTTATACAAACAATAAAGGCAATGCAATATTAAAGTTTATTAAAATTTTGATATGGTTTTAATAGTATTTGGCAAAGAAACTTTTCATTCTGATAAAGTGAAAAACTTTCAGAGAAGTTTACAAAGTAAAAGAAAGCATAAGAATACTTACATGACAGAATCATGAATACTATCTCACTGCAATAATTCTGTTGTTATATATATATTCAACTCAATTTTTTCACTCACTGAATCCTGATCCACTTAGATTTATAGCAAAGCAAAAGTACACATTAAAGTGAAAAAAAAAAATGCCAAAAACATGAATCAATGAGATTAATCAGCAAAATATCCCATGTTCTGTCCTATTGAGTTGTAATTGAAATTTAAAGGAAATATGTTTACAACGGTGGGGAGGGTGCTTGAAAATATTCCTTCATAGATCATTATGCAACCAGACATGATGATTTTAATATTCCTAGATAATTCTTTAAATTTTTTGTATTTTTACTTTTTTCTGGTTTTTGTTTTGCTTTGTTTTGATTTTTTTATTTGTTTACGACATATTGGTCAAATCTTTTTTTCGATTTTTAGAGTAACTAAATTTCTGAAAAGAAACTGCTATTTGTTTTTACTTATTCTTTCTGTTATGTATTTTTTTCTCCAGTTTTTTACAGAACGTATCCAGCAGCTTGTTCTGTTAAAGCACATGCATATGCTGCGCTGGAATCGTTTTTGTGAACATACTAGTACAATTGAGTGCTTGTATCCTGTTTATAACCAGAGGCTCACGTATGTATTGATGTAT
The DNA here is from genome assembly GCA_033675545.1 of Elysia crispata. Taxonomy (NCBI): domain Eukaryota; kingdom Metazoa; phylum Mollusca; class Gastropoda; family Plakobranchidae; genus Elysia; species Elysia crispata. Next base: position 247,065 of record JAWDGP010003386.1, on the reverse strand, counting down.
AAACAAAATGATTATGCTGTCTTTCACGATCATACAGATGTGACTTTTGGGAAAAGGGGGGGGGGGGACAAAATAAAAAATAAATCTAGTAAACAGATTCACATGGTATCATAGTCTAGTAGCAACTTAAGAGACTGGAGATAAACATATATTTGACACTTTAATGTAAAAAAAGAAAAGCTTCACAAAATTTTCTTCACGTCGCAAAAAGTTATGTCAATCAATTTATTTTTAAAAATAAAAATCATTGATATACTAAAATCTAGTCAAAGGTATGAAAAAATATCTTATATCTTTTTTGTTAAATGCAAGGATAACTGTTTTGCTCCTTTTCTGTCCACCTGGTTTTCTAGACAGAAATAGTTTTTATTCTTCAGGGAAAAGATTTCTTTAAAATAAGTAGTTCAGATACAAAATTTGAATAGCTTGCTTTATCAGATTTAAATGCAACTATGGACACACCCAGCAATAATCATGATCAGAATCATACAGTAGTTTTATCCCTGAATGGAACAGACAAATGAAGTTGTTTCATATTTTACCCACAGGCACTTGCTGAATGAGTATAAAGACTGTGTGCAGCGAGCTCAACGCTTGTCAGTTGCAAGGGAGGCCCTGATGCTGAATAAACCAGACTCTGCTGTATCTGCCATAAATACAGAGGATCTACTTATTTATCTACGCTGGCTTGTTTGTCACTTTCATTCAGTGAAACGTTTCAATCAGTTTCTAAAGGTAAATGATGTTTTTTTCAAAGTAGATTTTAGGAAGATTGTTAAAACATTTCATGATAAATTGAAATTCCATATACAATTGTGCGTCTCTTCACACAATTGTGGTATATCAGAAGTGGGCAGACTTTGTGCAGCCGTCTTATGCTCTTGAAGGTGTTGCCATTTATTGTGATGTTTCTTAGTATGACCATTTTATTCTCTTTCTTATATTTCAACATGCTTGACACTTCTGTTTACAATTTTGCTCTTATGTCTTTTAATAAGTCATCCAAAGTAAATATGTTGTATTTGACATTGCTATCACGTCTTTTATTCATAAAAATATTCCATGTAGGTGCTTCAATGGCTTCCAGTTAGCCACAAGACAAGCATTGCTCCCACAGATCCTAATGCAGGAGATAAGGTGCAAATTCATTTCAATTCTTGTAGAGTAGTATATTTAGAGAAAAGCTACTGTGTTTTATATTTCTTTTTCCTTTTGTTTATCTTGAGCATTGGAAAATAGATAAATGAGAAAAATTTCAGGGTAGCAGTTTGTAAAAACATATTTTGATGAGATAGTTTTATTTATACTGAGGAGTTTATTTTCCTTTGAGATTCTAGTGGTATTTTATTGTGCTCCAAAGTATTAATTTTGATTATTTTTTGCTTTGTTTTAATAAGGAAAGCCTAAATAGGTTAAGTTTTATATTTTTGTTTTTTTCAAAATTCAAGACTTTTTCACCATTTCTTAGCAGAGAATTCAAAATCATCAAATTTTTCTCTTTTAAAAGAAATTAATGATATAAATATTCAAGCCCATTAATGGTAAATTTCTGACTCAATCATCACATGGACAGGAGGAACCAACCAATGCATCTAAAATGGCATCACGGTACCAAGATGACCCAGTATTTAGTCCAGGCACATTACCTGGTAACTCTCGTCCACCATCAGCAAGGTCTAACCACAGTGTTGTGTCCCCTGTGCCATCTCCTCCTCCAATCAACATTGCTTTGCTAAGCACCTCGCCCCTCCCAACTTCAGCCATGCTTTATGCTGCTGCAGCATCAGGTATGCAGCTAGTTCAAGTTGGAAAAAAAATTCTCATGGGCCCTAGCATAATTAGATATAGAGATTTGGAAGAAATTTATATGCAAATATTTTAATCTATTTTCACCTTAAAGTATTGCAAAAATGTATTTTAGACAGTTCTGGATGCCATTCATTATTCACTATTTCGACTCTGTAATTCAATATTTTTACACATGCTTTACAATTCTTTGAGCTGAAGTTATAGACTTCAATTATGGTAAACCAGAACGTAAAGTTACTGAAAAAAAAATAAATGGTCCCTGTGATATGATCCAAAAATTATTTTTATGACATAAGAAACAAATTGCATTATACTAAAGAAACTTCTATTTAAAAACACCCAGGCTGGAACTGTACAGTTATATTAGTGTAAAACCCAAACCTGTACGTAACTTTCAATTGATTGGTTTTTGGAAAGGACAAACAGTATGTTCTTGATATTAATTCTAAAGGACTAACAAGGATTTTAAAAATTTGAAATCTTTATATTCAGGCGGAGGTCTTGCAAGTGATGAGAATACCTGTGGGCTTCCACTGCATACTATGGATTTGGACTCGTTCAAACCTCAATTGGCTTTTCTGATCAATGCATATGGCATCAATTTTGTAAGTTGTTTTTTTTATTTAGAAGATATTTTGTGTTTTATTGAAAAGAGCTCTATTGTCTTTGTATGCTTTTGTTTTCAGGCTTATAATTATATTTGAAAAAAGCCTCAACTTTATTTTAGCTCTGTGAATTTTTAAACTTCATGAAGTTTTCTAAAACATGAATGTATAAATATTGTTAAATGAAAATAAAAAGGGTTGCACTGTAGTAGTTATTAAGAAAACACAAAGAAACGTAATCACTAGAAAGAAGTTTAGCTTTATGAGACTTGGAAAAAGAATCACCTTCATCAGAAATGTGTTCATCATTCCATATGAGAGAGGGGATCAACATTCTCTGGACAATCTATCATAGGCAGACTCAAACATGCTACAGCATCTTAGCTGCAGTAAAGTGTAAGTTTAGGCTTCATCCTTGAGCCGAAAAAAAAGGCAATAGACAATTGACATTTTATCCATAATAATATGATAAGAAGTGAAACAAACCATGATTTATTTTTTCTTTTATTAAATTTTGAAGAAATATCAATCAAACATTCAGGTAGCTTGCTCTTTAGCGTAGGGGATCATGACTTTTCATGCATTTCTATGACTCGCCTTTTTCAGTGCATCTATCACTTATTCCATTTTTATCCTCTTTGTTAGCCCCAAATAACATCTGTTCACGCTATTTCCCCTGTTGTGTTTTCCTTCGATCATTCCAGTCATCACAAGATGTTCTAGTCTCTCTCTTCTCATCACATGGCCAAAAAAGGTTGCTTGGTGTTTGCGTATTATATATATGAGTGATCTTGATGTGTCAGCTTCTCACATCACTGTATCGTTTGATTTTTTTTGCAGTCCATGACATTCTAAGCATTCTTCATAGGAACCACATTTCTTTTGTAATTTTTTTTTAATTGTCCAGGTCTCTCTTCCATAAATAGCCATATTATTATGAAGTAAGTTACAAAAAGTCTTTCAAAGATACTGTTAAACTATTAGGATAGATCCTCTAACATATCACTAATATAGTTTTCTAACCATCTTTGGTGCAGCGTTTGAAATAAAAATGTCTTAAAGAAACTGTAAATTCAAAATTTAAATGCTAATTTACCTTTTCCTACTACTGTATTAAAATATTACAAAATCTTGTATTCATGCCCTTATTTATAATTGAAAAGCTCAACATCAAGGCATTTGCATACAGCAATTTTGTCATTCGATTCATTTGCATTTGATACCTGTCAATTATTTTGTAACCATCTCAAATCTAAGTTGAAAAAAAAAATCAAAGAATGTGATGTACTTAGGTCAATGCACATTTCCCAGCTAAATGCCTGACAAATCAAGTTCAGTACAAAACACTAGTTAATTCTGCATTATCACAGACTCTTTTTGATCCAATCCAAATATAGATTTTTATTGCATTCAGACTAAGGCTAGATTATATTTTGTCCAAGTTTGGATACATTTGATATTACTTTTGTGGCAGCGTACCATCTTATGGTAGCACATTTACAATTGTCAACAGAGCCTTACTAAATGATCAACAAAGGCCCATGGGCAGAAGTCGTAACTACATGTTGAGGTTGTGTATATTCTGAACCAGCCTGAAGTAAAAAATCTATGATCTAGATTAATATTAGATCCACATATACAGCATTAATAAATATTCTGTGAAACAGGTAGGCCACACTAGTGATCAAGTTTGCTTTCCAAATTTAACCCTTTATCTTTATTAGACATAAATGTTTTTCGAATAAGAGCAATGCTAACAAAAATTTTTTTTTTGTTCCTCCTACTTGGATTTATGAACTCAAACGATTTTGACAGGTTGTGTGACAGGCAAATTCTACAGGTATCAAAATTGCCTCTTCATTTGCAATGCAATAGAACTGTTAACTTTGACATATATTTTGTCATCTTTCCATTGAGCTACTAGGCTTTTTGTGATTTACTGACGTGGTGTGATAAATGTTGGTGTTAACCTTGCTGCAGGAAGAATGTTTTCTGCTTTCATTTTTTTCTTTCTTCAACTTAAACTATCTAAGGATCTCAACAAAGACTTGAGTAGTGCAGATGAGATGGAGATGTTTGGAGCTGTGAATAGACGCTTTAAGCACATTTTTCTCAAGCAAGAGCACCTCAACACCTTCAGGACGTATGACTTTACAGAGGTATGTTTCATCAATTGTGTTTGTCAAGCATTAATGCAAAATGTCAACACATCCAGAATCACTGAAAGTGTCACAGCCACGACAGATTAGTTCTGTCTGATTTTTTTTTTTAATTCTTTCCCTTTTTTTCAATTTATCTTTAACCTTGCAATTGATGTGGTTTCTATTTAAATATATTTGCTATAAGGTAAATGTTTTAAAAACATATAAAATCAATCATAAACCATCAGGAATCTGAAAACAGGGAAGAGGTACTTCCCATAAACTTACGGAATTCCGTGTATTTTGATTGGTCTATGTGATCCACTGAAAATCCTGTCTTGTGCCAGACGGAAACTTTCATCCGTAACGGCGTGAGGTTGAACTTATGTAAAGTTGTACGGAATAAGAAATAATATTTTTCCGTCATGGAGTTTTAACCTGTGCAAAAGTATAAAACTGTTCGATATCGCAAATTTTTTTTTATTATTTATATAGTATTGAGATTTGTATTGGTCAAGATACATTATCTACAAGTAGAATGTAGTCGATTATTAAGATCAATGAGGAATCCTAAGTAGAGATAGATCTAGTTTGATGTAGAGTAAATCTAGATCTTAAAATCGAAACTGGGCATGACATGACATGAGACTATAATTATAGTAGGTGATTTTCATTCAAAAGCAAATAATTGTAAATCTAGATCTAGATCTTAATGTTATTTTGTTATTTTTCTATTTACATGGCCAGGTTAGATAGCCCACTGAGAAGTTTTAGACCTAATCGACATTGATCATGTTCAGCTGAAATGTCTTTAGAAAAGATAAAGTGCTCAACATGTAAACTAGAATATAAGCCTTTATGTATACTAAGATCAGTAAACTTTCATGGTGCCTCAGTTGAGCCAGTAAAACACAGAAAGCAGTAACATTAATTTTGGGGGACACAGCTGCAGATTGGCTACAGGTCATTAAACCTCTCAGTCTGAGCTCAGAAAAAAAATTAACAAAATCTGCACAATCATGGCTCTGTGTACAATCAAATTTTGTTTAATTTAGTGTGGAAAGGGTGGGGGGGGAGAAGGGAAGGGAGGAGGGAGGTGGGAAGAATGCTGCTGCCTACCCCACTCGCATTGACCGATTTCATTTTTTTCAAAAAGTTCATTAAAAATTTTTGTGTACAGTTCTCATCCCTGTAAAAACTCTGCCTTGATAAAAAGAATGTAGCTTGATTTTGCATCTTCTTCCAAAAGGGACCACAGGATTCAGCACTGCCAGAGGGTTGTAACCATGCTTACCAGAAGGAGTCTAACTGGTTACCATATGTATCAGTGTGGCCATCCCGTGAACCTTCTCAGGAGAAAGTCAAAGCCACATTGCGACAAGCCAAGAGGTTGGATGAACTTCTCCGAGTCCAAGCACATTTCCTCTCCATCTCCAGTGCAGAGGTGCTTTACTTAAAGGGCTTTCTTTATTTGATTAAGTTATTCTTGTAATCAGGATGCCCAGATTACATTATTTGCTAATCACTTAACGTGATAATTTATATTTGATCCCCAGTCCATTATAAATGATGGCAAGGCTTTACCCTTGCTAAGTAACCACCTTCTTCAAAATCTAGCCAAGAAAGTCTCAAAGCAAATCAAGGAGTTCGAAACAAACCAGAAAAGCATGCTAATGTTTTATTTTCAAAGTTAGGATATATAGTGTAACTGCAATTCTATTCTGCTAGTGGAATAGTATAAGTGCCCCCCTGATCAAACAAACATCTTGAGAACCAGCGTGTGATATGGCTGAAAACTCTATATCATGACATATTTTTATTCATCCAATATGGCTCAGTGATACAAGACACTGGTAATATTCAACCAAGCTATACTTGAAGTATAAAAAGAAATTATTATCTCTTGGCTTAAGTGATACTGAACATTGAGATAAATAAAAAAATTGTTATAGGAAGCAGCTGCTTAAAATAGATCTTTTTTTAGTGATTATTTTAATATTAGCACCAACTATATCATTCTGTAGCAGCAAAACAATCTTTCTTTTTTTAATTGTCACGCTCATCAGAAAGTTCAAGAGACCTTGAAGGAGCATGCATCTCAAGTACGATTTCCTAGACAAGTGCAGGTGGCATCTGTAACTTCCCATCGCACACCCAACAACACTAGTGCCACTTGGAGAAAAATTTACTCCAACCCAGATCTCTACACTCAGTGAGTTTCTTTGTAGTGAACTGCAAAGGCCAGTTCTTTAGACTTGTTTAGACTTTAAAAAACTCTTATAAGCATGAGTTGAAAGTAGAAGAGCAAAAGAATTGAAACAAACATGTCATTATGTCAAATCTTCACCTCTATCGTTATTATTTCTAGATCTAGAGTTTTAACAAATTTATACATGACGAGCATATCTATTGTTTCACAAAAATTTCCTTAGCATGGGTCGGGGAAATTGTGTAGCAGTCAAGGGGTTAATTCTACTCTATTTAAGAGTCATATTTCCTGAAAACTTGCTGAGATAATTGTATGCAGAACATTACTGAAGGGAACTTAGGAAATAAATTTGTGGAATGTTCTTTGTCATTTCCAGTCCTATTATTCTGTCGTTTTATCTTCCTGTCCTCCCTGTATTTTATACAGTATTTGCTTCCTTCCTTGTTTTCATCTTCCCATATTTTTCTCCCTAGGAATGAAAAGGATGATATTGTGTCCATCCCTGATATTGATGAACGTGATGTTGAAAGTGTAACTTTTGGAGGGAACAGTAGCCGTGGCAACAGTGCTCGCAAGCGCAAGGACAGTTATGATTATCTGAGCACTGTGCAGATGTTGGGTAAGTTAAACACACACTCCCTCTTTTTTGTAAACTGAATTCCTTTCAATTTTGAAAATATAGAATATTTTGACTATACCCATATAAAAAAAAAAGAAAAACAAACAAACTGCTTGGGAGTAGAGATTTAATACTTCTAAGATTAATAGTTAGACGGTAATAACTTAGTAACATTTTGTGATCTAATACATCTTTATCCATCTTTTCAAAAGCAGGAAGGGGCATATACTTTTAAAAAGATTCGACTGCACCAAGACTATGCATAAGTAAAGGGTTAAAGCTACAAAATTATGATTACTGTAGATAAATAAAAAGATGCCAAGCTGTTGATTGATTCTCAAACTTCACAGGCAGCAAAGAAAGAAGAATGCAACAGGCAGGATAATTGTATGTCCAATTTTTGTCGAATCAATGGAAATGTTTGTTGTATATATAATTTCAAGGGGATGAAATTACGAATTATTTTCACCCAGGTCTTGATGAGGGAGAGCAGGATGAGGCTGATCCAGTCACTGTCCAGGGTGCTTACCTCTCCTACTTGCATCTAAGACATTTAAGGATTCGAGACTTGCAAAGGACAGTAAGTGTTGGAGTTTAAGTTTATACAGGGCAATAAAAGCAATTTATGAACCATGGAAAGTAACAATCATTTCAAATGAAAGGAGTCATATTTAATCTACATGCTCTGTGGGCAAATCATCTTCAGTGTCACAGGAGTAGTTTTGTACAATCTTTTGCCCTTGGCATTAAATCCCACAGAAAACATGAAAAAAGTGATTGCAACACATCATATATTTGTAAAGTTTAGAATTGTGTTGTTTATTGTGAAATGGATATTTTATAAAAAGAAAAAAAAAAAACATAAGTGATATTAAATAGAAAAATAATAAAGAATTGAATATTAGATTGACAAAGAAAGAAAATAATTGGAATGACATAACCAAGCTTATGCGGAAACGAACAAAATTTTACTCTCTGAATAATCATGTAAGAACTAATTCATATTTCTTCTTAGGAAATCAAGATAAATAGGACAGGCTTTACATAAATAAACAACATGCATGAATTGTTTAGATAAGTGAGGGTTCACGCAAACGCCTTGTGATATTTTTGTAGAGCATTATAGAGATGAAAATAAATTTTAACGTTAATTTTTTTTTAATTGTATATTCCCTAAGAATATTCTATGATATGGAGAAAATAGAAACAAAAAGATATAAATTTTGTATCAAGCTTTTTTTTTATTGCTTGCTTTAGTGCTTGTCTGTTCTGAACTACTTCCGATCTCTGGAGAGAACATTGACAATCAATGATATGGGCCTGGCTTCTGATGGTGACTTACAGAGGAGAGCAAGGTTAGAAGAGGATGAGAGAGAGAGAGAGAGAGAGAGAGAGAGAGAGAGAGAGAGAGAGAGAGAGAGAGAGAGAGAGAGAGAGAGAGAGAGAGAGAGAGAGAGAGAGAGAGAGAGAGAGAGAGAGAGAGAGAGAGAGAGAGAGAGAGAGAGAGAGAGAGAGAGAGAGAGAGAGAGAGAGAGAGAGAGAGAGAGAGAAGGAGAAAGAGAGACAGACAGACAGAGAGAAAGAGAGAGACAGAGACAGAGAGAAGAAGAGTTCAAACAAAAGAGAGGGTAGTTTTATATCCAAAGATGACAAAGGTATGGCATCTTTTCATTTTATTTCCAAAAGCATAGCAATAATATTTTTACTTCATCATTATTATTTTTTTCTGTCATCATTAAACAAGATGGCCTTTATTGATGGCTCTAATTGATCACAATAATTTTGAAGATGAGTGTTACATAAAGTAGGCTCTACATGTAATTTGTGTAATAAAATATAAAATGTCAGAAAGAAAGAATAGTAAAAAATGTTGTTGTCTCCCATCGCAGACTTTGAACTAAAGACTTTACATCCTTTCTCGGACAAGCCTAAGCACACCAGACCAAACTCAACTCACACTTCAGAGCCTTTCAGTGCTGATTATTAGCAATCCTAAGTATTATGCACTGCCTATATGTGGGAACCCATTTCATAGACAACTGAGTGCTTTCAGATGGCAAATACAATAAAAAAAATTATGAGCTGTGGCTGGTGGCAAACATCTGGTAACCAGTCCAGCTGATTTACTATTGTGTCACGGTGTATCACCTAGGAAAGAAGTCTTCATGCAAGATACGATTTGCTCTTTTGTCTTAGATCTAGTCCAATGGGATCTTATTTTGTTATTTCACATTCAAAATTATCCTTGTGTCTCACTTTCCTTTGTAAGATTCTAGAGAGGGCGACTTCAAGTAATTTATCGATAATAAAATAATGCCCCAAGTCAAACTTATTTTTGCTGGAGATTTTTTTACTTTTTTTAGTATTGGCATACTCTAAAATCTGTTCAAATTTTAACTTTCAATATCCTGCTCACTAGGTCTTTTAGGAAGTCATTTGAAATTTCAGTTTCTATTTAATTTTCTCTCTTCATATGGTCTCTCGTAACTACTTTGGCTTTCTTAGTGCTCAGAACCACAGATCAGGTACTGAGCTAGATGGAAGTTCTGGTGGCGGAGGCGGGCTTGGTTCTCATGGCTACTTACACAACACTCCCGCCGATTTTAAGTATGTATGTCTAGTCTAGTAAATATGTTTTAAATACAGGTGGACAAGTTTACATAGACTTTTATTGAAACAAGAAAGCCAATTATTTATTTAAAATTTATGCATGTAGCTTTGAGGATAGTGTATTATTGTTGGGGTTTTTTTTTCAGTCAAGTTGAAGTTGTATTTTAAAATTTAATAAAAAAAAAAATCTGGCTGCACATTTTATTTGATTCACATTAAAAAGTTCATGCCTTTTCAATAAACTTTTATTCAGAAATGGATATTTGTTAATTTTGAGATATATATCCCTTCATCCATTAGGCTAAGTGAGTCTGAGTTCATTCAGTTCTCTGAGGTGGAAAACCATGACGACTTCTACTCTGTGGAGGAGGGAAGGGTTCATGTGCTGGACCAGAGAGGGCTATACATTGTATATGACAAAGCCAGGGAAGATCTCAGGTGAGACTGACTCTCAATCATGAATTTGTATGCCTGTGTCATGCCCTTCTGAAAGCAATAGTTTTTTATGCCTATGATCATTTCACGTGAGTAAAGAATTTTTTTTTAAATCTTGAGAATGCAAGATTTATAAAAGAAAGAAATAACAAATTTCATACAAACTTTACTTAATTATATACATGATTTAACATGCATAAACCTTCTAGATCTCCGATAACTTGAGTACAGAATAGCTGTGACCAAATAAACTATTAGTAAATCAACATAAGTTCATCTACATTGGTGTGAATCTTATAAATCATATGAGTGCATCCACAATTCTTTTTAGAACTTCCTTATGGTCCACTTTTTTTAAAATTCATCAAACTTTTTGTTACAAATCCAGGTGTCATTAATCTTTCCTCAGAGAGTTGGAGAGTGATTTGTTACTTATTTGCAGCCACTATATAGAGAGAGATCGCGATCGCCGTGTTGGGGTGCGACACACTGGATCTAATAGAGGTCATACGGTCAGTATTTTGTACATTGACACTTACATTGCAAAAGATCTGAGCCAAGCTGTGAGGCATTTAGAGCAATTCAAGCATATGTCACTCAAACCAGTTTTGAGATGAAGCCTTTAATGGCCATTATGCAAAATATTTAACTCAACCCCCACCTTTATCGCTTGCCTTCCCCTATATAGACTACCTTTCTGTGTACCTATATTGCCCGTCATTGCCTGTTCTTTCGACTCTGTGGGTGTGTCTACTTTTGGTTTCTCATTACTATGGGAAATCTAGCCACAAATCTCATGTAAACCTAATCTAAGTTTAGAGGACACTAGACTTTTTATTGGTTATACCAATTAGGACACTTTATAAACTTTGTATTGGTCATACTAGTAAGGACACTTTAAACTTTATATTGGTTATACTAGTTTGCTTTTTTTTATCAGAATTAGAACTTAAAAATATGCTCTGAAATGGGCTGTTTTATGGCTTTTTTTTTTTTATTTTTCAAGGCCTAGGCTTGATCTAAACTTTGAGTAAGGATTGATGGTCTCCTGAACTTTCTCAGGGACGTTACAGGAACTGTTTATTATGGTTATTAGCATGGCTATCTTTACAGTCAGGATGAAAATAATGACCCTTGCCCATTAAAGATTGTGATATTGAGATGATAGTAGTGTGGAATGTTGATGGTGAAAAAAACTAAAATGGTGGTAGAGTCAGCCAGTAGCGAAAGAGAATTAGTACAAAAATGATTTTTGTCATAAAACCTTGATTTATTAAAATTCAAAACCTCTAGTTTTTTATGCAGTTTATTTCATAATTTTGTCTTCTTTTGTTCAATTGTAATGTTTTAAAAAAAAAACGTGTCTGTTTTTTATGAAGTTATGTTCCTTCTTCTTAAGGTTAGAATTTTTTACCTGAAATGGAATGACTTCGGTAGGATTGAGTTAAAGTAAAATATCTCTGGCCATAGCAGTGATATAATTAATTTTTTCCCTCATTTAAATGGCAAAAAAAATTAATTTCATTTGGTACCAAAACTCAAGATGATTAGACTTCAACTTGTGCCTGGTTCATCCTGGCTGCCAAACAGATGATCACGAAAAACATTTATTCTCCAGATTTTGTCAGCTCAGTATCCCAATCATGCCTGTCTTACAAGATAACCCTTGTACTTCAACTTTTCTGTTAATTTTATGGGATTCAGGAAAGACCTTGAGCCAGGAATGAAGATTGATTGAAGTCTTAATAAAATGTCAAACAAATGCACAGCTTCTATTTTATTTTTTTCCAGTATCAGGCAGGTGACTTTGACATTCCCAGCTATGGTCACCAGGAGGTGGACAGATTTGGTGTCCTTATGGATGCCTGGACTCACGAAGCTGCTTTCCTAGAATGCAAGAGAGAGGCAAGTCTTACCTCTAATCTTAGTTTTATATAAGCCTATCAAAATATATTGTGGGACATATTTCAAATTGCGAGTTATCTTAAACTCTTGGGCCCATGTTTTGATATGATATTTCTTACATTTGTTAGTTTCTTTCTTTGCAGTAAGACTTTTATGTCTTATTGCATTTGTTGTGATTTTCTCATTAAATTCCTACTATATGCTGTAGGACATGCAAAAAAAAACCCACACTCACTAAAGATGATTAACTGTCTCAAGAAGCATACATTTATAAAAAAATGTACTTAATCAACAATGAATATAACCTTTTTAAACGATTCCTTTACCACACAAGGCCTTTGAAATAATGATTCAATGATTTAAATGCTACATACTTGCTGAGTACTTAGATTAGTGCATAAAAATATAGTTTAGAAACAAATGTATCTTTGACATTTTACACAGGAAGAGATGAAAAATTTTAATTATATTACCATCTATCAAATGTTCTTGAGCAGTTGATAGATTGTTACTACGAGGCTTATCAACATGTTTGTGATCGTGATGAAAGACGGCGCCTTGCCCAGGTGTTAACAGACATCATGCACCAGAGACCAAGGCTTGACCTTGATAGTGATTACCTTGTTAAGCTGTACAGAGCAGAATGTAGTGTTCTTAGACAACACACTCGTCTGGTGAAAGCTGTGTTAGATAAACAGGTCAGAGAGCTGGAGAGGACTACTTATAATAGTAATAATAATAATAATGATAATAATAATAATAATAATAATAATAATAATAATAATAATAATAATAATAATAATAATAATAATAATAATAATAATGCTAATGATTAGTTTATGAGTTAAGTGGAAAGAACAACTCCTATAATATTTGTTTCTAAAAGTTCATTAATGGCCACAAGAGGCTAAAATATGCAGCAATCGAACATACCTATTTTTCTAGCCTGCTATACAATAGTTATAATTTTAATCATGATACGATTTTTAAGCTTACAATTATGTGGTTTGGTAACTTTTGTTAATTTTACATCTTGCAGATGAATGGAATTTAAATTTTTGTGTCCTTGTAGGTGGAGGAGCAGAGAGAATACATCCAGCGAGTGACTAGAGAAGGGGATGTAGAGATTGGCTTACCTAATAGAATTGTACCAAAGCAGCTGATAGCTGTGAATCTGAGCAGGTTGGATTCAAAAAGTGTTTTTTCATGTTCTTATTTTCTTATATTTTGTGCACTCCAACTGGACTTAAAAATTGGATGTCAAAATGTAGAAAAATGCTATTTGCCATTTCAAATAAAAAACGATTAAATCTCTGTGACGATCTTGATGATTACATGCATATGTGCCATTAAGTAGCTTAGGAAATCTGCATAGTTCACTATACTAATTACTTTGAATGTAAAAGTTGTGAATTTCGTTCAAGATTTAAACATTGGCTTCAGTAGAATGATAAGTGTCATTTGAACATAAAAAAAAAACAGTTAGAATATTTTCTCAGACAAATCTTGTTTTTCTGAATATTTAAACAAATAACGATCATAGCTGGGAAACTATAAAATTTTTCCTGTTCATAAAATTATTTCATTGATTACAAGTTACAGCCAAGCAAAGTAATTTCAAACACTCTCTGAATTTAAAAAAAAAAAAAAAGAAGTCTCTTCAAGTTGGCTGAGTTGAAATTTGAACCCTCTACTGACAATAAAAAAATTGATGACAATTATATGAATCAAATTTTTATTTGGGAACGAACAATCTTATTGATGACCATATTCAACTATTGAAAGGGAGAGGTGAGAAAATCTGATGAACTCAAATTAATCACATCTTCTTGCAATTGTTTCATGGTTCTTGTGGATGCTGCTAGCAAGGCCCTGAAAAGGCAATTCAATATTATTCATTGGAAGTTTAATGAGCAGGAAGTCAAAAGAATGAAAAGCAAATTTTGATAGCATGCAATCCATTTGCATAATTAGCATATAATAAACAAATTAAAAATAAACAAGTGGCCACAAGTCTTTATGACAAAAATTTTTGGTGATTCCTGCATACGAACTAATGTATCTTTTGAGTTCTAACAAGATAAGAATTTTTATAAAAATCATCATTTGATGTGATTGTTTCTCACTCACCAGTCCTAGTCTCCTGATAGCCTTTTTACCTATTGTGGTTTACTTAAGATACATACACTGTCCAGTTCCTTCAACTCTTTTGCTTATGCATAGGTTTTTTTTTTAAAAGTGAAACAATGCTAGCAAAAATGAAAACAAAGAATATATTTATCAAATTTGTGCTCCTTTCAAATCAATCATAATATTATGTATATTTGCGATCTCCATAGACCTGCTTTAAAGAATGTGTACATGCTTGAGTTTCACCCAACACTGACCATTGCTAGCAGAATTCCTTCTGCTCTTCAACATGCTTACTGGGTAAGCTAGAAAAAGAACTGATAAGGGAAACAATACATACACTAGAAAATTCATTTTTTTTTTAAAAGTATTTTGAAGAAAAAAGAATTATAGCTTTATATCATGAACTTTGTTAAGGTTGGTTTACTAATTAGTATTTCAGAAATTTTCAAAGAATTGTGTATTGTAATTGAAACATTTCTTTTACGCAAGTTTTGAATTATTTTAACAAAAATGGCCAAGTTCAAATGTGAGTGAGAAGAAGAAAAAAAGGAAAAAGATAAATTTTCTTACACATGGTTTGTGATCAATTGACTTCTTAGGTAGCCAAAATTTAAAAAACCCAAAGTTTTACTGTCAAGATGTATTGGATTTCTTGTGAATTTTTGGTCCAAGCAATTTCTGTGAGTTGAATCTGTTATGCATGAACAGACCTCCAGAGTTCTATGTTCCTTCATGTTGCTTATTAAGTCTTCAATAATAATTACATGATCATGTTCTTTATTAATTTTAACACCAACCAATAAAAATCTTAATACCTTGTTTTTGTGGGTAATTTTAAGTGATTTAATACCCTCCATGCCCCTCTTATAAACTTCCACTGAGAATTCTTTTCAGAACTTAGCCTTAAAATTGAGGGTTTTTTTTTATTTCAGCAAATCAACTTCTTTCTTACAGGGCTTCTGTGTGTGAGTTAGGAAAGCTTAGGGAGATAAGTTATACCAATTAAATAAAGGTGCTTAATAAGTTCGAACCTATGGAGTTTGTAATATGCAAACACAATACAGAATCAAGTTCTGGTTCTTATGGGCTTATTACTCCAAGGATCTTTTTCATTGCATTTCTCTTTATTTAAATGTTCTCCACAGGAGTTGCACCAGATTCATCAACCTGACTCAGCTCTTAATGCTATTGCAATGGAGAGAAAACTACTTACTGTGGCACTGCGAGAGTGGGAAAGTTTGCCTGCTGCAGGGGAATCCTTCTCTATGCAAGTTCAGAAAGATGTGAGTAATTAATGCAGCTCTTCTTCTCTTGTCCTACAGAATCAACCTAGTGTCAGCTGTCTTATATTTTGCTTACAAATATTTTTAGCAATATTTAGAATTCTTAGAAATAGAGACATTAAGGTTCTTGTCCAACAAGTTAAAATTTTTATTTTGATAGGGCAAAGTATACATTGAGAGAGTACCGTTATTTACAGGCTTTTGTCTTTGTCATCTCTTTCTTCGGCAAAACTGATTTTTCAATGCATAGATATTTTTACCTTATCCTAAAAGCTTTTCTTACATAATTATAATCTTTGATGTTCTACAGATGGCACCCTTACAAAAAGCTAGGCAGAAGGTTTAGAAGCAAGTAGAGACTCTGATTGTAGTCTGTTTTTTCTCTTAACATTTATAGGATGTATTAATCTTTTATAAACGCATGTTTCTTAGAGGCCAATTTCATGTCGAGTCATTCAAAAATTTAGTGCAACTTTGTAGTTATGACAGTAGTAATAATTATGATTAGTCCTTAACAAAAATAATATGAATAAGGATATTAATTGCATATTTATGATAATAATATTATTTTAATTGAGTGAAACATCTTTTGCAAGCTTTAATATTAATCAGAACAAGAGGTAATCATTTTACTTTTAGAGTTATGATTTTAAATTATTTATCATCCATGCCCAAGCAGGCAGTGCTCCTATGATATTCTCAGCTTCTACTTTATTTCTCAGCCAGTATATTCCACATATTTTTGCCTTCCCCATTTTTATAACAATCTTTTTTAGCGTTTTTATCTATAAGTTTTCCATTTCAAACCTCTAATAGCTTTTCTCGGATGTATTTGCGGATGATCCACTGTTTCAATGTGAGCTAGCCCTTTTCTCCATCAGACAGCAAGATGAGAAAGCAGGTCGTAGGACGCACAAGGAGAGACAGATTGATATGGTGGCTACTGTGGGCAGACTTATGGGGGTTAGGCCTCGTTTGTTTCTATGTTTTTTCTGTGATTTTGATTTTAAAGATTCACTACCAATTGTAAATATACCTACCAATTTATATCAGAACAAAGGTATTTTAAAAGCAGCAGGTTATGTGATACCTGGTTTCATCCCCATTTAAAAATGTAGCATTTTTGTCAACCCTAATAACTCTCAATCTATGCTTCCTGTTTTAGCCATTTACATAAAGTTTCTCACCATTTTTTTTTCCTTTTGATTTAAGTTTCTTCATTCAGTATGTATTCTTATAACGTTCTTCGTTATTCATTTATTCTTTTATAATCAGGAAAGTGTGCTGTTATGTATTTGTAAAACATAATACAATGTTTTCTTCTGTCAAAAAACATATTGTTTATTTGTTAGTTCAACATTATACAACTTTATTTTCTTGGCAGATTTTGACATACAGACATAGACTCATAGAAGCATGTTGGGAATCAGAGATTTTATCCAAGGTCAGTTTTGCTATTTCAAGAAGTAAACTAAACTTAAAAATACAGAAATAGAGCCATATTTAAATTTCCCATCTATATATCTCTTTTGGTGAACAAAATGTGTGGACTATTTTAAGTGTAATTTTTATTCTCACACAAATTTTGGATAAATTGTTGAAAATGATCATTCTGTATTGACCGTGTCAAATGTTATTGCGATTAACTATTTTTTGGGGTATCAAGATCAGTCAGGATTATAATTCATAGATGTGTGTCATATCCTTTTTCTTTGTGTGACATAAATGTTCATAGGTTCTAAACATGAGAAGTGTTTTTTCCTTTGCACAAAAATTAGTTTTATATAACTCCTCACAAAATTTCAGTCTGAAATGATTTAATGCTCTGAATTTAGAGACTGAATTCATTTACACTGGGTTTTTTTTATGTGTGTTTCCATAGTATGTTCTCGAACAGATCAAGAATTAAGACTGCCTTTCTGTTTATGACATGACCAACTTTGATTTCATTTGTTTGATATACAGATCTGGTTCATCCACAAAAAAATAAATACTACTTGAGTTCTGTCTATTGCTTATCCTTTGAGTAGATGTTCAAATTATTGAAACCTATCAATAAGCTACATAACATTAACAGTTCCAAACATGGTTTTTAAAATATCTGCATGTTTTCTAATGATTAAAGTGCATGTACTTTAATAACTTAGCAATAAATTTTCACTCTGTAAATAATATGATTTTATTTTTTTCAAATGTTCATTTAATTTAGTTGTTCGTGTCTTTTCCCCTATTTTTTTGTGTGCAATTTCTTGATAATGAATGAAATAAAATTGGAATTTTTTAAAGGATTAAATGAACATTTCATAGCAAACAGCTATGTTGTTTAATTGTTTACTGAAATCTGAATCCATTTAGTAAATTAAAACTTTTTAGAAATCATAATTGAGACAAAGTGAGTCACCTAGTGGAAAAAATCCTGCAAAATCTTTGAGAACTCACAGTCAGTCCAAAATGTTTTTTTTTTAAATCAATCTACCAATTTGTTTGATGTGAGTTATTCATGACAATTTTTTTTTCTTTTTTTTTTGCAATTACGAGGGCATATTGAAAAGTTCTGCCTCCAACGCCATAATGTATCGGGTTTTCAATTTAGAATCTTCTAGTTTGGCATCAATACTCACAAACCCTTTGTCTACATGTGTGCAAAATTGCATCTGCGTATGACGTCATTTGAGCTCAAAATGTGGCGCGTCATCAAGCTTGGTGGTGTCACGCGGTCAGAGGAAAGAAAAATGGCGTCTTCCATGGATCTACGCTTAAAACAAAGGGCTGTGATTGAATTTCTGACTGCAGAAGGCTGTAGTCCTATAGAAATCTTTTATCGTATGAAAGCCGTATATGGTGAAATGTGTTTAGATGTAAGTACTGTGAGACGATGGACACGGCGTTCAAGGGAAGAGAATCCCAGTGAATCAACTGTTCATGATCAAGCCCGTACTGGTCGACCATTGTCAGCGTCAGACTCTAAGCACCAATCTCGTGTTGATCAGTTGATTCGTGAAAATCACCGCGTCAAGCAGATTGGCATTAGTATTGAAATAGGGATTTCTCAAGAGAGGGTCCACCACATCATCACAAATCTCCTAGGATACAGGAAAGTTTCTGCTCGATGGGTCCCAAGAATGCTGACGCCTCAGATAAAGCTGCAAAGAGTGCAAATCTGTAGAGAACTGTTGGCAAAATTTGATGAGGATGGTGAAGACTTCCTCCGTCAAATTGTCACTGGGGATGTATCCTGGGTTCATCATTATGATCCTGAATCGAAGCAACAGTCGAAGGAGTATAGACACAAAACGTCACCATCTCCGAAAAAATTCAAAGTGTTTTCTTCCGCACGGAAGGTGCTTCTCACGATCTTTTGGGACAGTGAGGGTGTGGTTCACACAGAATTTTTGGAACAAGGCAACACCGTGAATTCTACGAAATATGTGAACACACTGGAGAAACTGAAAGCGAGGTTGCGAGGGGTAAGGAGTGAGAAAGTTTCCATCATCCATCACGACAACGCTTGCCTTCACACAAGTTTGGAAACTCGCACGGCTTTAGATCGTTTAGGCCTCCGGACATTACCGCACCCGCCTTATAGCCCAGATCTTGCTCCGAGCGATTTCTTCCTTTTTCCAAAACTCAAGGATTACCTCAAGGGCAACCGTTACGTGACAGACGAAGATGTGAAGAATGCTGTTCTTTCTTGGTGCAGAGACAAGACTGCTGACTTCTTCGCTGACGGCATCCAACAGGTCGTCCGTCGGTGGCGGCTCTGTATCGAACGGGACGGTGATTATGTTGAAAAATGATTGTCATCTGGTGCTAAATAAAATGACCTTTCATTTGGTGTAAGTTTCATTTGTTTGTCTTCATTATTTCCAAAGTTATGGACTTGGAGGCAAAACTTATCAATATGCCCTCGTAATATCATATATAAGATAAATTCTTCACATCTTGATTAACGATGTGCTGATCACACCAGGGGAAAGGAAGCACTTTAAAAGGGCTTGCAGTGATCTTTTAATTCAAAAGAAAAGCTAGAGATAATACCGTCTTGTTTTTTTCACAATCATTAGATTTACAAAAAGCAGGCTGGAGAGATGGGTTATCCAGACTTTCACCTCAACATGCGGTTTGTGCAGTTTGAGTTTGCTAGTTTCAAAGAGAAGGCTGGGAAACCACCTCCCATTTTTATCACAGCTGTGCAGGAAGATGACACAGCAGTGGACAAGTAAGAAATTTAAATCATATAAACAAAATTTTTCATCTCTGCAATGTCTTTTTTTTTTAATAGATTCAATTTATGTTTATATTTTTTAAAATTTCAAAATCACACAAAACAAGACTATGTCAAAATGGTAATGAGTGATCAAATTGTTGCTATTGAAATTATCCCCAGGATAAACCAACTTTATTTAAACTTAAAAGATTTTTAAGTTCCTAGAATGTTGGTTTAAACATGTTCGGCTATTGTCAAATTTTATTCCTATGGCTTCTGAAAAGCTGTGGTTAGATTTATATTTTTTATTATTACTTTATTAATTTAAATCATCAGAAAATTCAACAGAACCCATAGTATTAACGATTTCATCAACATTTACTTTCCTTGTATTATTTACCTAGGCAAGATGAAGTTTGAAATCACTGAACTGGAACATATTTTACACCACATGATTTATGCATCCACTCTGAGATCCTTAAGCCTTTTTTTACTTTAGCCCTCAGTCTGAAATGTCTCTTTTAAAGTGTTGATGGATATTGTTTTTTTGGTCATAATGATATATCTTTTCTTACATGCATTATAATCAATCTTGAACTTATTGGTATCATGAATTAAAAATTTATTGTTTAAAATTTCAAAGCAATTTAATGCCAAAAAAAAAAAAATTAAAAATCCACAAGATGTTGTTAGGCTTGGTTTTAGAATTCCGCTTATTTCCTCAACAGGTTATATTTCTAGTATTTGTAGATTGAGGTTATACTTGAATGAGCGAAATTATTATCCAAGGTGTCAACTTTTTTTTATATAACCAGATTATAGGTAGTGTAAAGACAAACGATCTCTATATTAATGCTTTTGTGCCTCTCATTTTAATCATCTTTGCTTACCTTTCTGACCTCTGAAGTCAGAAAAAAGATTACATAAATGGTAAAACGTAATGAATAACACCAGTTAACATTCATTGTCAGATACACACCTTCCTGCCTGTATCTTGCTATCCATGAGCTTGACGAGGGACATGTTGGAAGGTTTTCCTTCAGGAGCAGGGATGGTGTCCTGCAGGTGAGGGCTTGCACTCCAAAGGCGACAGAGACCTCTTATTTTTTATGTCATTATAGATTTGATCCAGTATATGGCATTTTATTATCGAGTCTTCTTTGAAAATCAATTTTTTTTTGTGGTTCAAAGTGAATGAAATGCCAAGATGAACTTTCATTTATTTTAAACTGCTCCCTTCCTGCAAACAAAGTCATTGCCAACTATAACTTTTATAGAATTTGAAAATTTCATTCAAAATGCTAAGGTGTTAAACAAGCACTGGACCATAAAAAAGAGAGATGGAAAAAAAAATGAAAAATTGAATATCTTTAATTTTCAATTCCTGTCCTTTGATTTCCATTATTGATGTAGTTTTTAGATGACGATAAGTTCAGAAGTACATAATTTCCCTCACTTGTCATGAGCAGCTGATTCGTGTAGGGGGCATGGAGAGCTTGCAGGTTGTGCTCAAGACTCAGATTGTCCACAAGAATGCCCTGATTGCTGCAGTAACTCAGGCTACTGTGTGTGATCCTGTCAAGGCTGCACAATCTGGGCCAAAAAGGTGAGATTTGGATACTGCATGTGAAAGTAAAGTCTGTGAAATGATGTACGGCTTTGTATAAGGAAAGATGAGGTAGAAAATGTTGAAGAATCATGTAGCTGTTTCTCTTCTTATGGCTCTGAAAGACGAGGAGATATTAAACAAACTATAGATAAGTGTATGTACTTCTACAGCACACCATTCTCTCTTCATAAGGCAGACATTTTTATTTATATCCCAAGTACAAATGTTTTAGGAAATTTGCCCTGTCTCTTTTGCCTGCTGGGTTGAATACAAGTGCTGTGCTGATGAAGCCCTAGTTAATTTCAAGAAAAAAAATTCATTGTGGTTCCTATCAGTTGTGCTGATTCTTTTACAGTGTAGCCGATGGCCTTGCAAATGTGAATTAGCCCCAGCAACATTAAAGAAGGATGAGCATGCATCATTGCTCTATAGACTTCCACATTCATTGCAAGAGGAAGATAAATTATGATAATCTGCTCCCATAGTTCATTTCAAAAATTGCCTCCTGAATATATGTGAAGCAGCCAGGATGAATCAGAGATAATTAAGAATTTTCACATATTTAGTCTTTAGTACCACATTTTCGGGAATTTTCTGCTCTTAAAGATGGTGGGAAAAAAATGCACATTATTGTAGCATTTCTATGTCATCAGACCCTTAGGTTTGAAGATTATTATATATATATATATATATATATATATATAAAGTTTGAAGATAAGGTGGAATAATTGATGAGAGTGCTCAACTGTGGGAGCAATACAGCAATAAATTTAAGGTAAGATCTTCTCTATTTATATATATATATATATATATATATATTTATGAGTTTTAGCACAAAACAATTATGAGCACTTTTGTGCTTTACTTGCTCTGCATGTCTTACATGTTGGAACATTTTTATCAGCCAAAACATTTGAAATGAAATGAACTGACTTATTAAAAAAAGATGTCTTTACGTGGAAAAATATGAGTACTTGAAAGTAAATTGATTTGTAACTCTTAAAAATTAAGATGATTTCATAAACAGTCTAATTACTTTAAATCATCAAAAGCAAAGCCTTTGTTTTTGTTACATTTCTCACAAATGACAATGCCATATCCTGTTCTGTTAGTGGGGGTTTGAGAAAAAAAAAATTTTTTAAACAAAAATAAAAAAAAATGCTTCTTGGTAATAATTCAAGCATTCTGTTTATTTCTTAAGTAGTGGTCGAGCAAGTCCCACAGAAACGAAGAGTGAAAAGAGTTCCCTCACACAGATGACAGGCATGTCAGGAGGTACTGGAGGAACTGCCTTGGCCGGCAAATTGACTTCAGATGGTGGGAAAATGAAGAAGGCAGCAGAGGCATTCTTCTCTCTACAGCTGGAGAAAGTGAGTCCAACAGAGTACTCACACATTATAGTATTGTTTGTGTTCCTTTTATAGCTTGTACATTTTCCCATTTTTTGCAGTCTTTTGCATCTGTTTACTTCAGATGACAGATACTCCTGAGAAGTTGTTTGAACAACCCCTTGTGCAGATGTCTGGTTCAGCAGAGCTGAAAATGTGAAAAATATATAAATTTGTTGTGTGCTACCTATTACTCAAATTCATGAGGTTGAGAGAAAGTGTTAGGTGCGCTGAAACTGTCAAAGGATAGATGCATGGGAAGTGATGTTGGCCACACTAAAGAGTAGCGCACCTGGTTGATTGATTTATTTGTAAAGGGAAAAAAATGTATAAGACCTTAGGATATCAATAACATACAAAATATTTTAATAACAGATGTCAAATATTTTTTGGACACAAGATCATAAAATATCTTTAACCTTACTAACATAGGTGCTTTGATTTATAGCAACACCGTCAAAATAAAATATAAACTTTAACATATTTTAACACTGTTTCCGTCAATGCAGACTCCCAGTAGAGACATCATGCTCAACGACTTTGTAACAAAAAAGCAGCAGTCAGGCAGTTTAATGCGAAACTCAGAAGAGCTGGAAAAGGTGAAGAGGACACTCATCTCACAGTTCTGTGAACGATTTCATGTCCGTTTGTCTCAAGCCTCCATGAGGGGACAACTCATGGCTTACTACAACAGCATTCTGAATCTCCTAGAGGGATTTCCTAGTGTGAGGTGGGTAGTGCTGCCATGCTGAATGTACTGCTTTGCATGGATTTGATAGTTAACCAAATTTATAATTGTGGAAGACAAAAGGGACAGCTTTCATGACATGAGAAAAAAAGTGAGTTGGAGACTAGTTCTTTATATTGATAGGTAAGAATATATATGCAACCAAGACAAAGAAGGTTCTTTTTATGCTCATGGTACTACAAAGTTTGGTGCTCTACTTGTTACAAAGGACTGTCTTCTTTTTTTTTAGGTATTTTCATTGGTCTTAACTCGATGAAATCATAGATATGCAGCCTGTGTAGCTCAGCCTTGCTCAAACCACAGAGCTACGCTGTGTGCGTAGTTTTTTTAGTTTAACTATTTCTAACTTGATAAACCATGTTAAGCTTGTTTATCCTTCACTATTTGGTGTTTCCTTTTGGTAGAGAGTTCTACCAATCCAATAATGTAAACATTGGCAGTTATTTCAACATATTATACAGTCCACAGTTTCTTGTTTCAAAGAGGAATATACAATCTTGCATTGACACTCACACTTCCTAACTCTAGATCTAATGTCAATAATAGGTCTCACAGACGCTTGACTGCTGAAGAAGCTATAGATTTGTTTCAATATGTGGAAGATGAGAAAACGATATTGATTGGGACTGTGAAAGTGATCAATCTAAATCTAGCTCTATCTTGATCGATCTGTCTCAAAATCTGATTCTGAGGATGAGTGGGCATTGCCCCAATCAAGACCAGAACCTACAAAGAGATGATACAACTTATGCAACTTTGAATGGAGTACTTTTTATACTCTGTTCAGTTACCTTTACTTTGATATATATAACACTATACATTTTCTTTTATGAATGTCACATAAATCGGCAGTTGTAGCAGCACCCATACTAACTCTCTATAGAAGCCTAAATTAATTCTGATTGGAAGCCAAATTCATTCTGATGTCAATGAGTGAAGCTTTTAATTTTGCAAAATCTTTTAAAATCACAAAAATTTTACATGGTAATGGGGCCAAATTTCTGGGTATTTGAATTTTTTAAAATGAATGAAGCCTGTTGTTTTGACCTAGTGATTTGTGGAAAAGTCATAAAAGATAAGAAAAAATAATTTGAGAATTTTATCTCCTTTTGCCCTTTAGCATAGTGGGTATCAAGAGATATTCTTATTTTTTAGCTTCCTGTTTGTGTGCAAAAGTTGAGCTTAGAGACAAACCCTTTGATTCTGTTTCTTCACAGTTTATGACCCGTTGTCATATAGTTAATTTTTTTTTATTTAAAGCCAGGTTTTTAACTAAGTGATATAATAAAAAAAAAACCTACTGCAAGCTTTATCGACTGCTAAAACTAACTATTTTCGGCCCAAATTTCCAGAGAAACATATTTTGTCATGGGAGAAGTCAATGAGAAAAAAACCAAAGAAGACGACATGGAAGGCCTCACGCCAGACCCAAGGTTGGTTGATATTTACACAAGTATTATTTAAAGTTTGAAACCTAAGGCTTATTAAAGGTGGATTTTGTTGTTTGGGTAAAAGGTCCTTGAAAATTTGTTATCTACTACTGAAACTTCTGAAGGCAGTGAACAAAATACCAAAATTGGAAACAAAAAGGAATGAAGACTGTAAGATAGTCATAATATTCTAAACCTGTTGTTTCCCAGAGATAACTAAACTTAAAATGGCAATGCAAGTAGTTCTTATGAGGAACTGTGGAACACACCTCTCAAAGCATTGCATATTAAAGCTTAAATGCAGAAAAACAAGAGAGTGAAAAAAAATCAGATTTGCTGGTTGTATGCTGAATCATAAAAGATTTAAAATTGCATATTGAATCTCATAAAGCATTGCATACGAATGCTTAGGTGAAAACACAACAAAATAAAAAAAATAAGAAAATAATGGTTGCATTGCTCTTTAGCATAGGCAATCATGACCTTTCTATTCACTTTTAGTGCATCTGTCACTCATCTTATTTTAAGCCACCTTGTTGGTCTATCCATCATCTTTTCTTACTGTTTTCCTCTACTGCTGGTTGCATATTGACTCTTAAAACAAAAAAAAACTTATATTATGTGATAAAAAATTTTAAACTGTTAGTCTCTCAGCCCTTGCATTTACACTTTTAAACTTTTAGTTTTTATTGAATGTATCAAATCGCCCTTGCAATCTTTACAGAGTAATGAAAAAACGTCCAAGAAGGCTGCTCTCGAAGGATGGTCGACATGTTCTCAACATATGGTTTATTCCACACTACACAGAGCTCCTTGTCATGTTCAAACATCTCGACGATGAGTCATGTTCGCGTGCAATGTCCTTTACCCTTTCCATAGTGGCCACACTCCACGACATGCTTCAGTACCTCAGTGCCCATGCACGCCTTGGCAGCTCTCATGCTAGAATGGGTTCTCAGACTATGGAGTTCGTTTCAGCAGACTGGGGAGGCACAGAGGGCATTGGTAGGTGCAGAGGAAAGAAGAAAAGAGAGAGAGAGGATTGGAGAAGGGTTGGGGGGGGAGACAAAGAAAATAATGACTTAGAAAAAACAATTCCTCAGAACACAGTTGTTGAAAGAGAGGGTCAGTTTTTTTGCAAAATTGACATTTTTAAAACACTTATGCCATACCTTAGAAATTGTAGTGCCAATACATTTCTAAATCATCCGTTTCTGTGATAATTAAATTAAAAAACCTTGGTGATTTCACTTTTTCATACATAATCTCTTTAAACCATTTTGCTATAGCAGTCATTTCTTTAAATATGATTTATTCTAAATGACATTTTTATCTTATTTCCTTTCCAAAAACTTGTACTTCATGAATGTTTTGGTATTGATGCGTTTATATCTAAAACTCATTGTTGACAATACTTTAATGATTTAAAGCAGTAATACGGAGAGAGAAATGTAAAGAATGCTTTCACCGTAGTTTTTACAGAACCATCGTAGATCTAATACCAAAATAGACCAATCAAGATGTTTATTTTATTAAATTGTCATGATACTCTACCATTAAAAAAACAAAAAACATGCTTGTGTTATATGTTTTACTGTTCAGGCTCTGAACTACGTGAGATCCAGAAACAGATCATGCACCTTCATGACCCTATGGATCCTCAGTCTGTCCTTGACCTTTTGACTTTGAGACGAGATGTGATGTTTTTAGAATATGACATGGCAGTGCGGAGTTCCATGGCAGACACATTCCTGGCAACAGGCAATATTCAGGCATACAAGGTGAAATTGTATCTATCAATATAACTTAAAACAATTGAAACTTACATACACAGGTGTATTAAGACAGTCAAAAGCAGGTAACATGATATCTTGTAAACTTCTGCCTTTTATTTTTTTGTGTATATTAACTTTTCACTTGAATCTGCCATGCAAGTGTTAGTGTGATCTGTTTTGATGTCAATTATTTTAAAGGTCAGTACATGTTTAACTGAAGTGGTTGGGCCATAGGTGGTGTGAAAAAGATAAAAAATAAGTTAAAATAAAAAAGTTGTATTTCAAGGGAAAATTCACTGTATTTTTTGTGGCAGAACTATATAATTTAGCTTATATGCTTATATCTTTGAGTGAGATTGACAACCTTTAGTCGTTAAATTAACTGAAAGAGATTAGAATCTCTATATAGAAAATGGAGCTGCTTACTGGCTAGATATCTTCTCAGCAAGAGCGCCATACTTTATCCATTATATTCCGACATTTATACGTTTTTTCTTGGCTTAATTGAAACCCTGATCACTGTTCACCTGGTTATCAAGCAATAGATTCTTTTTTCCAGAGCATTGTCAGCAATGGACATGCAGCTCTGTCAGCCATCAGCAACATCCAGAGACCGAGTCTGACAGCAGCTTATTTGACTGTGCCAGAGCCATTGGAGGCCAGAGATTTGGTTGCCAAACAGCTGTTTCCATGGAGGGCATTTATCAATGGGTATGTCATAATATTTGTTCGCAAAGATTTTATTATATTATATTTTTTGTGTCATGTGCTATCTGTGCATCCTGAACAAGATCGATTGGTTGGTTGGTTTTGAACTTGCACTCTCTTCAGGAATTTGCATTTCAGGGCAGCACCTGGGGCATATTGCAGGGATTGCAACTGCTTATTTTCAGCGTCTGAGACAAAGATTAATTGCAATGTCGTTGTAGCCTCTTCAATGACAGAGCCGATTAGGTTCCTGTAAAGCCTTACGTAGAGCGGCTAGTTAGATGGGATCTTACCTCACCACCACCAGTTAGTCCAAGCAAGGATTTAAGCCCAATGCTCTCCTGACTGAGCTATCTGCCACCCCACCCCCATTAACAATGTCATCTGTATTCAAATACTTCCCTTTGCATTTAGAGGAAGAATGTAAACAAATGCTATAAAACTTTGTAAACATGAATAATCAAAAGAAGTAAAAATGGCAATTCATGATGAAAATTGTATATCTTTTCACATATAAAAGGATTATAGAAGTTTTAATATGAAATAATTTGGTTTTTATTACATTTATGTCTCTGATTTTGCTCAGTAGTGGCCTTACTTTTTCTCTGAACATTTCAATTTCCTTTCCAGGTATGGTCCTTACCCTATTGCATTCTGGCAGTGGTTCCGTATTGAGAACTTCTTCAGTTTATGTCTGGCTGGCCTAAGAGATGTTGACAGGTTTGTAAAGTCTTCTCATACCATTGGCCCATATATTTAGCTTTGCTCTTTTTTCC
This sequence comes from Elysia crispata, assembly GCA_033675545.1. Taxonomy (NCBI): domain Eukaryota; kingdom Metazoa; phylum Mollusca; class Gastropoda; family Plakobranchidae; genus Elysia; species Elysia crispata. The sequence goes on along the minus strand of JAWDGP010003386.1, from coordinate 218,675 downwards.
TGCATGCACATGCTTTGATTGGCACTCTACTTTTTGATCATATGTAAACTTCAACACCTAAAACTTGGATTTTTTATTTTGATTTAAATAGTGTTAATTTTCTTAGACTGCTTTACTAAAAATCTTTGTATAACTCTAGACTCAATTCCACAAGATGTACCTGTCACTATTTTCTTGAGCAGATTGCCAAACAAATGGTTTGAGCTTAACAAATGCAATGAAAATCAGAATGCTTCTATGATCCATTATATTTATCTTGTAAAATATAATAGTTATCTGTTATTATCTAACTCTACTCTTAGCCTTTGTATATGTCATTCCAAAAACCTTCTCCTTAACAAATGCAATGAAAATTAGAATGCTTTAATGATGCTTTTTATCCTCTTTTTCATACTTAGCTTATCATTCACTTATCTTACTGTTTCTTTTTCCCCATCCTATACTCCCATTTGCTTTATCTAGTTTTGAAATATAGCAGTCACCTATTATTAATTAACGAACTCTACTCTTAGCCTCTGTATATGTCATAAGTAGTTTTTCCAAAACCCTCTCCATCAACACTTTCAGACATGTTTCCAACGGTGAAATCCTTGGTGTCACTCTGCTCATGGAAGACGTACTACAGGCTGGCCCTGCTGGCTTGGCTGGTGTAGCTGGCATTGTCTCCAGCTTGGATCTTAGCATTGGTGCCTTGCCCATCACCACGCCTAGATCTGGCAGTCAGACTGACTCAAGGACAGAAGGATCACAACATTCTCGCAGTCACAGTGTGACCTCTGATCTCAAGGAGGCCAGCAAGGCCCTTAGTAAATGCATATTTTTCTTTTTAAGTTATTCTTTAGGATAATTAGTGGTGAATGCAACTTTATATCACAGAATTTGGAAAGCAAATTGGGATTTGAAGCAGTTTTGAATGTTTTTTTTTTTAATGGATGCTCTTTAACTGGAGCAGCTTGTCTCAGGTAGACCTGTGACTGGTCTATGAGTGATTGAGTGCCTCCCTCAAATAGGTTTATCATAACAGGTCTTTGATGTGGTAGATTGTCAACTTAAATTGTGAAAATGTCATGAAAAAGACATAGACAGATAATAGTGGATTTAGTAGAGTCAAACTAATATTGGACAATTTTTAATCTCTGCCTGATTCAGAGCAAACTTTCTCATTAATTTTTTTTTCTCAGTATCCCAGTCTCAGCCTTTGTCACGTGTCCAGCAGCCTCTGGAGTCTTATCGCTTGCTGCGGTTCTTCCTGTTGTTATGGAAGTCCCTAGACATGCTCAAGGAGGACTGGGGGCGAAGGAAGATGATGGTGGAGGCTATCGACACATCATACCTGTTCCGAGAATTCAAGTAATCAATTTATTTTATACTTCAAAATAGACCCTTAACATGTATAGGAATTTTTCTCATCTTTCACAGGGTTATCAAGGAATAGTTATTTTGAATTAGCATTGTAATCTTCTGAAAATGGTGAACATAATATCTGTTACTCTCAAGTGAAAAAAAGGAAAGCAAGCTTCTAGGTTGGTTACACTGATTTATCAATGTTTTATTCTTGTAAACTTAATAGAATCATCACAAAACATGACAAGCAAAATAGTACAGATTACATCATATTAGGCTAATAACTCTGTAGGGTTGCATCACATATAAGGGATAATAAGTTTTTACCACTATTTTTATTTTACCCATCACATGGTCAAACCCACACTTTAATCTGGATCAGTTGGTAGTTTATCAAATTGATCTTGGAATTCACAGTTAGTCATAAATGTAATCAATAATCATTGCTTTCAGAATAATCTGACCAGAATATCTGAAAATATGAGTGTAAACCTTTGTTTTACCAGTAGTTGTAAAGGAAATCATTTTTTGCGTACATGATATAAATTGTTTTGTAATGAGAATATTGAACAAAATATTTTGTTATGCTAAGGCAATTACCCTATTTATCTGTTATTTGAAAATCTAAATTTGCTGTTAATATTGACATACAGTGCTCAATAAATTCTGAAATTTTTGTTAAGCTATTAAAAATCAGGAAAGTTGGATATTTCTTTTTTTTCCAGCAAAGTGTATCGCACAGAAATTCTACTACCTGTGCTCCAGAGTGTTGCAAGAAGGCTTGGTCAAGCAGACTTCTATGATAGCTTGATTTTAGACACAGATGTCTATGTCATGCCTAAAGGTGCATCAGAGATCGAAGTCCGACTGAAGCAGGTGACTATCTCATGAAAGTATTAAAATAACATATTTTTGTGCTGTTTGTAAAAGTATTCCTGTTCTGTCTTGTAATAGTCACTGAGCATGTTATGGTGTGTCTGCGTCTTTTCTTAAACTTTTATTTCTGTGTGTGGGTGAGAAGTAGAGTATTTATTTTGAAATTGTCGAGGACGTGAAAAATTTGTTTTACCACAAGGTATGAATATATTTGATAAAGCATTATAAATCTTCACTTATTTATCTATTTTATATATGAAACTGTTGGAGAAGGTGACAAACATAGTGAATACTGTGCAATAGTAAATTTTGTAAAATGTATTTCATGAACAATCAACCAGCAAGAAATTGGATCATCTTTTAAAAATATATTTGTGTGTTTTAAATGTTTTCAACTATCTTTTTTCATGAAATCTTTATTAAAACCTTGCAACTTTTGATGGATGCTGCATATTGACTTAAATTATAGATAATGTTTAAGACATTAAATAAATTCTTTTAATTATTTTTCTATGTATGCTCAGCTTTTACGTCTGCTGGAAAGCTTTGAATGTCACATGATCACAGAAGTCAGGAAGCGCGTATCACGAGAACTGACACTCGCTGTGGCAGAAAGGGCTAGGGAGGAGGAAGCTCTCCCAACAGATTTATGGAAACGTACGGTTAGTAATGGAATAGTGCCTGGCACAAGTGCGATGTAGCTGATTAACTTACCAGAAGCTTATCACATAACTATTGTGAGCAATGGTTTTTACGGCTTAGACTGTTCAAGCACCCCCTGAAGTGGATTTTTTTTTTCCATTATAAACATAACAAAGGAGAAAAATAAGAAGTATGGCCAGATCTATGTATGTATCGAAATCTAGGAAAACAGAAGAGGAAATTCTCTTTTGAACTCATAACAAAAACTAGAAAAAAGCAAGCATAATGCACAAGATTTTTTTATTTGGTTAATTTGACAAAACATGGCATCAAAAAGTTTTGGCAAACATGGAATTAAAGCATAATTTGGGAAAATCTTTAAAAAAAAATTGTAAAAGGTATGAGTAAAATTTAAGTCAGTTATATGTATGAAAATGTTAGCAATATAATTATAAGATGTCTTCTTTGATTATTTTGAAGTACTCTCAAAACCCCCAGTATTTTTGTGATTATAGACCTGGAGCTGAATTTTTTTTTATGTTAACAGATTCTGATACCATCTTTATCTTTGGACAGTTTGTTTTTGTTATTTACTTTTTTGTAAAATTTTTACTTTTTCTAATAGTCACAAAATTAACTCATAATTTTTAAAGAGTGTATTACCACGTCTGTGCAGTAAAATGAAGATCATATATATAATGATAAAATCAACTATATACATACTTCACAAACAGAACTTAAGATTTAAAAAGAAGACGTGATAAAAAAGAAAAAATATATTTGAATTATGTATAAAACATTTGTATATTACATTCTTGTCTCATAGTAAGCTTGAGCAATCGTATAATGATATGAATAAAAGGTTTAAAATGACACCCATAGATAGAAAAGTATAAGAGGTTAACCATTGACAAAATGAATTCACCACCATTCCTTAAACGTTGCATTCACAAACAAATGATTATTCAAATTTTTGCTAAAAGCAACTCTGACTGTCACTGTGTCAGGTCAAACATTTCTTAGGCCTCAACAAGTTTAAATCATAAGATGATTGAAGCAATTTGCTAGCTCAATAAATATGATTCAAATCTAGTCAATATTTTGGAGCCATTTCATCAACGTATGTAAAGCAAACTGTGACAACTTTATCATAGACTCATTCTTCGACAGCAACCTGTGCAATAATGGAAATGATTTTTACCTTCTCTTCAATGCTATTCCAAATATTTTGAAAGGGGCAATGGGGTGGCAATTAAAGTAAAGCCAAATGTATACAGTGATGTTTCTGATGAAAGTTTATTCATGCTATACATTTTTTTCACTTCATGGATCTCATGAACATGTTGCAGAACATCATAATGTTTGTTTTTTTGCTCTTAGATCTTTAAAACACCAAGGGTGTTTATTTTTTATATGCACAGAAGTGTTGCACCCAATCACCTTACCTTGTTTTGATTTTCTTTCCACTACTTCACCACCAGGTTATGAAAGAGAGTTTTACTCTAAATCGCCCTCACTTGGCAGAAGAGTTTGTTGGTGCGCTTATGTCCAAGGCACAGGAGACAGACTCAGGCACTGTCACCTTTGACTCTAAACATCTCCAGACATGTTTGGCAGACCTTGGTCGTAGCGTTATGGCTCGAGAAAAGTTTAGCTTTGAGAGGTGACTTAGTTTACACTTTTTAACTCATAATTTACAACTTTCCTTTTTTTGTTTGTGTCAATGTTTTTTTTGTTTCCCATATCTATTTTTTTTTTAATTTTGCTGTGTACATTTCATTCTCTATGTGTCACTATATGAACGTATAAATGCTTGTTATTAAGATTTCAAAATGTGTGCTTTTGGGCAAAAGATGTAGTTAGTTTCAGATTTTGACTTTCTAATAATCTATCCATAAAAATACTTTTGCCTTTCCTAACATTCTGCACACCAAAAAAAATAATTTATGTTGGGATGAGCATGTCTTTTAAAGATACCAATAATATTTGCTCTGCTCAGCTTTACTTTTTTTGTTGATAAATATTTCTATCTCATGAAGTAAGTTTCAAGAAAGTTGTATGAAATTTTGAAATGAACTTTCCTTTATGATCAAGGTATAGAGAAAACACCTTACGAAAAAAAAGATAGGTGCAGCTTGATAATATTAAAAAAAAAAAACATTTTAGTTCCTCATTTATGAAGTGTTGTTGAAATATCACTTTGTTTAACATTCAGAATTTTATGTCATTACTTTTTCCTAAGACTATCACATCACACTTTTTTCTTATTTTTGTTAGCTTTTATCACCTTTCAATCACTATCACTGTTTTATCTTCAGCTATTCAATGTACTATGAGAATCTGCTGCGGGTGAATCACCAGCTCCTATTTCAAAAGGAACAGGTACTTTCATTGCTGCTTGCATTGTACTTGGTTGTCATTTAGGAGCTCTAAATTGTTTACCATCCCTTACATCTCTCTCAGAGTCTTGTAGGAGGAGTTAATCATTTTTTACTTCTATTTAAATGGTCATAAATAGGTAATAACTAAGTAGAGTATGAGAGTTGAGGGCCATATACTTGAAAGAGAGTGGTTTGCTTCATACATCTTTAAAGTACAAAAAACCCACTGCTTGATAATATCCAAGACTTTGCATGAATGGGTATAGAGACAAAAAATTGTGTTATGTTAAGGTATTAAGACAGAGGCTGTCTGAAATAGTTTCGAAAAGTTAAGTTGAAAAGAATCTTAGATTTTCTTTGTTTCTGTTTTTCAATTTATTCTAAATTTGTAAAAATTTGAAAAGTTGACACCAAATTACATGCCCTTTAATTTTTTTCCACAAATCTTTTATGAAGTACTATGCTTTGGTATCACGCAGGCTTTGTATGCTATTTAGAATGTAGGTTTTTTTTTCTTTCTTTTTTTTTTTATTTTGATAGAATAAGTTATTTTTTCATTGTTATGTTCAAGTTATTGAGTTTGCTTTTTTTTATTTTTTGCCCCAAACTCCAATAATAAAATTGCAGCATTCTGTCAGATCTTTTTGTATAAAAATCACCCCACATGTTATGTTACCTTTATCTAAAATTACTTATGAGGCTTAGACATTATTTTGGTATCCAATTCAGGAGATTCTAATTAACTAAAGAAATGGGTAATTTTACCTGTATTGGCCTGGAATACAAAATGGTCTGAGAAGCATGTCAAATGTGTGCAACTCTCTATTAGAATAAAAAATTTAACATTGCCTGAATTAGAATTTTATTAAACACTAATATTGTGAAAGAAGAAAAAAGGCAAGACTCTATTTTGGGCAATATTCTCATAGAACTAAATACAACATTGTTCAGAATTATTCTTAGTGAGGAGTGGTATGTAAAACTTTTCAATAGCAGAGATGAAATATTTGCTACAATCATCTTAAGGTGTAAAAAATTATTTTTTTTTTGTTTTCAGTTTTTCTTTCTTCAAAATTTTATAATAACATTTTTCAATTATAGCAGTTCCACATATTTACTTTAACTACAAGGTATGAAATACATGCAGGCATTTAAAAGTTAAATTTAAGAAATTAACAAAATATTTTATCACAATCAGTTCACTTACTGAAGGCTAGAACAAATTCCAATACTAAGGGTTTTTTAATGAAAATAATTATCACTAATTTTATCTAGTGCAGTCCACTTACTTCTTTACACTAGTCGTAATTAATAAGATAGTAACAATTAAGGATGTTCTGATGATGGTAGAAACTGTTAAAATAATGTTGATAACGATGACAGTTACGGTCATATTTTATTGAACTCATAATCAATATCCACTTTTAGGAGATAAAACAAATGAAGGAGCAGCTGAGACAGGCCCAGAGCGAGACTCAGGCTAATGTGCAGTGTCAATTGGCTAATCAAGCACACGATCTACTCATGGGTGAGATTCTGCTATTAGGTCTCGTGCATCTTATGTTAATAAATGTGTGTTTGGGCTAAAATTTTCTTCCCCTGGTGTTAAATGAATATTGCACAATTTATACATGTATTTGGATAAATAAATTTTTGTTTGAGCTAAAGCGAAATAATATTCTGATCTAGATATGCTTCTAGTACAAAGCACAAATGTGTCTAACATGTTGAAGGTGAATGGCCTATTTTTGTTTTTATGACTCTTGGCTCACTAGCTGAAATCCTACATCATTCTGTGAAATTCTAGTTTTAACTGTTCATATCAGTTTCTTTCCTCAGCCTCAATATTTTTTGTATTATTATTACTAAATTCAAATATATTGAATTCATGGTAAAATTCTATGCAAGTTGTATGGCAATATCAAAGAACACATTAAACAAGATGAGCCCCATTGTAAAGAACAGAAATATTTCTTTGGACGTAAAAATGAAATTGTTCAAATCATTTGTGTAGTGACTTCTCTGTGGGACTTTGTGAATGCTGGAATATCTCCGACACTCTGAAAAAATTACTGGAAGCTACAGAAATGTGGTTTGTAAGAAGATTGATGAAAATATCCTGGGTATAAAGAAAGACCAATGAGTGCAGCATGTTCTAATGAAAATAATAAGAAAAAGACAATCAGAATTTTTTTACCTTTCCAGTAAAATGTTGATTTGGAAGAATTTGCACTCTGCTGAAAAATGAAGGAAGAAGAATCAGAGATATACAATATACAATGAGCAGCATAATATTAATGGCCTAAATGCATTTTCAACAAAAAAAATGAACGTCAAACAAAAAACTCACTGAGAATAGGGTGAACGGGAGGACCACGACCATCAATGTCTGCAATAGGCCGGCACATGAAGAGGAAGATTATTCAGTCTGTCCCAACTTTTATTGTTGTTTAACTATCTTGTTTGTGATCAACGTTTAATACATGATCATATTTTTATCCTTTCTTCCGATGACTTTTGCCTCATTTAACTAATTAAGAGTATAAAAGTATAAAATTTTTGCTAAAATTTGCTCCAAACTTTTAATTGCTCTTCTTTGATACCTTGCATTGGGTATGTTAAATTTAGCATGCCTTGGTGTAAGACAAAAACTCTTGCCTTGTCCAATGCAGTCTGAAAATAATATTGTCAATTTTTTTTTTAATGTGAACAGAGATCACAGCACTGCGAGCCAAGGTTGTGGAGATGAGAGAAATGAGTTTGACACAAGAGAGTGATATCCGCGAGAGAGTGAGAGAGGAATACAATGATCTCATCCACAGCATCTTTAATTCAACTTTCCAACTGCGCAGCAAATTTGATCAGTTCAGGTGAGAATGGGATTATTAAAGAGAAAAAAAAAGTTATAACTGCTTTGCAACTGCATGATGATTTTCTTCTCCAACAGTTTTTGCTTTTAATATTTCAAACTCTCATTTTAATGTCAAAGAATCTCAATACATAAGTTTACAAGATCTAAATGATATACACTCTTTAATACTGAAGAGAATTATTGGCTGTATCTATAAATTTATCAGGATTTCTCTAATACTTAAGGCATTCATTACTTACTGAATTTGATGTTCTGCTCTATCTTTTCCTAGATTTCAGATGGACTAAGCTTAATTTTTAATCTGGTTTTTTTTCCCTTAAAACAAGTTTCATCAAAAGTTTTTTTTTTTAAACTTTAAGCCAGTAATTCATTATTTATAATACTTATTTTATTTCTTATCAAGAGGAACTTCTTGAGTAAAATAATACATACTTTTTTATATCTTTGAAAATGGCTTCTTAATAGAGCAGATTAATACAGATTTTGATATTACTCTATGAGATTGAGCAACATTGCAGTTGAAAAAATTAATTATCAACTGACTAAAAAAATCAAACTATCCATTTTTAGAGAGTAAAACAAAGCAAGAAACTTTCAAATATTTTTAAATATATCATTTTCGACTTTTAAACCCAAGAACGACCTCGATCATCTGAGGTCAATAGCAGAAGATAGAACACAATGGGGGAGATTATCAGCGAACATCCCAGAGGTAACCGAGGCACTCAAGTCGAAGCACTAGGATGTGAACGGCGATATACCTTATGCCATACTATTTTTCCATGCCAAAGCCATTAAAGCAAAATAATTTTGCGTTCTGTCATCAACTCTAGCATTATGGTTAATGCAGTCCAATCATGAGTATTTTGTGTAGGAGATAATTTGCTTTGAAACTAGCCAAAATTGTTTGGCTGCTAATAAGGTGGATTGCAAAAAAAGTTTTATTTTCTCTTTGTCAAACTCTTACTAAGATATTATGATGCCGTTTCCACCTTTCAGAACTCATGATACTGCATTGATTTAAATCATATTCCCGGATCTCAAAATAGCAACATATGTCATTTGAACTAGATGCAAAACATTTTATTCAGTATTTCCCCTAATAAAATATTGAAGTAAAAAGAGCTGTTTACATTCCTGAATTTCATTCAAACTTCACATCTAAATTATTTTTTAGATGGGTTTTCATTCACTACATTTATTTAGGTATATGGTTAAGTTTCTTTCTTACTTTGTAAACATTGCAAAAATGTTATTTTTTTCTCTTTTTTCCGATTTTGAAGGAATGAACTTCAAGACGATGTATTTGATAAAATCAATGAGACAAGAAAGGAAGCTGTAGATGCAATGGCCAAGTTACAACAGAAGTTCAAGGGAACTTCAGGTAAAGAATGATCAGCTTCGAACATCTTGCTATGCCAAGGAAAATTCATGAAGCTGTTATTACAAAAAGCGTGTATTTTCTTATATAGAAATGGAATTCAAAACTTTAAATGCAAGGAAAATTTAATTCTTGTAAATTTTGCTCCAGTTTTAATCTTTTGTCTATGCATATTGAACCTCTAAGAGATGATTTGGAAAGACAACGTTATATTAGAGAAGGAGAGGCATTTCATTTTTGAGATTTTCTTGGTTCAGGATTTAGATTTTTTTTTTATTTGGATGTAATATATATATATATATATATATATATATATATATATATATATATATATATATATATATTACCTGTAAATGTTTGAAGCTATCAAAGAAAATTTAAGTTTGTAGTTATTTCTTAGACCATTTGAGCTCAAATGCTTAAGATATTAAAGAAATATTGGTCTATGTGCAACACAATCATGCACCATCTTAAAGTTTAATTTGTTATGTTACTAGTAGACTGGCCTTGTAAAATTCACTCATTCAGTCAATCATTCAATCAAATCAATCAATCAGATGATGAAGAATTGAAGGCAAATCTGAGCCGTGCAGAGCAAATCCGAGCTTTACAGAATGAAAATCACCATCTGAACCAGCTGGTCTTGAAAATGAAAGCTTTGAACAGCTGGAGACAGAATGTCAAAACCCATAGCTTCCTCAAAACGGTGAGAATGTGCAACTTGTCCCATGCTTCTCTCTCTCTTTGTTTTACACAAACACACTCATAAATACAATTATAAAGAGCTGAATGTATTGTGATGGAAAGGGGAGTTTTTTTTATGTACCTTCAATATATGAAGCACTTGAAAGTTCTTAAATGCTTATCAAATGCTTTCTTTAAAAAAAAAAAGAATTGAATGCAAAAACTTACTTCTTAAAGTATTGGTTTTTCTTTTCAATATCAGATATATCAAGATAAAAAAAAAAGGTTTTAGTTAAAACTTTAAAATAAAAAAGCTCAGAGAAAGAAGAGATCAAATTTACGGAGAATCAAGAGTTCAAAACATAAAACGTATGGGAAAGTGATGACATTTGATATAATTATTTCAAAAACACTGTTAATAAAACATATACATTTATATAATTTTATACCCTCTCCGTTTTCAAGACATCCGACTTGCGCAAAAAGGCTGAGGGTAGCCGCAAGGCAGAACTGGAGCTACACATGCTCGCAGAAGAGGAAGTTGTATTATTACGCCAACAGCTTGTGGCTGCCAGAAATGCCATGGCATCTACGGAAAAGGACTCAATGCAAGTTCGCAAAATGCTACAGAAGGAGGTATATAATCATGCCTTATAACCTAAGCAGTGATGTGAGATTAGGAACTTTAACAGCTTCTTGTATGAAGATTGTAATTATTGCTTTATGAGGTTAGTGAGAACTTTTGTGGAAAAAGGTGGAACTTTATCACGTAAAATGTTGCAAGTGAACACTTTAGAGGAGTTGACAAATATTTTAGTTTTTATCCAATGGCAAAATGGATTATAATTGTTTGTAATTTATTTGAAAAATGCAGGGTCAGTCATCAATTTTTTTTTCATTTCAGCTGAAGATTAAGTCTGAGAGAGAACATGAAGAAGCTCAGAGAGAGAGGAGTAAGCAGCAGCTGGAACAGGCTAAACAAGCAGGAGTAGAGAAGTTGGTGAGTTGGTTGGAGGTCATGATAAAGAAGTTGAAAAGACAGCATTTTAAATAAATGAAAATGTAGTTGTGGGTAGTTTTTTAATTAGTCTGTGTAAGTTGCCATTGAGCTTGAACCTATTTTGAATCACCCATCTTTTGCAAGACAGCATTTTAAAATTGAGCTTATCTTGGAAGGATATCAGATTAGTCAGTTAGTAAAGCTCTTATCTAGTGGAAGGCAAGGCTGAGTTCAAACGTCACCAAAAGAGTTGAGTTATTACTTTGAATTTCATGTATTACACCCCATCCTTGGACTGAAGGATGTCTTTCCATGTACTAGACTGACTGTTTGTACATCAATATCATCAGCTTCATTCAATTTTCATATTTTTTACGACCAGGTTGATGAATTAATGGACAAGGAGGCACGGCTGAAACGTCTTGAAGAAGAACAAGATCGTTCCAGTAAATTGACCCATCTAGCCTATGAAAAGGCTAAGCGTGATGTGGACATCAAACGCAAGCAGCTGAATCATGAACGATTGCTTAAACTGGATGCATTTCAGCGTGTGGATACACTGCAGTCCCAGGTTAGCTCAGGACATATCTGCCATTGAGTAGAGAGAGTGAGAGACTGAAAGAGATGGTGAGAGTGTGTTGACAGAGAGGGAAAGAAAGAGAAAGAGTCAAAGAGACAGACAAATAAAGAGAGAGGGAGAGACAGACAGACAGGCAGACAGACAGACACTGAAACAGACAGACAAAACACACACACACACACAAATTTACCATTTGCTTTAAAAATCCTCATATGGAATAAATGAATTTTATAGGATATGTATTGGTTCTATTTTTTAGCCACAGGGCTTAAAAGAACTTTTTTTTAACATATAACGGCAGCAGTGTTGCTGTCTAGCATCTTGATCTGTCTATTTACTTGAATATCATGACATTTTTACTTTTTATTAAATCCAGATTTATTTTGTGTCCCTCTGTTTTTCTCTTCAGGTATATGACTATGAATCAACCTTGCTGAACAGGCCCCCATCTGCTGTTACACCTGCTCTTTGTAAGTGGTCTATACAAAAAAAGGAAAAAACAATACCTCACATTTAAATTTCAGCCTGCAATATTAAGGAACACATCAAGGGTAAAAAATCACTTGAAATAACTGGTATTGTCAGATATTTATTCACTTCTTTTAATGTACATACTAAATCGTTTCCATGTCAAATTTTCTTAGTTTGAATTCTTGGCTGAAAAATGCTCCTGATATTGCTCTATAAAAGGTGCAAGTAACACTGGCAACTTATAACAAGATGTTGGATATGGGGATGCTCTCTGAACTTTCCCATTAAAAATTATGATCTCCACTTTTTTATTTCTCTTTAAGAAATGCTTGCATGATTTTAAAGTAGTAGTTTTTATGTTACCAGCCTCTAGAGCTCTTTTTGCCTCTTTTCATTCAAATTGCACATTTTAATTTTTCATTATATATTAAAAATAATACAATTCCTTTCACCTCTGCCTTTATTGCATCAGCAAAATCTCGCTCTCGTGCCACCTCTGCAACCCAGTTGAGCAAACGCAGTCGCCCAAGCACCACAGGCAATCAGTGGCCTCCACCAGTTACATGGCCAGCCAATCGTAGCCTCACGCCATATGGGGAATATCCAGCCGATACAGCAGTTCCGCTCAATAATGAGAGCAAGAAAATACAAAGACCCAAAACGGTAAGATACCAAAAAGTAGCATATAGAGAATTTATATAATCTTGTGTTGTTTTGAAATTTTTTATTTATCTTATTTTTTTCTTTTCCACTTGTTCCCATTTGAAAACAAGATATTTAATTTTCTTTTCTCAACTACTTATATGCATCAATTTGCCTATGTATCTATTCAATATCTATTTATCTCTTTATCTATCTATGTACTTATCTGTCAGTCTGCCACGTTTTTTTTTATATGTCTGCCTATAAGTGTGCAATTGTCAGTTAAATTATAATTTGTGCGCAAGCATATCTCTCTATATGTTTGTATGAAAATCCGTCTGTGCATTTATCTATTGATGTTTTTATCTGTCTCTGTACTGTACATTTTTTTTCCTGTTTACAAAAAAAGTATCTAGTCATGTAATGTATCCTTTTATAACAATTTATTTGTCCATTCATTTTGTCCATCTATCACTGCAATCCATTTGTTTGCATTTATTTTGTATATTCTGAATTAGTTTGGCAATATTCAGATTTGTTTCTTTTCCTCAACCTGCTTTTATTTTTTTTTTTAGGTATTATAAAAAAACAATTTTTTTAAAAATAAAACATTTGTGGGGTAGGTACTTTTGGTTTATTGATAAAACAATGATAATAGTATTTCATAGTTAATAGTTTTATTAATCGCTTTATTCCTCCGTTAATTCCCCTCATTACTTCTTTAAGTCCACCTGTTCTCGTCATTAAGTCTTGAGGTAAAGGTATAAAGTTGTACTCAATGATCCCAGCAATCATGAGTCAACGTGTGCAAGAGTGGGAGCTGAAACGCTTGGGGAATCCCTGATGTCAAAACCGAATGAATTAGCTCAGTTACGCATTAGATATGTCAGTGGGAGGATTGTACTCACCTGGAGACAATGCCAGAATTGGTCCCAAGTCCCCATCCTTCCATATGAGTCACCAATGACGCCCGCAATTAAATCGTGCATCATATACTAATTTTAGAGTGGAGTTCAACACGTAGTAGGCCCTCCGTAAATTATATAAAAAGGGGTATCTCTCAAACTAACCTTACACTCGACCATCTAACGTACGACCGTCAGTTTAACCAACATGCAGAGGCAGTCGGTGCTGGGAGTATGTCCAAATATGTAATGTAGCATACTTAGTGATCTAGATCTGGTGGCATCTTTTTATTTAGACAATTCATTGCAGATATGAATAGGATGCTAAACCAAACTCTGGAGGAGATCATCCGACATTTATGCGAACTAATGGCTTTAATTTATTTGATTAAAAGTCTATAAGAATATTCCGTTATAGTTTGATTTTTTTTGTAAAACAGTCGATGAAGTTCTGACTTTGAGGTTATGCATTTTATATTGTTTTGCTCATTCTCGTGGCTTGAGGTGCCCTGGAAACTGATATTAGATCGAGAAGTAGAATGAGACCGAGTTTCATTCTTAAACTGGTAAAGCGCTGTATTTTGTATATAGAATACATGCATTAGATGGATAGATAGAGAGAGAGAGAGAGAGAGAGAGAGAGAGAGAGAGAGAGAGAGAGAGAGAGAGAGAGAGAGAGAGAGAGAGAGAGAGAGAGAGAGAGAAACAAGTAAGAGACGGAAAAATAGTATATTCACTAACTTACTTACCGATTTAAGTCCGTCTGTTTATCAGTGTATAATTCCATACATTAATGAAGGAATGAGTCCTGTTATGTTGTATTAATATTATCCATTATGTTCCTCGTAGTAATTTGTTTCACTGAATCGCATTGTATTTCTAAACATAATGAAGATAGTAAAACTATTTCGCAACTGATTTCATTATCATGTGAATATGTTAAGATACATTGCTTATGTCTGTGTTTAATGTTCATCTCAGGAGCCTTCCTGAGCCTTCCTGTACCTTCTTGAGCATTTGCCTTTAATGAATGAATGAATAAAGCTATAGACACTGCCTCCTGCCTTCATTCCATGAGAGATAAGAAGATAGAAAGAGTGAAAGAACACGTAACCATTCAAAATAAGAACCCTAAGCTCTGTCGTTGAGCACTGAAAGCCACCGGACCATCCTCGCCCCTCCCACAATAGCTTTCACATTTCTGAATGCTTTCCAAAGTTATTCCATAAATTACTCATTCTTTCTGTCATACATTTCTTTCACCTCTATTCATTGCATTCTCAAAGCGGTTCAAAGACCAAATTGGTAGGCACCACCTCTTTGTAGTGTTTTGTATATTTACCAAAGTTGTTTTAAAACCTCATTAGATACAGCATGTATCGTAATTAAATTTCAAATAGCATTAGTTGTGTTTTATGTATAAATTTTCTTAGCACAAATCTCAAAATTGACCTACCCATATTATTTTCTTTTTTGATATAAGACAAAACGATGAGTTGTAAAAACTGTCTTTGTAACTTTGTTTTTTTGCTTTTCATTTATAGATCTGTAACTTTTACAAGGAGTTTGGTTAAGTATTTTGCATTTAAAAGCTTTATGTCACAATAAACTATTGACTTTCTCTTCTGCCTCAGGTGGGTGGACGTCTGAGGAGTCGCATTGCAGAACAACTTCTCAACGAATTGGAACCAGACACTCATCGCACTATTGTACAGCTGGCACAGCTACAATTAGAAGGCGCAGGAGGGAGTGGAAGTGGAGGACTGAACGGAAGTGGTGGACGGCGGGACAAGTATTAGACAGAGCACTCTTTGTGTCCTCCTTATCCCCACAAATCTAGCACTCCTCGCGTCACTTTGCATTCTCCACACATTGAGGGAAACTTAAGTCAGAGGATGCTAATGAAAGAGGGGCGGAAGATGGAGGGCACCCTTAGAGTCAGGGATTGTGAGAGAAAGGCAGTTAGACTGGATGCAGCTAATGGAAGTAATAGGGGGATTCTTAATAACTTAGGTGGCACATTTTTGCAGATGGCAAATCATTATCTTGAAAGCATAGATGGTTGGAGATCATCAAGATCTTTGCTAGAATCTCATAGGGAAGGATGCTATGCAAAATTTTGGTCTGAAGCAACGGATGAGAGTAACATAGCTATAAAAAATCGAATTAAACTTGGTGTGACCAGATCTGTTGAGGAACATCCATCAGAAAATTGTGACGAGATGCAAAAAGCTTCAAACAGATCAGGCAAGCTTAGTAACTTTCCTGCCCCTGCACAGTGCTTAAAATTTCCACAGCAGTTGAAAGAGCCTCACCTTTCTCCAGAACCGAGATCTTTTCATCTCAAAGCTATTGGTTCAAATCTTAAGAGAGAGAGTCTTTGTAATTTCATGGCCTGCTCACTGCCTGTTATAAATTTCCACAGCAGTTGAAAGAGCCTCACCTTTCTCCAGAACCGAGATCTTTTCATCTCAAAGCTATTGGTTCAAATCTTAAGAGAGAGAGTCTTTGTAATTTCATGGCCTGCTCACTGCCTGTTATAAATTTCCACAGCAGTTGAAAGAGCCTCACCTTTCTCCAGAACCGAGATCTTTTCATCTCAAAGCTATTGGTTCAAATCTTAAGAGAGAGAGTCTTTGTAATTTCATGGCCTGCTCACTGCCTGTTATAAATTTCCACAGCAGTTGAAAGAGCCTCACCTTTCTCCAGAACCGAGATCTTTTCATCTCAAAGCTATTGGTTCAAATCTTAAGAGAGAGAGTCTTTGTAATTTCATGGCCTGCTCACTGCCTGTTATAAATTTCCACAACAGTTGAAAGAGCCTCACCTTTCTCCAGAACCGAGATCTTTTCATCTCAAAGCTATTGGTTCAAATCTTAAGAGAGAGAGTCTTTGTAATTTCATGGCCTGCTCACTGCCTGTTATAAATTTCCACAGCAGTTGAAAGAGCCTCACCTTTCTCCAGAACCTGGATCTTTTCATCTCAAAGCTATTGGTTCAAATCTTAAGAGAGAGAGTCTTTGTAATTTCATGGCCTGCTCACTGCCTGTTATAAATTTCCACAGCAGTTGAAAGAGCCTCACCTTTCTCCAGAACCGAGATCTTTTCATCTCAAAGCTATTGGTTCAAATCTTAAGAGAGAGAGTCTTTGTAATTTCATGGCCTGCTCACTGCCTGTTATAAATTTCCACAGCAGTTGAAAGAGCCTCACCTTTCTCCAGAACCGAGATCTTTTCATCTCAAAGCTATTGGTTCAAATCTTAAGAGAGAGAGTCTTTGTAATTTCATGGCCTGCTCACTGCCTGTTATAAATTTCCACAGCAGTTGAAAGAGCCTCACCTTTCTCCAGAACCTGGATCTTTTCATCTCAAAGCTATTGGTTCAAATCTTAAGAGAGAGAGTCTTTGTAATTTCATGGCCTGCTCACTGCCTGTTATAAATTTCCACAGCAGTTGAAAGAGCCTCACCTTTCTCCAGAACCGAGATCTTTTCATCTCAAAGCTATTGGTTCAAATCTTAAGAGAGAGAGTCTTTGTAATTTCATGGCCTGCTCACTGCCTGTTATAAATGATGAGGATGAAGAAGCACTAGATTGATTTTTATCAAAGGTTGATTAAGGAAAGTCTATTTTTTTTAGTGGAAGGGACTGTTCAGAATGGTTTTTTTCTCTTTTTTGACTTTTTGCAGATTTATTTTCCATAATGCTCTCTTCAGAACTGTATAGAAATGTATAGAAACACAAATCTATGCTTGTTATAAGTTCAAGAAGAATTTTAAAACTATTTCTTTTTCATACCTTTGCCTTTGTATTTTGAAACTTGTGGTTTGTCAGATAGCTCAGTCAATAGAAGGTTAGCTGGGCCGTCAGTTACTTGGGTTAAGATCCTTCTAAACCTCTTTATAATGTTCTAAGTGAACCTCAGGGGATGTAAAATGAAACAAAGAAACATTAGTTAAAGCTGAAGAGGACCTACTAAAGATAACATTTTTGTTCCATTATCATCATGTATTGTCAGCATGGGGTAAAATTTGGTCTTGCTTCATTTTTATAGTTTCTCAAAACCATTTTCTTTATATATATATATATATTTATATACTAAAAATTAACAATATGTTAAACCACCTAGGCTTTTATGCATTTTGTTTGTTGTGTTTGTATTTTTTGTAACCATTTTTGGGGGGGTTTTCATCCATTAAAATTTTACATTTATTTCCATTATTTCTACTATGTTTTTTAGCTGCGGAATTTTTACTGAACATATCAGTATGTTACATATTTCAACATCATCCTGAGGTTAGGCAATGGCTTATAATAGTTTTTCTTTTCAGTGTGTGATGCTAATCCACACTATGCACTGTAATTATCTTACGGTAGAACCCTATATGTTTTTAGAATGCAATTTCTTTATCATTACTTACACATCATTACTTACACCATGGAATAAGCTGCTTTACTTTAGGGTGAGGGGTATTCTGTCAAATACATCATGAAGATTATCCAAAGAACTACAGTATTAGGTTTCTGAAAAGTTTAGCTCGTCCAACTTTAAATATTGTGTAATATGACTTTTTGTTTGGTGCGGCAATGTAGATCGTAATTGTGAATTTTGATGCAACTCCTTGCTTTGATATTAAGAGTCTCTATTCAATATGTGTCCAATGGCCTAACATGTAGATAGAAAACATTGACACTTAACCATCTTACCCAAGAATCTGCATGCTTTAATTAGAGGAGGACAAATTTTACCCTTTTGATATAGGCACCATTCACTAGATCATGCTTAAAACTTCTAGAAAATAATTACCCGACATATTTAGCTGATTGTATCTGCATGCTCAGCACACATAAATAACTACTATTCAAAATAATCAAGATCCTTATTTGCCATATCATATT
>JAWDGP010003386.1:137500-195000 GCA_033675545.1 Elysia crispata | reverse complement strand
GAAAAAGCATTTTGTAATTCACTTAAAGAAAGACTGTGATGTATTTAAGCAAAGTTGGTATGGAAAATTAACCTCAGATCCTCACCTACATTTCTACTCATCATTTAAATCTATGATCTCCCTAAATTCATTCCTTTTACATAGAAACCTACCTTTCTCGCTACAAACAACACTAATAAGATTCAGGCTTGGTGTATCGAACATACTGTGTCATGAATACAAGTATTCCAACAATATAAATATACTCGTACATTTATGCCCTCTATGTAAAAAGGATATTGAAGATGAACACCATATATTATTAGTTTGCAAGGTATACGAGAATTTGCGCTTGACATACCTACCTGAGAAATTTCTGAAAAACAGATGCACGTTCAATTCAAGCCTTCTTATGTCAAACGAAAATTACCAATTCCACGTCGCGAAATATTTGTATCATTCCATTAGAGATCATTTTGTGAAGATGGATTCTGAGAGTGTTTGAGAAGAGCAAATTGTGTATGTTCTATGTTAATGATATTGAGATGTAAAAATGTAAAATGTTAAACTAAATTGTTTAATTTTATTTTATGTTTGTGAAGGGTGAGAAACCCAACAAATAAACAATCAATCAATCAATCAATCAATCAATCAATCAATCTGTTACTCCATTTTTCTTCTTCTTCCTCTAATTTGTCTTCTCCCTCCTTCCCTCTCTCTGTGTCTGTCTTTTTTTCTTCTTTTTTTTTGCTTACCATTCTTCTCTATCTCTTCTTCGTTATCCCTCTCACTCTTTCTCTGTCTTTTTCTTCTTCCTCTTCTCCCTCTCTCTGTCTTTAACTCTCTCTCTCTCTCTCTCTCTCTCTCTCTCTCTCTCTCTCTCTCTCTCTCTCTCTCTCTCTCTCTCACTCTCTCATATTTTCTTCTTCTTCTTCTTCTTCTTCTTCTTCTTCTTCTTCTTCTTGTTATATCATGTTGCTTGTTAAATGATAACTACATCTTGTATTATCTCACATTATCTCATGTTATCTCACGTTATCTCATGTTATCTCACGTTATCTCACGTAATCTCACGTTATCTCATGTTATCTCATGTTATTTGTTAAATGATAACTTCAATTTGTGTTATCTCACGTTATGTCATGTTTGCTCACGTTATTTCATGTCATTTGTAAATTGATAACTACATTTTACGTTATCTAATTTTATATCTTATGTTATCTAACGTTATCTCATGTTATCTCACGTTATATCATGTTATCCTACGTTATCTCACGCTATATCATGTTATCTCACGTTATCTCACGTTATCTCACGTTATCTCATGTTATCTCACGTTATCTCACGTTATCTCATGTTATCTCATCTTATTTGTTAAATGATAACTACATTTTGTGTTATCTCACGTCGCCTCACGTAAGCTCACGTTATCTCATGTTATCTCACGTTATCTCGTGTTATTTGTTAAATGATAACTACATTTTGTGTTATCTCACGTTATGTCATGTTAGCTCATGTTATCTCACGTTATCTCACATTATCTCACGTTATCTCATGTTATCTCACGTTATCCATGTTATCTCATGTTATCTCATGTTATTTTTCGTTATCTCATGTTATCTCACGTTATCTCATGTTTGGCTCACGTTATCTCATGTTATTTGTTAATTGATAACTACATTTTGTGTTATCTCATATTATAGCTTATATTATCTCACGTTATCTCATGTTATCCCATGTTATCTTATGTTATCTCACGTTATCTTACGTTATATCATGTTATAGCACGTTATCTCACATTATTTGTTTAATGATAACCACTCGAAATTAAAGACAAAATCTTACTTGTTGATGTAAAGTGTAACGCATTGTGCTGTAATATTATTTGATCTATTGCTATTGCTTTCCTCACCCTGCGTAGGTGTGTTATATTGGATAGATCCTTTTCTCTTCCCTTCAATGTCGCTCTACCCTGCAGAGCGCACCACCCCTCCCTATCCCCCCCCCCCACCTTTTCTCTTCCCTTCAATGTCGCTCTACCCTGCAGAGCGCACCACCCCTCCCTATCCCCCCCCCCACCTTTTCTCTTCCCTTCAATGTCGCTCTACTCTGCAGAGCGCACCACCCCTCCCTATCCCCCCCCCCCCCACCTTTTCTCTTCCCTTCAATGTCGCTCTACCCTGCAGAGCGCACCACCCCTCCCTATCCCCCCCCCCCCACCTTTTCTCTTCCCTTCAATGTCGCTCTACCCTGCAGAGCGCACCACCCCACCCTATCCCCCCCCACCTTTCCTCTTCCCTTCAATGTCGCTCTACCCTGCAAAGCGCACCACCCCTCCCTATCCCCACCCCCCTCCCCTTTTTTTCCCCTCTCTTTCTCTTCTTTTTTTCTGCCGCTATGCCTTGCACCTAGCACTAGATCTGGAGTGCCCAGGTGGCTTTCTCCATTTCCTGTCGCACTGGCCCTTCCCTTTTCCTGGATACATCCGTCAGAGTACTCACACACACATACATCTTCAACCACACATACCCGTGGATCTAATTTTTTATTGCCGCCCAGACAAAGAGCCTGACATGTAGTGTGTACGGTAACTTTTAAATGCTTTTGTTCTTCTATTGAGGCCCAATACAGCCTTGCTTCATCTCGTTTAACCTGAGGTTGGTAAATTTGACACTCGCTGGATCCAAGGTGAATTTATTGAGACAAAGACGATTTGGAGGTTAAGGTAATCACAGAAACCTGTTTGTAGATAAAACCAACTTTTTAATGGTAAGAGAAAGACCAGGGGAGCATTCGAGATCAGCTCTCCAGGATGAGCGGATGCCTAGAAGGACCATGGGGAGCTCTTCTAACCAATTAGGACTAGTAGTGCGAGCCTTGAGTGCTGTTTTTAGTTGGCGATGGAAGCGCTCGACCATCCCATTCGCCTGCGGGTGGTAAGCTGTAGTGGTTTTGGCTTTGATGCCCAGAAGTTTGTTGCCCATAGTCCACAATGTAGATGTGAACTGTCTGCCTCTGAAGTTATATCTTCGGGAACACCAAACCTTGTTATCCAATGTTGGAGAAGAGCTGACGCACAGGTGGAAGCATAAGCATCAGGAAGAGGAACAACTTCGGGCCATCTTCTGAAGCGGTCAATGATGGTGAACAGGTAGGTCATGTCTTGGCTTTGAGGGAGAGACCCAACCAGGTCTACTTGGAGACTGCAGATCCTATCAGATGGGGGTAAGCGTTCTGTGAGTTTGGCGCGAGTATGGCGGTGGATTTTGGAGGCCTGACAGTCAGGGCACTCTTTGCACCACTTGCGGATGACATGTTTCATGCCATGCCACACTAAAACGTTGCGCGATTGACTTTTGTGTCGGTCTAACACCCGCGTGTGAGAGTTTGTAGGTCTGGTTAAATACTTGACGAGTCCAGAGGTGGTTAGCACTGGCCTTGGATCCCCCATGGAAGTGTCGCAAAGGAGCGTTGTTGTGCCGATATTGATGTCTTTGAGTATCAGTCCTGTGTCAGCTGTTCGATATGAGGCCATTTCACCTGAATTTCTTGTTCTTTGGCCAGTGTGTTGAAACCAACATCCTCAGTGTAAGAAGAACCAACTGCACCAATCCTAGACAGCGCATCTGCAACCACGTTGAATTTGCCTTTGATATGTTAGATGCCCGAGGTAAATTCTGCAATGAAATAGAGATGTCGGGTCTGGCGTGGAGAACGTTCGGTTTGGCTTATTAAGGCAGACGTCAATGGTTTGTGATCAGTATAGAGGGTAAATGGGCGCCCCTCCAGAAAATGTCTACAATGTCAAATCGCACCATAGGATGCCAAAAGTCGACGATCAAAAGCGCTGTATTTCTTCTCAGAATTTGATAATTTTCTGGAAAAGAATGCAAGTGGCACCCATGCTCCACCTTGGCGTTGTTCAAGCTGAGCACCTATGGCAGTGTTTGACGCATCTACAGTGAGACTGGTTGGCGCGTTTGGTTGAGGATGGTGGAGAAGCACTGTTTCGCTGAGAACTTCCTTGACTTTGTTAAAAGCATTTTGGCATTCCTTGGACCAGTCGATATGTTGTCCTTTGCCATTCGCTTGGGAATGAAGTGGAGCAAGAACTGCACCTATTCCCGGAAGAAAACGGTGATAGTAGTTTATCATCCCGAGGAACACTGTAGGCTTGTGCGATCTCCAGGCGCACTGCTGTCTCGGAGGGCTATTATACGGTCCGGAAGTGGGGTGATTCCCTCGGCACTGACACGATGGCCTAAAAAGTCCAGTTTGGAAGCACCAAAAACACGCTTGACCCGGTTCATAACCATTCCATTGGACGAAAGAAGGTTGAAAAGTTACTGGAGGTGCTGAGAGTGTTCTTAGTGTGAATGGCTGGCAACTAAAATGTCCGCCGAGGTAAACAAAGGCGAATGACAGGTCTCGGAGTATTCCTTCCATCAGGCGCTGAAATGACTGGGCGGCATTTTTAAGACCAAAAGGCATACGGAGGAACTCCCAGAGACCAAAAGGGGTGATGACAGCCGTCTTTGCTATGGAAGATGGAGCCATGGGAATCTGATGGTAGCCCCTAATCAAGTCAATTTTGGAGAACACTGTGCAGCCAATTAAATTGTTGTTAAAATCATGAATATGTGGAAGTGGGTAGCGGTCATCATCAGTCGATGTATTGAGACGTCTGTAATCACCACATGGTCGCCATTTACCATCAAATTTAGGAACAATAATTATGTAGTGGTGAAGACCAATGGGATTTCGAGCGCCGGACAATACCCATTTTTTTCCATATGCAGGAACTCGGTTTTGGCAACGGAAAACTTTTCTTGGTCAAGTCGCCGGGCTCGAGTATGAGTTGGAGGGCCATGTGTGACGATGTGATGTTCAACGCCATGTTTGTTGACGGTGTTGTTGAACTGTGGAATGAGAAGCTCGGGCACCTGTTGGAGTAAGTTTGAGAACTCGTTCCGGTGAGGGAGACCCAAGCCTGAAAGCCCGAGGGGACGTGTATTTGCTTGGAGGAAAACAGGAATATTGTCTAGGGACAAAAGGCGTTTTCTGCCGAGATCAATAGCAAGTCCGTATGTTGTGAAGAAGACAGCCCCCAGGATGGGTCGAGTGACATCAGCGAGGTAGAACTCGTGGTTGTAATTTCTCTTTGGCCCCAATGATAATAAAATGTTGCGTTTGCCCCAAGTCCAGATGGAAGTCCCATTGGCTGCAGTAAGTGTTGTTGATAATGGTTGAGTGCTACGATCTTGTGTGGAGGCAGGGTTTACAGATACCTCTGCTCCCGTATCTGCTAAGTAGACCAGGCCTGTCTTGATGTCCGGTCAAAAAACAAACAGCGTGTTGGAATGGAGTGTAGTGCCAGCTGCTTCCACGCCTAGCGGCTGGCTTTGTCGTTTCCCGATAACAGCGAGGAAAATTTACAACCTGGCTGACAATTACGGGCTTGTGGGCCAAATCTTTGGTGATAAAAACACACTGCTGAGGTACCGATTGTTGACGGTTATTTCCAAGGCGTTTTGGTGAAAATTTATTTGCTTTTTTTTTTATCGTCTCAACTGCAGCAGGGGAAGCCTCAACACCGGCCTGGGTAACTTGTTGTATCCCTGTCCTGCCTGCACAATGTGCCTCCCAGATTCGGTCTGCAGCCTCGGCAAGTGTTTTCATATCCTGGAACTCTTGGCCAGCAAGAATACGACGTACATCGGGGGGAATACTGGACAAAAAGAGACCCCATTTTAAAGTTGCGGGGTCATCATTCAAAGAGTTGATCTTACGCAGGAGAGCGGTTGGTTTACGATCACCCAAGCCGATAAGGTTTAAAAGTTCACTGTCCCGCTGGGTCTGTGACTTGCCGAAAGCGTTAATAAGGTTTTTCTTTAGATTAGTGTATTTTTCCGTCTCGGGCGGGTTGATGAGGAACCCTTGGACCTCCTCAGCCGATTTTATGTCCAGTGCGCTAACGACGTAATCGTATTTTGTCTGGTCCTGCGTAATGGTTTTTGTACTAAATTGGGCCTCCGTCCGAGCGAACCACACTTCGGGTGCTGTGAACCAGAACTCGGACAGTTTAATTGACATAGCGTTGAGTTGGCTGCAAGGTTGCAGGGATTGTAGGTGGCTGGTTAAGGCAGCCATGAGAGCAGACTCACCTTGAGGATTAGACATAGCGGTAGCGAAATCAAGTTTTAGATCTAGTGCAGTTTATAGTAATGTGGTTAAGTATTGTAGATCTAGATCTAGCGAATTCTGCGTCGGGTCACCAATTTGGAGGTTAAGGTAATCACAGAAACCTGTATGTAGATAAAACCAACTTTTTAATGGTAAGAGAAAGACGTATAAATCAACCCGCACAGCGTTCCTCACTTCTTAGACTCAGTCACACAAACTCGGCTAAGAGCCGTTAGCTTACAAAGTCACGGGATCAAGGGAGCTCACTCTGCTCGCTACAAGGAAAAAAAAAACTTCGTCAATCCCTCGTCGAGCCCGAGGTTTCGTTGGATCCGAGCTCGTTGAATGCGAGGTTCACGGTAGTATAGTAGTAGTAGTAGTAGTAGTAGTAGTAGCAGCAGCAGCAGCAGTTGTAGTAGTAGTAGTAGTAGTAGTAGTAGTAGTAGTAGTAGTAGTAGCAGCAGCAGCAGCAGCAGCAAGCTCAGACATTATCTAAGTAAAGTTCCGCAGACTATTACAATTAAATTTCCATCGTTATACTTACAGAGTTCTCCCCCCCCCCCCCCTTTTTCCTCTCACTCTCTCTCTCTCTCTCTCTCTCTCTCTCTCTCTCTCTCTCTCTCTCTTTATTTTTTTTACCCTGCTCTTTTTCACCTTTGCATTCATTGTTTTCTCCCTCCTCCACATATTGTTCTTCACTCATTATGACCTCTGTGTCTCTCACGAAATAACGGAATAACTTTATTTCGTTATATCTGGCTCCCTTTCTTCATACATTTTTTTAAAATAAATATTTGCCTCTTATTCTTTTTTTTTTTTTTTTCCAATCCAATCAATCCCTCCTTCTTGATCTCACTCTAACCCTCTTAATGTCTATCTGCGTTTCTTTTCTCGCTCCTTCCTCTCTCTCTCTCTCTCTCTCTCTCTCTCTCTCTCTCTCTCTCTCTCTGTCTCTCTCTCTTTCTTCCCTTCTTACTTTTTATCTCTTTTATGCGTTCGCGCGTCTCTCTGCTCTCTTCTGCCTCCTTTACCGATCCCCCACCTTTTCATCATTCTTAATCACTCACATACACACTCATTCATTCTCCTTTCTCTTCTGCCTCTACTTTAGTTATTACTTGTTCATGTGACGACTGCTGTCTCCCCCCCCCCCCCCCCCCTTCCTCTTTCCTCTACCTCTTCTCTATCTGTCTACTTCCTAGTCGGGTCTCTTTGCTCCTTTCTTCCTCGTCTCTCCTTTTCTCCGTTTCCTCTCTTTTTTTTTTCTCTTCCTCTCCCCTTTTTTGTATTCTGCCTGTTTGCAATTTAGGGCATTCTCTAACCTTGCTCTATTCTCTCTCTCTCTCTCTCTCTCTCTCTCTCTCTCTCTCTCTCTCTCTCTCTCTCTCTCTCTCTCTCTCTCTCTCTTTCTCCCCCTCTCTCTCCCTTCATGATAATAATTAACATACCGGTAGGTCGTGATATGGCTTATAAGTTATCTCAGAATTTCCCTGATACCATAAATTCGAGTTTTAGAAATGTGTACACTTAGAGTATGATTGTTGCTGTAGCATCTATTAGGCTTTTTTTTTTTTTTTTAAACTAGAGTTCTTCAATTTCATAGTTAATATATAACTATCAACAACAATGCCAACGCTCGGCAGGCTTACTACCCGTCAAAGATGGCTATTTTAGCTATTAATGAATAAACCATATGACCACCTAAAACAATCAATTATTTCTGTTGTTAGAATGGCAGACTCGAAGCCTGCCATGGATCAACGACGCGATCACATGATTTGATCCCTGACAAAATGGCGAGCATGCCAAAGGTCGGCGGCGACTTGCAGAAGTATCTGGCGCAGTATGCAATACCTACAGGGATATCACTTGCTTCAATTGGAGTTTTATTCTTTTTGAAACGATTTGGTCTAATTTACCAGCTATTTCACAAGGTCTGATTTTTTTTTTTAATTTTACACTGACATCTTTTCGTCTACATTAGATTTCTACTAGATCTAGACCTAGAGAAGCTAGATCTAGATCTAGACAATAGCCTTGGCCGCATCCAGGCTTGCATGAGCTAGATACTGAAATCGACTTGATTCTAGAATTTAGATCTAGATGTCCACAGTATAAATTTAATCCACTAATATCAGGACTCCATACCAAGTGTGGTTCCGTCTCTTTTGGTTACATGGCATGACAGTCATTATACTACCAGTTAGGGGCAATCGGATCATTGTTTACTCTAGGCTAGTACTCTATCGATTAAAGGAAAAAGAATTCAGAGTCAAAATATATAATTATTGATATAGATATATGAGCAATTCTCAGGAGGTCAACCCTAAAGCATTACATCAGAATTGGAATTTATTTTGTTTCTCTGGTCTCAAAATTGTACAATAACTGTCGAGAAAGGTAATACCGCAGTAGTACAGTCCTGGTTGGATCCATCTCACTACAAATGGTAAGATTGTTGTTAAAAATAGCCAAAACAAGTTCAATATTTTGTTCAAAAATGCCTCTACAGAAGAAGTTGCCATTAGATTTTTGCAAGATAATAATATGATCAGTGCCTTCATTTTAATATGCAGTGAAAATTTGGCCAGTTTATTGTATCCACCATGGCCGCACTGTCAACATAGAGCCGAGTCTGCACTACTGTGGTATTACCTAGAAAGAGGTGTAATTTTATTAAAAAAAAAGATTAGGAGATACTTTTTTTGTGTAATGCTTGGTTTTTATCATTTTACTGATGACACAAAAGATTCGAATTTAGTTACCTTTGAAGCAAAAATTCATACCCTTAATACCTAGAATGTCATCACATATTAAAATATGCTAGTTGAATAGAACGACTCATAATTTATGGTATACGCGGCGTCGCACAAGCGCTACTTTAGTTGTCGAGGCCCGCACGGAGTCAATGGTAGCCTGACCCCGGGACCTAGATGTCAACTCAGGTAGACTCGAGTGGCTCTGGTTTTTTTTCGATATTTTACTGCAATTCTAACCACAATAATGATAATTATAAATGTTTTATTTTAAAGTTTGCATTGAAAAATTTAAATAAAACAGGCTTTATACACAAGCAAGAACGAAAACTTTGGCTCAAATACTTTTTTTGTTACATGGCTATAAACAGTGCATTTATTATTGTATATTAGAAAACAATAGAGTGATTTTTAGAAGGTGGTAACAACGTTTGAATAAACTACTAATTTTTTTATGTTAGATAAAATACTTTTTGCACAAGATGGATTTTTTGTACATGTCTCTGTCTTGAGCGAGCTTTATATTACTCAGCTAAATATAGAAATAAAGAAAGCAGTCAAACAACGTTAGAGGCTGAGACAGATGAAGTTAGATCTAGCTCGAGACAGACAAATAAAGACGAAAGATGTGGAAACATAATAACAGATGGAATGAATAGGGATCGAACCTACACCTCGATGCGGCACCCATCGCCTTGCCGAGACAAGACCAGGCACTTAAACACTGAGCTATCCGTATCTACAAAAATAGATGCTTCAGGAACAGTGACTTTCATGCTGGCTTGAATAGACTAAGAAGTTGAATCGCTAAGAACGATCAAGTCCATTTTTGTACAGAACAATAACAAACTAGCCTCTAATGGATCTTAGAAAGATGCACATTTGACTGAAAAACATAAATGAATATAGAAATAAAGAAATTAGTCAAACAACGTCAGAGGCTGAGGCAGACAAAGCTAGATCTAAGGATTTAAAGATGCAAGTGACTGCAAATAAAGAAATAACTAGTATAGATAAATCAACCACAAACCTAAAGCTAGCTCGAGATTCTTCTGTAAGTTGTCATGTAATTGTCTATTGTTGTTTGAATGTCTGGTAAAGAGCTGTCATCTATATGTGTTGTGTGGGATATAAACTTGTGAACTGTCTCGAATGCGCTATTGAGATCGTTAAATGTTGTCTGTATTGTATGTGCTTTGTCTATGAGGAATGGATTGTTTGTAATGGTTTTGTGTTTGATTGACGATTGTTTCTGTAAGATCTGTGTAAACGTTCTTTTTCTGTTTAGGTGTTATAGCACAAAGTCTGCCACAAATTCTACACGACGTGTGTGGGATTCAAAAGAATTCTCCACTTTTTGATTGACTAAACTCAGGATAACTATCTAGAACTGAATGGGAAAAAATGCAATGATGAAAACGGGCATGGACAGGCTTTGAACCCATCTAACACAATAAAACTTATATCATTTTAATCTATGGTTTCCGTTCTTTCAGATAAGTATTGAAAGGTGATAATGTAGCATATACTTTTTAATTAATTAGCAATCAAATCTAATAGGAGCGAATTGCAGGTAAAATTTTAGATAAAAACATGGACTATGAAAACGCAGTAACCACACTCACAAATATGATGATAGAAATATCAAAGTAACACTGTCAGGTTTCAAATTAGATTTAGAAAAAACTGTTGAAAGTTGAACGATGTCTGTACTATGAGTAGTTCTGAAGATATTGTGAGCTAAAAAATAGGAATTTTCTATTTTATTACATAAAATTCAGATCTGTGCACTGGCTTATAATGCAGACAGCGATTATCTACTGTCATGGGCGGGCCTGACCCTGACAGTGATTGATGTCATCTGAGCCCAGCCTGCTGTAACAAAGCTTGAGTCGTCTAAGTTCAAACTAGCTTTTGGGCCTATCCCCCCATTGTTCAGAACTAAAATGCAGCTTTTAGGGCGAAATTCTATGCTGTGGGTAGTGAATGGATTCAATTTGTGTCATCGTAAATTGCAGAAAAACTTCATGTAGAATTTTTTTTTTTTGCAGCTTTTAAAATTAATTACATTTAATTTTAAGCTGACTGCATTTGGTTCCTAGCCAAGAGTTACAGTCTAGGACAGATCTACAGTGTTGATAAGGGTTCTAAAAATTAATCAATGAACATTTTCATGATTTTATCTTTCCGGATTTTACGATGACACTATTTTCTGTCATTGTAACAACTGGAAGATTGTAAAGAACTTGTTAGTTCACAAATTGTTGCAAACAATTATCAAACTTAAAGGCAAGTACCGATCAATTTACCTGACTTAGGATTGAAGAGCAGTTGAAGATGGACACAGAAATAATTTTACTGGTTTTCATCAATACAGGTTGATCTTTCCAACGTTTGTGATGACATAAAACGATTGAAGTTAAGCTACCTTATAAGCAAAAAAACCTATACCATTATTACTTTGACGGAGAAAATAGATGTAATCAGTCTTTAAAATCTGATGATTGAATAGCAAGACTCACAATTAATAGTAGTAATGGACTTCAATTTTTTTCATTGCAAAGAACTTGTTCCAGAATTTTGTGTTTGGAGCTTTTAAAATTATTTAAAACTCTGTGTAAATTAGCTACATTTTGATACCTCACCAAGAGCTAGAGTCTAATGAATTTACAGTATTGATAAGGAGTGTTCAAATAAGTGCACATTTCGTTCTTCCTGACGTTGAAGTGACATAATGTCTGTCATAGTAGTGTTGGGAAGTACTTGTTCCAGAATTTTGTTTTTGCAGCTTTTAAATCTAGATTTAGACTTCAATGAGATGTAAAGTGCCTACATTATGGGCTCCTCACCAAGAGCTAGAGTCTAGAGTGTCTACAAGATTGATAAAGATTCAACAAACCAATCTGTGAACATTTTGTTCTTCTAGATTTTACAATGACATAATTTTTAGTCATTGTAACACCAGGAAGATTGTAAAGAACATAGATACATCAGTTCACACGTTGTTGTAAATAATATTTAACCACTAATTAAGTTGCAAACTTTTCCCTCCCTAGATTTAAGTAGTAGTTGAAATTTAAACTTTAAAAGCCCATAAGAGACAGTAGTAATGAACCTATTTGCATCGTCATAAAATCGGAAGAGTAATGTTAATGCTCAGTCTTTAGGATTCATTGCCAACATGCTTAAATTTATCTAAAAAATAAAATGATTAAATCTTTTGAAACAAGTACTTCAAACAAGAGCGTCCAAAACGGCTGTTCAGATTTATATGGGGCCTTGAATGCTGCTGGACATTATAGTCAGGAACTTTTTTTCTGGACGTTATGCTATGACGGCAAAGACAAAAATAGAAATAAATGGCCTCTTTGACTATTGGGACTAGTGTAGAATAGAGAAGGTTTTATGGGAAGAAAGAGGTCATTTCCGGTGAACTTGACAACAATGGTTAAGTCCAGAAAGTGAAAGTAATCAAGGAATGAAGAATATTCTGGACATAGTATGACATGAAAAGACCTAGTTTGTTTATAGAGGCCTAATCAGATTTAAGAGTTTGCATTCACCCTGTTTATTGTAGGGAAGTAAATTCTGTTTTTAGCATTCTTCTCTGTACAAGCATGTAGCAAGCTAGCTAGGCTATTATAACAGCTGATCTATTTTGCTTAAAATAGGTCTCTAAATGACATAACATCCAAAAGCACATATATTAAAGATTAGATTGAAAAGGAACTATGCTCTCTGTTAGTTCCGTTTTTTAAGCGGAAAGCTACTGTATGACTAAAAAAAGGAAAAAAAAAATATGGGTTTTACTTTGTAAAAACAACCAGTATTTTATGTTATGTTTTCTATTGATGAAATGGTACCTGATTCAATACAAAATTGAACAGAATTAAATTATGTGGTTTTAAAGGTGCACAAATTTATACCTGCTATCTCCTCAACATGTACAAGAAAAATTATCATATTTGTTTGAAAATCTTTTTGAAATCGGAAAGAAATGTGCATGAAATTATCCTACCATGCTACTATTGACCTTTTGAGAATTGTTCATATAATATATTGTCAATTGAGTACAAGATACACTGGGTAAAAATAAAGAATTTTGATTCTTTCACTTGTTGACTTGAAAGTTGAATGATTGCGGTTTTACCTCAACAGGCCGGGATATCAAGTCCCAGTCAAGAATCATGTCAAGCATTTTTACTATAAACAACTTACTAAATCAAGTCAATCACCATCAAAAGACCATATATATAGAAGTACCTCTGGAACTTCTCGTCTTCTTTAGCCATGTAAACTTATCAGCGAGGTGACTGCTATGTTTCAAAGTCATGGCAACATCAAATTTCTTTTTTAGAAACTCATACTTCTCCTATTTTGCTTTGAATGACCCTTGCAGGGAGCTGGGGAATAAAGCCTAAAGGCTTCAGACAACTTTTTTTTATTCCTGATACTAGTTGCTTCAACAAAAATCAAAGAAAAAAAGTTCTTAAAGATTGTCATCATTACCTACTCTTCCTTCCAACTTCCATTTTAAGTTTGATTTTGTATTCTTGAACATCTTAAATGCAGGTTGAAGAAAAATCCAAGAAGCATGGAGGAGAGCTAGTGGCTGAAGTTTTGCAGGTAATAAACTGTAATTTAACTAAAGTTTTCTTCTTACACTCACAGATTAATTTGAGTACTCATTGTCATTTAAAGGTCACCAATTTTTTGCATGGTCATGCATTTTTTTTTGTGTGCATGTTTGTTAGGACACTTTGTCCTTACGTGCCTCACATCAGCATCCATAAAATGATATAATGATCAATGGCTTTAAGTTCAGAGCATTCATCCTGATATTTGCAGGGACCATCTTTACGGGTTGAAGCCCCACCATGTCACCTGGAGAGTCTAGTGCCTCATCATTTGAGTTCCTGACAAGGGCTGAAGTTTGATATACATGCAAATAGGCCTGAGACCACCTTGTAGCCAGACTATATCAAATACTATACTGATAAACTTGTCCATGTTTTCTTTCACAACATACAGGTTGTTTAATAGAACAAAATGTTTAATAGTAAAAGATAAGAACAGTGCAATTTATAAAAGAAGAAACCATGATTTTCTCACTGCTGGGGGCCAATCTAAGGGTAAGGATATTAGGTTGTAGGCATGCCAGATTGGGCTAACTTTGGTCCTAATACTTTTGTTATTTTTATTTCCTAATCTGATGACACAAAGACGTCAAAGTTGACAAAAGATCTTCTGGATTTCTTAGAGTTCAAATTGGAAAGAATCCTGTACTTAATGAATTATAATTGGTGGTTGAATGTAACCCAAAATATTTATAAATTTTTTTCATTGATATCATCAGGCTCATAATGTGAAGCATGTGTTTACATTAGTCGGAGGTCACATTTCTCCAATCCTGGTGGCGTGTGAGAAACTTGGAATCAACATCGTTGACACCAGACATGAGGTTTGTCTAAAAAGATTTTCTCTCAACTGTACCAACTGTTACAGCTCTCATTATTTAATCCATTAGTTTTCTTTCAACATACTAAAGATAAACAAACATATATTTGTTAAATTTGCTGTATTTTATTCACTTGAGAACATCACTGTGGGGGATAATAGAGCTCTTCAAATTTTGCCTAGATGTGGACAAGGATCAGTAGTTATAGGGAATCGTGAGTTAAGGCCTAGAACTATTGTTTAAGTAAGTTATCTATATTCAGATTATATTTTGAAATTAGCTCATGTCTCACCCTCAGTCCACACAGGTTTTTTTCTTGTTTTTATCACATTCAGAGGAGTTAAAAGTAGTTTAAAAAAATGATTTTGAGCCTGGGAATAGTGATGTTTCCATAAAATTATCAGAATTTTATGAAAGGGTAGAGGAATTCCAGCTCTTGGACAATCGTAAAATAAAGAAGAATTTGTCTACTTTTATATGTTTTTTTCTCTTTCAAATATTTGGCCTTTGACTCATCAGGACTGGTTGCTTGACACATGGACTCAATCAATAAACTGCATTCAATTTGTAAATTTATCAAAATTTAATTCTGCAGAAATATATGAGAATACAATATGAAGGTGAGGAGTTTGTCGGAAATTGTATTTTTTGAAATCTTATGTGCATTTATTACTTGTTATATTAATGAAATCTGTCTTTTTGCTAGGTCACCACAGTGTTTGCTGCTGATGCTGTTGCGAGGATGTCAGGAACAGTGGGTGTTGCAGCTGTCACTGCTGGACCTGGTAGGAACTCTTAAACAAATGCCATGTGATACTTTTACCCTTCTTGGGAGAAAGAAATAACGATTTCTTTGATGAAGTATGGCTATCAAGGAAATGTTTTAACTCTCTCACTCCTCATTAATTTTTAAATATCTTTTGTCTTTTTGTTTGGGAGGAAAAAAATCTAATTATTTTCAGGATCTTAAAAAATGCCTTGAAACAGTTTTTCCATAAAGTACTGTAAGCTAGATCAATTATTGTTTTTATTATTATTATTATTATTATTATTATTATTATTATTATTATTATTATTATTATTATTATTATTATTACTACTGTTATTACTATCATTATCATCATCATCATTATCATTATCTTTCTTCCCCTCCTCTTCCTTCTCGCCATCTTCCTCTTATGTTTTAATATGGGTGGTTATTGTGGATTGGTTGATTGGCATATGAAAAAAAAAATTAATTGAACATGCTTAATTTTTTGTTCTTGATGTTGTTCAAAATGGTTTCTTAGATTGTCTTGTCTATTTCAGTTTGTTCCTTTGTCATTGTAGTGATTGTTCATGTACATTATTTTCTCTATGTTTCCATTGTCCTTCTATGCTCATTTTACGATATTGTTTTTCACTCCTGATTTCATAATTTAAAATTTTTTAACTGGAGCAGCGCAAAGATGAAGTTCTTCTATTTTCTATCTGAGAATTGTAGACTCCTCATAGACGCATCTATTTTCTATCTGAGAATTGTAGACTCCTCATAGACGCCTCTATTTTCTATCTGAGAATTGTAGACTCCTCATAGACGCCTCTATTTTCTATCTGAGAATTGTAGACTCCTCATAGACGCATCTATTTTCTATCTGAGAATTGTAGACTCCTCATAGACGCCTCTATTTTCTATTCTGAGAATTGTAGACTCCTCATAGACGCCTCTATTTTCTATTTTTTTTTAAGGTATTTAAGAGTTAAATGTCACACAGTACCTGGGAAGAATATAGGCATCTTTCAAGAGAAAAGAAAGTGTTATGAGGCCTTCATCTACAGCATTTCCTCTTTCTTTGTAGGGGTCACAAACACAGTCACAGCTGTCAAAAATGCTCAGATGGCGGAATCACCAGTGTTGTTAATAGGAGGTGCAGCTGCAACACTTTTAAAGGTACCAACTCTTATCTTGAAGGGCAACCTATGTTGCTATTTATACACAGTTCACTAACCTCTGTCAGTCATTGTTTGCCTCTAAGAGCTTCGCATTTTGAATGCAAATCACATACTTCTAAACCCTCCTAAATAATTTTATTAGTATTTTCAACGGAGACAAAGTTATTATTTTATAGATTTAAAGTCCTGCTCTTACCTTTATTTATTAATTCTTTTTTAAAGTGATTCTTTTTCTCTTGACAGGGTCGTGGTGCTTTGCAAGACATCGACCAGATGTCATTGTTCAAACCGTTATGTAAGTTTTGTACATCAGTGACGCATGTGAGGGATATTGTTCCCACTTTGAAGAAAGCTTTCCAGATTGCGCAATCAGGAACTCCAGGTTATTTTTTTTTCCTTTCTTTTTTTTTTTTTTTTTTAGTTATTTAATGAAAAACATAAGCTTACTGCTATGGGAAAAACAACATAGCTTTTCCTTAGATTTCCTAGCTTGCTAGCGAAATTTCAAGATCTGCATTGTTTTCATATGAATGACCTTCATCACAATGGTTATTATACAGTTAAGTGTTAAAGAAACACTTGAAGTTTAAAAAGCATATATCATTCACCAT
The DNA here is from genome assembly GCA_033675545.1 of Elysia crispata. NCBI lineage: Eukaryota > Metazoa > Mollusca > Gastropoda > Plakobranchidae > Elysia > Elysia crispata. Next base: position 178,081 of record JAWDGP010003386.1, on the reverse strand, counting down.
CGTACATGCAAGTGTCTCTTCATAAAATCACACAAAAGTATTATTCACAGTAAAAAAAATTGTTCAATATTAAAAGTAAGTCAAGAGGAGTGATCGGTTCTTTCTTCATCAAATCAATTGAAGAGGGCAATTAGAAGTCTGCTGATTTTTCTTTCTAAACAAGCTAAATGTCTTTCCTTAATATTGAGGTCTGGAAAAAAAATTGCTTTCTGTGTTTAATTGTTAACTGCAATTATTTTTACAGGTCCTGTTTTTGTTGAATTTCCTATTGATGTGTTGTATCCTTATGAAATGGTGAAGAGAGAAATTGGTATGAAAGACAAAGGTCCTATAGGACTGGGCCAAAGGATTGTGAATTGGTAATTGTTTTTTCATCAAATACTTAATCTTATGTCAGAAGCAAAATACTTTAAACTTCCCACTTTTTGCTGTAAATCCAATGAATAGTCAGATTTCTGCAGCTTTGAATGACGTTTATGCAGATTAAGATTTCAAGCACTCTTTGTAAGCTATGTTCACTTACTCTTTATAATTTTAATCTATTGCTTTACTCAGGTATCTCAACAATCACCTAAACAATCTATTTGCTGGAGCCTGGGAGAAAAGAGATACAACACCCCTGCCTGTCACTTGTCCCCAAGCAACCAGTAGTCAAGGTTAGTTAATATTTAAAAAGTTCTTTGTCTGTCTTTTGAACTTTTCCGTGCTGTTTTACACAAAAAGGAAATAAAAGCACTGAATTTAATATTTCCCAGTTATAGTCTTAGGATGGCTGTACAAAGGAAAATACTATTTGATCACCATGATGTTATCTCGCAGAATTTAAACATTTGGAGTTAAACATTAAGAAGGTATATTATCTCACATGCATTGATTAAAAATAGTTGGCGTATTTGTATCTGCCTACTTTTCTTTCAATTGATCACAACGAAAATAATTTGCCAACCAAAACTATTTAAATGTTTGTTACGCATGTTGAAGTTAACTCGACATTATTTTGTCCCAAGTAGAAACTTCTAATTATGTAGCCAAACTTTATTTTTTACTCCAATATTAAATTTTACTTTGAAGGTCATCGGTATCTTATCAGATAAAAAACCACATGGAGTGTGTACGCTTATAATGAAATGAATGTTGCGCTCATAATATAATAATATATGTTATCATGCTTTGATATTACATGTATCTGTTTAAAAGGTTGGATCAAATCTTTGTTAAAGTTGGTCTGCTCAAAGCTATTAGGGCGTCTATGAGATTTCCAACGAAGATTACCATATTAATTTCAATATCTGTTGGTTTGAAGGAATTGTACATTTTCAAGTAGTCTGTGCCATATATAATCAGATAAGCTCAAAGAGTCCCCACCCTCTCCCCCCCTCCCCCCCTTTTCCACACCCCTTTTTTTTTTTTTTTTAAATTTTTCATCCTTTAGCACTTTTTTAACCTAAGGACTTGTGTGCTCTTGATAAATTTATATGTGTTATTAAGTGGAAATAAACTTGGTTTCAGTCTTTTAAAAAGTTTGATCCTTATACCCCTATTTGATGCAATATTTTTTCACATAGGTGTGAAAAATATTAAAAGACAAAAAGAAAAAAAACAACAACAAGAAAACAGGTTTTCATGGATCATCCAAATCAGATATTCAGCTTACATATCCACAGATATATTAACTTTTACTCAATGTCATTCTGCAGTTCAAAAATGCATAGAGCTGATATCACGAGCAAAGAAACCTGTAATATTGGTTGGAAGCCAAGCAACACTACCCCCGGTACCTGTAGAGGACTTGAGGAAAGCACTTGAGGTAGTGTAATACTTACCTGGGTGTAAGTGGTTATGCATGATTGTTATGTATTGAAAGACTATTTTATGTTTTAACTAATTACTGATAAAATTCTGCCTTGGTTATGTAATTCCCAGATAATTCATGATTGTTTGCTTGTAGTGCTCAGAGCTGATTTTAGTTTCAGGGACCAACAAGAACCTCAATCTTCTAAGAAAACAATTTAGATTAAACATTCGGTTGGCTTGAGTAGATTTGTCATCTGATAGTATTTTGATCTGATACGCTTGACTGGCAATATATTGGGATTGTGTCTAAACATTGCAGCAACTGCCTTATACAATGGGAAATGTTCAGACATTCTAACAGCCATTTCATATATCCCCAAACTATAGTTTTCAAGCATAGTCAAGCCTGGCATCTTTTTCTGTTGTACAATATTTCATGATTAAAAAAAAATACCACGTAGTTTCTTTGATGAATTTTAGTCTTCAGAATTCGATGCCATCTGTAAAAGTTGCTTTGTTTTCAACTAAAACTTATATAAGTACATTATGGCTAGAAATCTAAATTTAGAGTGGCGGAGGGGGCTAGGTAAACTAGGTGAAAAGTTTACTGGGGCTTTCGGATGATACATGAGAAGCCAGCAGAGCACTAAAGGAGGGCTGGCCTCTGGCAGACAATTGTGAATAATCCATGTTTTAAGCAGAGCGTTAGTAAAATATATGTTGGCAAGTTATCCTGTTTTTAAAGATTTTTTTAAACCTGAAGTCTGATTCTCCAGGTTGTATACTCAAGGCTTTGTAATATCTTATAAAATCATAAATTGTTGTATGAAATGAAAGTAAGAATTGATTCTCTTTTACCTCCTACTGCTTCCAACTATATGTAAAAACTTAAAGTAGCATACTGTCTGATCTGTTTCCTTCAGACATTGGGTATACCTTGCTTCTTGGGAGGTATGTCTCGAGGATTATTGGGAAAGCACAGTCCAATACAGGTCAGACAAAGAAGACGGGAAGCACTTAAAGATGCAGATCTAGTCATACTAGCAGGTGATCTTGACTTAACATTAACAATTGACAAAAATTTATTACTCTTGCAATGTTTGTGTCATTCCTATTGTTTTGATTAGTAGTTTCAGTAATATACAACAATAATTGGTGTTCTTTTTATGTATTATATCTGAGGTAATGAGTGGCATTAGTGCTATTTAAAAACAGCTCACACTCATTTTCACAATGATCTGCCAAGGAGTGCAGTAAAATAATCCTGTAAACTGGTGAATTTCAAAACTTTTTTTCTTACTGGTGTTAGGAATTTATTTCCTGTAGGTGTGTTGCTCCTCACCACATTGTCAGTGTTTTTAGTTGAGTAAATTTTGACATATAGTATACTACATAATAGTCTTGTCAAAGAAGGCCAGAGGAATCGGTGACTTTTTTTTCTTGTGTTTTATGGCTTGGTTAAATGATTATTAAAGACCAGTGAGAAACAGTTAATAGCAATCAGGCTATTTTGATACCTTGTTTTAATACGCTTGATTTTGTCATTCTTTTTAACTTTTCTTTCATCAGTGCATTCTCAATGCTTTCTTTCTCCTTTTTTTTTCCACACCTGTTGGAACAAGTGTTTGAACAGAAAATTATTCTACTTTTTTTTTTTAAATAATTTTTTTCTACTCGCTTTCTCTGTCTCTCTGTCTGTCTGTCTGTCTGTCTGTCTTTCTCTCTCTCTCTCTCTCTCTCTCTCTCTCTCTCTCTCTCTCTCTCTCTCTCTCTCTCTCTCTCTCTCTCTCTTTCTTTCTTTCTTTCTGTATCCCTTAGTCTATTCAAGCCAGCATGAAAGTCACTGTTCCTGAAGCATCTATTTTTGTAGATGCAGATAGCTCAGTGGTTATGTGCCTGGTCTTGTCTCTGCAAGGTGATGGGTGCCGCATCAAGGTTCAGGTTCAATCCCTGTTCATTCCATCTGTTCTAATTATTTCACGTCCTTCGTCTTATTTGTCGGTCTTGAGCTAGATCTAGGTTTGGGTTTGGTTTTTTCTATGCTATTTATTTCTTTATTTACAGTCACTTGCATGTTTAGATCCTTAGATCAAGCTTTGTCTATCTCAGCCTCTAATATTGTTTGACTGCTTTTTTTTATTTCTATATTAAATTATGTCTTTCAGTCAAATATGCTGCATCTTTCTAAGCCAGCATGAAAGTCACTGTTCCTGAAGCATCTATTTTTGTAGATGTGGATGGCTCAGTGGTTAAGTGCCTGTTCTTTTCTTGGCAAGCCGATGGGTGTCGCATTGGGGTGCAGGTTTAGTCCCTTGTGATTCCATCTGTTCTATTTTCATATCTTTCGTCTTATTTATCGGTCTCAAGCTAGATCTAGGTTTGTGGTTATTTTTCTATACTATTTATTTCTTTATTTACAGTCACTTGCATCTTTAGATCCTTGAATTTAGCTTTCTCTCTCTCAGCCTCTAACATTGTTTGATTGCTTTCTTTATTTCTCTCTGTCTGTCTGTCTGTCTGTCTGTCTGTCTCTCTCTCTCTCTCTCTCTCTCTCTCTCTCTCTCTCTCTCTCTCTCTCTCTCTCTCTCTCTCTCTCTCTCTCTCTCTTTCTCTCTCTCGTTAATTTTGTTCCCTCTTACAAGCTTGACAAACCAGCAAGAATGTTGCATGTATCTTTAACTGTAGCAGTGGTTTCCTTTCTTCCTTTGTTCTATGTCAATCAAGATAGAGGCTTGTTGAAGCAGAAACTTTTCTATCTTTTAACCTTGACTTATGCCAGATTTAAGATTTCAGGTTATGATGTTTGATTTTTGTAGCCATACAGTGTCATTTGACACCGACAGAATAAACTGCTAACCTATTTTGTATCTTCTTAATGTATAAAAAAAATTTTTCTAAACATTGATGTAAATTGCTGAAATTTTTGTCACTTACTAAAGATCAATAAATTCAATCAAAGAAATGTTAACATTATTAATTTGTGTACATTACATTTGCATAACAAGGATACTAATGTTTTGCGAATTGTATTTTCACAGGAGCTGTGTGTGACTTTAGGTTGGGTTATGGGCGTGTTTTCTCAAAAAAGTGTAAGATTGTTGCCATCAATCGTGACAAAGTGCAGCTCTACAAGGTAAGGCATGGTTGTGTTGGGCACAAAAAATCAAGTGGACCTTTCATTCCTACAGAAAAGATGAGGAGCATAAGCGTATGACTGAAATACTATTTATGCAGCGTTAAGCTAGTTTCCATGCTTGTTCTTTTCAAAGGGTTTTTTAAGTAATAAGCTTTGACAGGGGTTCCATAGTAGCTGCTTTTTCTTACCTTTTAAAGTGATTGTTGGATTATTGTGAGAAAAGGTTAAGGTTTGAATTGACACTAGTAGCAGATAATCATTTTGAAAATATTAGAATTTGTTTGAGTCATTGATTGAAATTTCTAATCGATAATAGTGATTTAAGAGACAAACAAGTGGTTTTTTTTTTTTTTAATACAATGGTTAAAAAACATACAAGCAATAGTTGTATGGAATTACCTACATATTTAAAGAAAAATGAACCATTGTATATCAACTATCTTTGTACTGCACTGTATAGTTTATGCTTTTTTACCATGCTAATTACAATGCATATCGAGTTTTCTTCAGCCATTTTGCATCTATTAATTTGCTAAGTCAAATCAATGGTTGAACTGACAATGTTCTGTTTATGTCTCCCTCCATCCCCCTTCCTTTCCTTTCTCAAGAACTCTGATATGTTTTGGAAACCTGCCTTACCAGTTCTCTCAGACATTGCCAGCTTCATCACCTCAGTTGTTCATGGGCTTTCTGGGTATAAATGTGACCCTGACTGGGTAAAACTGTTGAGGGACAGAGATATAGAAAAGGAGAATGCCAACATGTATGTGACGCAAATATTCTCTTGTATGATTCTCTGTTCTCTTAATTCAAACTAATGATTGAAAACATTTATCCGTCCAATTCTTCAATTCTTAACTTTTCTTGTGTTTTTTTTTTAATTTATGCTAAAATATTGTAATTGTTAGGTACCTTATCCCTTGTATTAAAAAAAAAAAGCATTTGATAGAGGAGGTGTGGTAATGCTAAATTCAGATTGATTTTTACCAAGATTAATTCACCCTAAAAGATGATTTTCACCGAGCACATATCATATTCTTGAGAATTCTACATTAATGTCAGCAGCACTTGAAAGATATACTATCAGCATTATTTTTAAAACAGACATTCAAATAATGTTTGTAATAATCTGTTTTGTGTATAAGGGCTAAGGGAAGCGAGGTTACAGACGTCCATCTTAACCCTGTAAAAGTGTTGAATATTGTCGAGGAATATCTGTCGGATAATGCCATTCTTGTTGCTGATGGAGGGGACTTTGTGGGTACTGCTGCCTACATTCTCAGGTAATATCATTTGCTACTTTTTTTTCCTCTTGCCTTTTTACTGCATACATATCTTGATTATTAAATGTTCTCACTTACTCATCAGTTGCCCTCCTCAGAAAGAAATGAGTGCAGGAATTATTATTTCCATCAGGAACTTTAGAGATTTCCACGATACTATCTAAAATAGTCATGCATCAATTGAAGTTGGGGGGGGGAAATGATTTAGGGGAATGGTTCTTTTTCTGTAATTTTTTACACACAAGGAGGTCTCCATATGTATATGGATTTTGAGATAATCTACTGAAGTTCAAAACATGCCATTGAACAAAAAACAAACAATTATTAACACAAAATAGTCCTCAAGAGTTAGGATGTTATGACATACCTCCAATTGATTATGTTCACCTTGTTGACACATTATTTTTGTTTCGTTTAATGATCATATAATTTTTTCAGGCCAAGGGGACCATTGATGTGGCTTGATCCAGGTGCCTTTGGAACTCTAGGTGTAGGTGGAGGCTTTGCTTTGGGGGCAAAACTTTGCCGACCGGAGTCAGATGTCTGGATTATATATGGAGATGGATCTCTGGGGTTCAGCATTGCAGAATTTGATACATATACTAGACATAAGGTGATGGCCTCAGTTAAGAGCTGTATGACTTGATATCAATATTATATTATTATATACTTTTTGTCAAAACTACAATGGATCTTTGTCTTAAAATAAAATCTTATTTCATTTGCTCTGATTTTCACTCACTAATTTTATTTTACATTTAAAGGCTTAGAACAGTATTTTTTTAAACTAGGTGCTGTGTTTCTTCAATGATAAGCTTTTCATAAAAAAAAAAATTACATAAGTTGCATGATGACCAAGAAGAGGATGAACATTTTTTTGAAAAAGGATTATTTACTCTCTGCATGTGCATTATAGAGGTCAACTGTGTACTTTTTTTTAGTTTAATTTTCAGCAGTTTTTTTATTCACAAGGCTTTTGGAGTTTTTCTCTCTTTAAATTAAGAAGGGTCTTGTGAAAAACTTATTTTTGGTTCAAAATGATATTTGATAGTTTTTTTTTAAATCCTATGAATCTTGTTCTTCAACAGACTCCTGTTTTAGCGCTGGTTGGAAATGATGCAAGTTGGATGCAAATCTCTAGAGAACAAGTCCCCATATTTGGATCTAATGTGGCCTGTAAACTAGAGGTATGTAACATTTACTGAAATTTTAAATCCTTACATTTTTTTCCAGTGACTGGTGTATGGCTTCAGCCTAACTTTGAGATATTGAAAGATTTGTCTTTTATTTAGAGACTAGGGCTAAAAAGCCTACAGATAGTGGCTATTTCTTCTCTGAAGACTTTCTCCTATCCAGATCTTTGGTATGTTAACTAATCATGTAAGTTACGTTTACTTGGTTTGTTTGAGTTCTTTATCTTAGGTTAACTATCAGTTTAAGTTGCGACACAGGTCTGGTAAAGGCTTATACTGGTGCTAATTAGGTTTGTTTTTCATCTTTCTATAAATTCTTTTATAATTCAAAATCTACCCAATCTTTGTTAGTCATGTTACTTGCCAAAAATTGCTTCAAATGTACTTTTGATGCATAGATTTGCTGTTAAAGACAATTTATCAGCAATCAATGGATCAGTCAGGTTCCCTGCTCTTTAGTGTTGGCAATCATGACCTTCTGCACATCTCTATCCCTCATTGCTTTTAGTGCATCTGTCACTTGTCCTAAAGATCCAACATCATCTTTTGTCGTTGTTTTCCCCTGCTGTCTTTTCCTTCTATCATTCCAGTTGTCACAAGATGTTCTAGTTTCTCTCTTCTCATCAAATGTGAAAAAAAGTTTCCTGGTGTTTAGGTATTCTATTTATGAATGATCTTGTAGTGTCAGCAATAAAGAGTATTATATAACAACCATAGTGGTTTTTAATCTACTGTCAAAAATACGTTTTCCATCATCTTTGTCTTTCAGTTTTCTGAGTATGAACTAGCAGCCCAAGGGCTTGGAGCAGTGGGCTTGCGACTAGACAGAACCAATGAAGATGTGATGGACAAAGTACTTGAGAAAGCTCTGGAAGAATATAAGAAGGGGAATAGTGTTCTAATCAATGTTCTCATTGGTAAAACAGATTTCAGGGAGGGGAGTATTTCTGTTTAGTAAAATCATTGACTATTCCCTCTATATTGGGATTTTATCTGTTTTGTCGATCAAAGTAAATGAAATCGCATCAAAACTCCTACATTCAAAACAAATCATTTGAGCTTCAAACGATCATATTTAACAATTTTTCACCTAAATTTTTTTATATTAATGTACTGAGTTCCTGATTTTCTTATTAGGTTTGTGGAGTAATATTGTTCCTGTCAACAAGATACACTCTTCATGATGAATTGTGGACCAATGTTTAGAAATGTATCACATTTATACAACTCATATAACAGTCCCCTTATAGAAAACTGGCAGTTCCCAGTCTTCAGCTTTCAAGTCACAAATTTTCAATTGAGCGAAAATTATGGGTTGTTTCTTTATTTTACTGTACCAGATGTTTATGATTATGGTACCATCCGAAATTGTTTTCATTACTTAATATTTGGAGTGTTAATGCACATTTACTCAATTTACACAAATATAAAATCAGATCTTTTCCCTCAGGACTAAATGCTTTCAAAATGTAGGATTTCATCGAAGTCCAGCTGTCTTTCTTGGACTGTGATCTTGAATTATTTTAAGTGCTGATCAAGGTTGTTGTGCTTTTATACAGGAATCTTAATGTTATTTCTATTTCTGCCTTGATGTTTTACTTATGAATTTAATTTCTTCGATTGCATTAATGTTGTTCATAACATTTCCATTTGCTCCCTTCTCCTGCCTTTATGTCTGCAATGAGTTTTTTTTTTTAATTTATCTTCTATTATAAATACTACATACTTTACTCTAACAGTTTTCCTTTAAAAGATTTGATGTTTTGTTGGCTTGCTTTTCTTTGAACTCTCTTTGCACTCACAATTCCATCTATTTTATGCTCTTGATTTTTCTTGTTAACACCTTTTGGGCATTCTTGTTTTAGATATTTATAACTGATAGGTGAACCCAGAAATATTTCATTTAAGATTAGGTAGGAAAAATGAAAAAATGGTACCCCAGTGTTATTTGTAAGATTATATTTTAATAGAAAAGGCACATAAAAATCTATTTTTATCCAGATTGTGATTTCACTAAGCTATTCTGTTTACTTAATAGTCATAAGCCTAGGCCTCAATTCAACATTGATTTTTAAAATGTAGATATAAGTCAAATAAGAATATGAAGCAATCAAATATGGAAACATTAAGACCACATGTAAAACATAGATATAATGCTCTACAAAAGTTGTAGTTTCATGGTTGTTGAATAGTTGAGAACATTTGATTAAACATTGAAGTGATTAAAATGTTGATTGAGATTAATAGATTACAATCATGACAATATGGTATGACTTATTGGACAGAATTTGGATATAAGAAGCAGTTGATAACTCTCTTTACCAACTCACCTGCTTAGATTGCCTTGTGAAAAAAGTTTTTAATGTAGATTGTCGGAACATATGAGTTATAACAACTTTCTCAGACTTCTGGATGGTTTGGAATATGTTTGTGTCGTTTGATATAGATTGTATGCTAAAAGCAAGGTGTTTGTTTTCTTTCTTTAATTTTTATTTTGTCTGTCAGTATACATTTTTGTGGAAGATCAGGGACAAATTTTGAGTCTTGGTATGGTGACACATGGTTAAAAATTCATTTTTGTATTATTTTTTTTGCTCTCCACTTTAATTAGCAAATGTTGATTATAAATACCTATGTTTAAACTTAAATATTTTATTAACTGTGCTGTTAAACTCTGCAGTTAAATGTGAAATTTGAGTGATTTTCAATTCAGTGTGGTGTAAAGAACATGAATATCATCATGTTAAAATCGCAATATTGTTTATTTTTGATGGTCCTTTTTTTTTCTTTGTCAGCACTTTTTGAAATAAAATTCAATTTATTTATCTTAGTTTTTAATATTATTTTGTTTTTGAAAGTTGATTTGGTGTCTTGAATCCCTGTCTGTTGTCCCATTTTCTTTCTTTTTTGTTTTGTTTTTGTTAACAACCGTATAAAGAATCACATATGTGATAGATTGGCTTGTGGCACAGACATGTATAAATTGAACTATTCTCAAAGTAGGCCCAGTTTAGTTTTCTTGTTTAATTGAAATACAAGCACCCTATGTCGTAAGATCAGTTCACTCTTAAATACACTGTAGAAGGCTTTATTGGAATGAGCTTTTAGGCTCAACATTGCCGATATACATGCATACCAATATAGCAGAAGAAAGCGCAAATTCAGTTAAAAGTATTTATAGCCCAAAATATTTTTGAAAAAAAAAAAGAAAAACAATAAGAAAAATGAGGAACAAAATACAATAAGAACCGGAGGAATGAAAACCTTGAATAAAGGAAAATGAGGAAAGGAAACCCAAGCAATTAGTCCAGTTCCTAATTCAAATGCTTTAGAGAATAGAAGAGTGATATTTCTGTATTTTCATTGATGGTTATTGAGCAACGAGATTTCCATAAATAGTGTAGCCATCTATACATCGATATAAGCTGCAAGCTTCAAAAGAAAATACCTAACTGCGACCACAGAGAGAGAACCGCCTGCTGTCACCCGTGTAGGCACACGGCCTGGGGCAGATGGTTCAAATCTGGTTCACCCGTGTAGGCATACTGCCTGGGGCAGATGGTTCAAATCTGGTTGAAGAAGCTAATACAATTACAATTAATCTTGTGATAGTTAAAACACTGGTAGTTTCATTTTTTTTTTTTTAATTTGACGAAAGCTGATGCTAAAATAATGGTTTATTGACCCTCACCTCCCTCTCAACCTCCCAATACGCGCACCGTATAAAGGCAAGTGCTTTTTTGATTGATGCACTCATTCCAAAATAAATTTAAAGTTGAATAAAAAAAAAGAGTTTAACTTAGCTACAAGTTATTGTTGACTCTTGTTTTTCTTTGTTGGCTTTCAGTATCTGGTGTGTTAATTCTTAGATTTTAAGCCTAGTGATTTTTCATCAAGTTAAAAAAAAAAAGTTTAAACGATTGGTATCAACTTTAATGTTGTCTAAGATAATTTGAAACAATATGTAAGACTGTGATAATTGATACTCTACGTTATGTCTGTGACGCTCGTAATGTAGAATCAGAAGTGATGATAGTGCTAGCTGTTGTCAACAGGAGAACAATATGGTTGTGCACTGTTACGATGATAATGTTGTCTCTGAGATAGGTGAACGATGAATGGCTGAAGTTGTTCAAGAAGCAAAACTTCACCGGTCAGCTTTAAAACTGAATTGCGTAAAAACACAATGTCATTAAAACCCCAGGCTCTATCAATGTATGATTACTTAGACATAGCCACCAGCGAACTAGAGCGGTGAACTTTGTCTGTGTGCCTCTCTGTCCATATATCTGTCTGTCTCTGTCTATCTGTGTGTCTGTCGGTTTGTCTGTTTGTAATTAGAAAACCAAAAATACACATTACTTGGAGTACAACTTGGTAGCGATAAAGAATCTAAAAGGACTTGTGTGTGAATACATACCAAAATGGGAAATAAACACACTTTATTGGTTCATCTCTCTCTCTCTCTCTCTCTCTCTCTCTCTCTCTCTCTCTCTCTCTCTCTCTCTCTCTCTCTCTCTCTCTCTCCCTCCCTCCCTCCCTGCCACTGACTCCTTTTACTTCTCTTTCTATCTTCTCCTCTTTACGCAAACTATCCGGTGTTTTCACGAGAGCTATCATGATCAAAGCTTAACGCTCAATGTTTCGAATATCGGAAAGGCTTTCTTTATAAAAAGTAGCTCTTTCTAACTTATAAAAAAAATAATAATAAAAAAGTAAACACCTGCAAACAAAATATTGTTACGCATGGAAAAACATAACGAGACTACTCTGTCCAATGTATAACTATAACAAGCTCCCCTCCCCTTGCGTATTTAGTTTTTTACTCACCTAAATCTGGTCAGTTCTACGAATTACTTTCATGATTAGATCTATATGAGTTTTTCAAACTTCGCACGTCACCGGAAAAAGTACATCCAGTCACTTGTTTCTTTGATGTATAGGCCTAATTATTTGATAAAGTCCCTTCAAAACAGTTTAAGCTCTACTTGCGTGATACTCATTTCATCCTTCAAGGGGACCGTTATCGGGGCTCACAGTTATGAGAATGGTGAAGATAACGAAGCTTGTTTCATCTCCATAAATCTATACAAGATATCTGTAAACATTCAAGTAGGGAGAGTTAAGCTTATATAAAGCCTTAAGCCTAGCATAACCTCAATAGAGATGTTTAGGGTGGGTGCAGCGAAAAACAAAAGGAAATTAACAAATTATATTTAAAAAAAACAAACAAAAAAAACTTGCGAAGGGTAAAGTTTCAGCTGTGAACCTGTGCCATATTGATAAGGACTCTCAGGATGGCCGACACACCGACACCACAATGGACGAAGTACCTCAGTCGCCAATTAAACGTCAGCGGACTTGGTGCTGTACACAACTTCCCCGCTGGCATCCATGTACCACAATGCAAGTGAAGCCAAGGCATAAATGACGACCAACGCGCGCTATCATAGCATGTGGACCCTCGCCTTTTTACCGTCTGGGCCTGAAGCCAGATCATAGTTAGCGACCTTGAACCCAGCGTCATCATATAATGATAATCATAAATGGATTATCTTTCATGCGGTTTACCTCTTACAAAATTTCTTACAATTACGGTTGAAAAATTTTGTTTTAATTGGTCAAAAGCCGCGAAATTTTCAGTGTAGATTACACTTTTTACTTAGTACTGATTAAATCAAAATTATCTCCCTGATAATTATACAAGCGTAATTCGTTCTATTTAAAAAAGAGTTAAAGGAATGATTCTTTTTTATATTATCCATGTTATAGGACATGTAGCCCACGAATTCAAAACACCGTGTCTGCCCGATATGTCTACATCATTGAATTTTTTTCACGATGTCAGCAGACCTTGCACTCCTTTCCACCCTCCCCAGACCTGTGCTGCCTATCATGTGTTTACTAACAAATTTTTAATGAGTAGAGTAAAAAATGTCTGTCTCAGCTTTTTGTTCCCATTTCCTTCACCCAGGTTTCTTTTTTTCAACTAGGCCCTAATAAACAGATGCAAAAAGATTGGATTTACCAAAGATATTTGAAAACTCTTCAGATGATGCTCTATCTCGCGGTGAGCCCTTCTCTCTCCCTTCATGTTCCGTTCTATAATTAAACTTTCTTTTTTAATTCTTTAATCCGAGGAAGTCCTAGTCTAATAACGCAAACCTTTTGTAATGATCACTATCCGCCCATCTAAAATTAGGACAAAATCTTATCTCTTATTAGTTATTGATAATCATTTTACCATTTGCAGATATCGGTTGAATGAAATACAAATAGTGGAACAATGGAAAAATGCAATATTCCGTATTTATGATACCATTTTCTTTCACTGTACTTTATGACGTAACTAAGTAGTTTACCCTAACCCTAATTCTAAGCCCACCATTTCCTCTTTATTTCTCCCTCACTCCAATATCTCTTTTCCACTTTACTTTTATTACCATTATTATTATTATTGTTATTATTATTATTATTATTATTATTATTATTATTATTATTATTATTATTATTATTATTATTATTATTATTATTATTATTATTATTATTATTATATCAAATGTAATTGTGACCATGTTACATTACTAGATGACTGTATACCCCTCCCCCCCTAAAAAAAAAAAAAAAAAAAAAAAAAAAAATAAAAAGAAAAAGAAAAAAGAAAAAGCCGTAATATGGCCTTCCTGGCGTTTTAGAGGTACAAAGGTCACGGTGAAGACGGTCTGAGTCTGACCTTTCTTTGCCGTTTCCTTTATAATAAAGCCTATGTACCCCACTGCCAGCCTACAAGTCGATTCTTGCCGTGTTACAAATGATAATTATTTAATGCCATAAAATTTTATTATGCCCAGTGTTCCACAAAATCAATAGATCGCAAGCATGGTTGCACTTGTAAATAATAAATGGAAGTTACAGCCAACACACGGCACATGTCCGAAATGACTGTGCTAAATGTCTCCTAAGTTTTGAGAGCGTGTAGGAACATGAAAAGCTGTTAGCGCACTCTCTAAAGAGGACTTAATTACGGCACTTAGCAAACGAGATACAATCACGTTGAGAAACGAGGCCTAGTTTTCATATTTATCATTATGCCCTCATCACTTAGCAACGTGGATCTGTAGCTGTGCTGCTAGCTAACAACATCAAATATTGGCAAATGAGAATTGCGTGTGTTTCAATTTTGTAAGCTTCCTATCATCAAAAACAAAAATGCTAGCTCAAGTTAATGAAATTCGCTTTTGGCAATAAAACTTACTTAGACTATTGCTTAATGTATTACAAATAATAATGAAAGGCAACATATTACACCCAGACCCCATCGATTTGTCTGGTATTATTCTTGTGTTTGTTCTTCTGGTACAGCGAGGAATATCTCAAACAGAGTTGGGTAAGAACCATATAATGTGCATTTAAAACAAAATTTAGAACAAAATTATAAACTATATTATGCCCAACACTTCTACTACTACTACTACTACTACTACTACTACTACTACTACTACTACTACTACTACTACTACTACTACTACTACTACTACTACTACTACTACTACTACTACTACTACTACTACTACTACTACTACTACTACTACTACTACTACTACTACTACTACTACTACTACTACTACTACTACTACTACTACTACTACTACTACTACTACTACTACTACTACTACTACTACTACTACTACTACTACTACTACTACTACTACTACTACTACTACTACTACTACTACTACTACTACTACTACTACTACTACTACTACTACTACTACTACTACTACTACTACTACTACTACTACTACTACTACTACTACTACTACTACTACTACTACTACTACTACTACTACTACTACTACTACTACTACTACTACTACTACTACTACTACTACTACTACTACTACTACTACTACTACTACTACTACTACTACTACTACTACTACTACTACTACTACTACTACTACTACTACTACTACTACTACTACTACTACTACTACTACTACTACTACTACTACTACTACTACTACTACTACTACTACTACTACTACTACTACTACTACTACTACTACTACTACTACTACTACTACTACTACTACTACTACTACTACTACTACTACTACTACTACTACTACTACTACTACTACTACTACTACTACTACTACTACTACTACTACTACTACTACTACTACTACTACTACTACTACTACTACTACTACTACTACTACTACTACTACATTAGTGCAGGCCAATCAGATTGCAACTGAACCATAAGAGACTTAAAAAAAAAAGATTAATTCAGTCCCTTTTACAACGGATGTAAGTAAACAAACTGGACGAGCTTACCCCGAGAAGAAGTGTAGACAAACGAAATTCCTAGGTTCATATTCAGCATAGCAAACCCATATTTCAGCCTTACAGGAAACTGATGCAAGAATGCAAGAAATTAGATGTCACAAGTAGGCTAAACTTGTTTGGCCTACACCCAATGGGTAGGCTACCTTGATAAGTCTTCTATGTCATGCATAACTAGCATCTCTACTTAAAACGGTTTCACTATCGTACCATCAAAACAACTACAATTGTCGCTCTTTGTTCTCGAATTTCTATCACAGTCAAACCTTAAAAAGAAAATCAAACTAACACCGTATGAAATTCACAATAAAAGAAGTCTTGCGGGTATCAACGGACATTCTTTTCAGAGATTTACGGACATTTCCTTAGCATCCGATTAGTTGACATCATGGCGGCTATAGGTGTAAACATGTCGAAGCGAAGCTTTGTGTTAACATTAACTATATATTGTCTGTTTCAAACGACATTCGGACAAGTTGGTCTAAATGATACAACATTAGCTCCCATAGATAATACGACAGAAGCATTAACAACTACGCCTCGTCCCACCACAACTACTGTCACAACCACAACGATTGCTCCATCGGGGTCTGGTTCAAACATTCCTGATAGTACAGGTCTGAGATACTGTAATACGTTCTGCATGTTTTCGTCTCTTGCAAGTACTCAAAATTTGTTCACTATGAAAGATTTTAAAAGAAAAAACTGTTTATTGCAAAAATATAGATCTAAATCTAGCCACTTACATTTCCCAGTTTGCAAATAGATCTCTAGTGTTTTTCGGATAAAGCCAAGGTCCCTAAATATTTTGAGTGAGATCTAAAATATGTATTCAGAACCTACATATAGTGAGCCAAACTGAACTTTATTTATTTGAAGAGCTTATCAGAGCATTTTTTTGTTATTTTATTGTTGGTGTTTTATATTACACCATATAGTATAACTTGATCTCTTTCTTCCAGAGAATAAATTTTATGGATTTAAGATATCAGAACATTTTAGACGATTTAGGCTTTGTATGTTTTTGACATGAAAGAATCTTCTCATTGCAAATGATTTGTTCTTGAATATTTGATCATTTATAAAGTTCTAATATTTTACTCTTTTTGTTATGAAAAGAATATAACAGACTCCTTTTTTTTTTCTTCATCTTATGGAAGTAGATCCAGAAATGCATTAAATCTAAATTTAGATCTATAATCATAAGAATGCAATCAGTAGTCCAGAACTTAATCCAAATATTCAGAATTCATTAATTCTAGTTATTTTCCACATAACAAGACTCTAATTTGTAAGGGAATAGACCTTCAGCAACTGTAAAGAAATCTACCAAGTTGATTTTCTCTAAAAGGGATTAAGAAAATCAAAATACTTGTGAAAATAACAAGTTCTGTATTAATGAATATTCTAATGTCCATAATGTCAAATTTAAAACCATTTGTAACATATATATTCTGAAATACATTTTTAAAAAAAATTCCCATAAACAACTGTCTCACAGATAAGGGAATTCACTTGCATCAGTCTATTTTCTTTTTCTTTTTTTACACTGCTTTCCAATCCCTGTTAGTAGATTGAAGAAAACATAATTGAAATCTCATTTTGCTCTATATTTAGATGTTAGTTTGTGTCCATGTGACTTGACGGGCAATGGTTGTGATGTCAACTGCTGCTGTGATCCAGACTGCTCTGACGCCGACAAACTTGTCTTCTCTGAATGTCTATTAAATCAATATACGTAAGTCTAAACTTTTCGCTGTTGTTGCTGTTTCAAATACATTCCTATGAGGAAAAATTACATGATAAAACTTTACATTTATTCAAAAGCAGATGGATGTATGATCGCTGCAGATATTTTTTTTTAATGAAATGTTTTAATTATTGATGATAATTTTTTTTCAGGGCATATATACTGATTACATTGAATAGGGTTAAAAATAAAATAAAGGAAGAAAGCATTTGATGCAACTTTCTTAATTATTCCTAAAGTGCAAGAATGTTTGCATAAAAGAGAAATACGTGATCTGTTATATGTAATTAAAGTTATTTTTCCAAATTTGATCTGTAGATAAGTGATTCAAACTAAGTGTAATTTTATTATTCTTTTTATTCAAAAGTCCAATAAGCTGCGCTTTTATTTGTGATTAGGGATACAATACCTATGTCTATGAAGAATACAGAGGCTAAAAAAGCAACTTGATTCACTCTTGAACCACTTTACGGGAAATCTGTCAATATTTTACAAAATTGTTCCTATATTTACTCTTTTTTTTTTTAGATTTGACGACAAACTCTGCTTTGATAGGGATGTATTCTTTTCTGAGAATGGACCTGCACGATCTGGTGACTCAGGAAATCTTTTCTGTGTGTATTTTGACAATGGTTAGTTTCTTTTGTATTGTGACCTAACCACATAATTATTTTGAAATAAATATCTGCCATTTTATTTAAGCAGCTAATATTTTTATGATTGGAAGTAAGAATCTTTGATCAAGAACAGGAATAATTGCTGGAAAAGAAAATAAAGCATCTCCTTAAATTTGGCACCATGAGAAAGATTCTTAGGACTGGACACCATCAATTAAAGTTAGATCACATAACCTTAAAGTTGTTGATATTTTTTTTCTTTTCTATTAATTTTCTTACTTCATCTTCCCTTATATAAATATAGATGTCAGCAGTTGATAAAAATAGTTAGATTTAAATCAAATCTGAAGTTGCGTTTATCAACCCAAAATATATTTTCTCTTCATTTTTTTTTAAAAGCTCTAGCTGTCAAGCTTGCTCATGTATTTTTTTTTGTCTTTCATTTTTTTTTATTCTTTAGACTTAATATTAAATTCATCAAAAGATGATGTCACCTATAGATCTATGGCATTTTGAGTCCTATAAAAGTGATGCAGTGACCGTCTCATATAAAACAAAATATCATGGGGTCATCAAATGGTTTCAAGTCCTTTTTCTCACACTGAATCCACTGCTACAGTAGTCTCCGGATAAACGCACGGTCCTTGGGAGTCTTCAATAGCGTGCGTTTAGGAGATGCGTGTCTTTATAAAAAGTAATGAAAAAATTTTGGTTACTTCCCTTATTGTACTGCAAAATGCAGGATTATTTCCCTTGATTTACACACATTTGGCGTGAAAGGGAGGTTATTAAACCTTTGAGTTCAGCTAAGTTTTGGTTTCTTTTATTTTTATTTTTTGTTTTTTATTCCTTGGTTTTATTAAAGAACATTGAAATAACGAAATTCGTGAGAGGGAACAACATTGATCATTGAAGATCCATGAACAAAATGTCTAGAATCTTAAGCTGTGTTTCCAACGTTAATGTCTTGTGAGTAGACATTATGTATCGTATCGAGCATGTCGATGAAAATAAGAGACTAGACTCTGAGAGTGAAGACTGCACAACTCTACTGACGGACGAAATCGCAATGAGTGAATGACCAATCTTGACTATGACTAGACTTGTTTTACACAGATGATGCCTGACAGTGATACACCACGCGCGAACCTCAGAGTCAGACAACCGTGCAACGCAAAAAGCGAGGGAGGAGGGGAGAGGATACTAGCCGTAATGGATAGATCTGACCAGGCAGACACAAAGCAGCGAAAATTGCATCACCTTGTCTGTGCTCCACTCCAACCCTCCCCTCCCTACCCTTCCCAGCTTGCGGCCGATCCCATAGCCCAGGTAGAGGGCATTGTGTGTTTAGATCTATATGACGATATTGATGTACAGCCTTTGTCCCCCACCCCTTCCCTTTTGTCTGCCGGTATGATGTGCTAGCACAGTTTCCTGGCTGCCATGTGCCGTAATAGCGTGGATATTTCGTCCACATTACTACCGGGTACAGTAAGCAATGCCGATTTAATAATTTCAAAGCGTGCGTTTAGGCGATGTAGCGTGCGTTTAAAGTATACCGATTACATAGTAAAAAATCGGTCAGACCGCTTCAGCGTGTATTTAACCGAAGCGTGCTTTTAACTGGCGTGCTTTTATCCGGAGACTACTGTAATACATTGGTTCTTAAGTTTGCACGGCAAACTGCTTCTTCTTCCGACAGGAGTAATTAAGGATTATGAAGTTTATAATTAGGACATCTCTATAAAGCGTATAAACATGGACTCTAAGGCCTTGTCAACTATTTTGAATATGTATGAAAAAAAGGAAATAGTTGTATCTAATTATTTTGCAGAGGAAGAGCGGAACTATTACAACAACCCATCTCTGATCACCACAGAAGCTGAGTTTTCTTCCTATTCTGCCAAAACCAGGACATTCTCCTTCCAGTCCCCTGCAGATCCTCTGACTGTTTCAAGCTTTGAACCCTACTATAAGGTACAACTTTGTGGATGGGGCAGAAAAATGAATTATTAAAAAATCTTATTGTAAAAGGGAGAAAATGAATGTTTTCAGAATCATAAGGCATGTCTGTAATCATGTATTGTCACAACAAAGAAGAAAGTGATCTCGAAACTGTATGAACAGTACACGAACTGATTATTGTTTTAAAATTAAAGAGTTTAAGTATTGGATGTAAATAGCTGTGTTTTTCTGCCATGTAAAACTGTCTTTTTATCCAATTATCTCAATCTTTTCTCTTGAAATCCACCGATAGTGAGCTGTTGGTTAATATAACACCAACTCCATGGTTGATGTCTGTTTCAGAGTGGTGATCCAATCTACACTGTTTTCCCAAATGGATATTTTAGCTACCTGGGCTTACCTACATCTATGACAGCGTCAAGCGCTTGTGCAGACAGCAATCCCACAGGTCTGTTCAGAATTATCTTTTTTTTTTAATGATGCCTTCTTAGTCTAAATGGTAAAATACTTAATGAAAAAAAGATCAAAAACTAAAATGCTCTTTCTGTGGCACGCATGAAATCATTCAATAACTTAACTTATATGTAGGTAGCACTTTTCTTCTTAATAAAAAATCTTTGCCATGGCTTAGGCTTCCTGGTAATCCCAGTATTTTCACAATCCTCTGCCAGTTTCAAAGTTAATGTTCCAATTTTCAACTTTTGAGTAGTATTTGTCAAATCTTAGGATTTCATATGATAAAGCCAAATAACATAAATATTGAAAAGAAAGGGCAGTTTATCAGGTTTCACATGTAAAAGTCTTTTTATTACTTTTGGAAACATTTACTTTAATTCCTGCTCCTACACTTGCTTTTGGAGTGCCTCTGACTTAAAAAATAAAAAAAAAAAATTTTTTTTCAGATCCTCAGTAATGGTCTAGTCTAATTCCACTGTGTTTCTTTTCGTAAAACCCTTTGAAATAACCAAGGCAGTACCGAGTTTAACCTATGTGTTCTAGCTTGTTGGCTGGACACAAACATTATTTGAAAGATTGAATTAAGATCATGACCCTAGAAAAATTGGTTTCAGGACTCATTACAAAAATGGTTTTACTATAATTTGTTTTAATTTTTCAAAATATTAACATATTTTGGCCGTAACTGCAGTTTGTAAACTCAAAAATGTAGAACAGTAGATTCAGAAGGCAGCTAAAGTCATGGATTTTATTTTTTTCATTTCTCGTGTAACTTAGGCTATCTTGTTAGGAAAAACCTCCTGTTTACTACATTTGATCTAAACTAGCAGTTCCTAAAATCTGACTTCTAGCTGTAAGTGGCAGTAACAAAATCATTGTTACAAGCATCTGAGAGAATAATTAGGGGGACTTTTATGGACTATTCCATTTATAATGTTAGCATCTTGCTTACATTTGAGTTATCAAAGCCATGCAGGGTCAATTTAAAATATATTTCCATAACAACAAATCATCGTCATCTCTAAGTAATATTAATACTTTTTAGCCCAATCACAAGCAAACGTTCAGTTGATAACATTTTGAATTTTAAATATAAAAGTTTTAAGACATAATTTGCTTCAAAGACATACATACATAGTTTTAATTTTGCAAGCCTCAGCATAAATATAAATGTACATTGTTTGGTCGCAATTTTTTAAAGCATTTTAAAGTGGAAGCCTACCTATGCTTATGATAAAAAAGGATTTATTTATAATTTTTTCCTTTTGTTTGTTTGTTTTCATTCAAAAGTTTGGTACAGTATACAAAAAATGTCATCATTCAATTATTTTCCAGCTTTTTACATCGATCAAAGCACTGCTTGTGGCAGGTTTCTTGACAACTTGGCAAATGATTGTGGGACAGCAAATTTTCTTAGAGCCTCAACATATTTCCAGGATTTGCGTATTGTCAAAGTGAGGACATTTTCAGTTTTGTTTGTTGCTTACTGATGAGAATTTTCTGAATTGAAGTGAATACTTGAGTTGATGCTAATTATTTTGATTGAAATACCAAGTTTGTTAAAAAAATTTATCTCATGTGAAAAAAAGAAAAACGAAAGGAAAAAAGAAAGAAGAGATAAAAATTACCTTTATTTATCCTTACCTTGGTGCTGACTGTTTATTTTTTGTATTGCTGTTTCAGGACCCTTTCCTATTGCAAGTCTTCAACTCAACAACAACATTAGTAAACCCTTTATTGGGTAAGTAGGTAGACTCCTTTCTCAAAAGACTAACATCTGGGCATATCTATACCTGAAAATAAGTAGCAGATGCAAACATATTGCTGATTACAAATATTTTTGTAGATGTTTACAGACAATAGAAAGTTTGAATGAATTAACTAATTGAAAGTTTTATATTCTGTTATTGTATTATATTCATAAAAGAAAAAAATTTGTTGAACATCATGCTCATGTTAACTTCTAGGACCTGTGGACCTTACGGAAGTCACAGATCTTTACAACAACACCTACACTGCTGCTTTACAACTCGAACTTCCTCTATTGTGCCATATCAATGGCATCACAGGATCTTGCTCATTTACTGATGTTCCAACGTCTCCTACATACAGCAGTACCACTGGTACTTGCACAAATGCTCTTATTGGGGTGAGGAATGATACAAATTTAATCTGTTTGCTGAAAATAGTTTTGACTTAGCAGTTGTTGAACTTTTTTTTTTATCACTTCCTACATTTATTTTTATTAATTCTTTTTCAGTAGCAATTTATCAGTCATCAAACTGTGCTGCCTCCCAACGGCAGGCCAATTTATTGGACAAAAACCTGTTTTCTAATTTGTTTGCATGAACTGACTATTTAAAGTATTATCCAACTTGAGTAAATGGCAGAGCGATGCATCTTCATCGTTATTTTAATTTTTTGTGCTTGTAAAATCGACGTATCTGAAGTTTTTTTTTGCATTTTTACCGAAAGCACAAAATGCGTAGATACGTTGGTTTGCCTTTGGGGGGCAGTATGGAGGAACTCTTAGAATACACTTGTAATCCAATTTACTTAGTCCAATAGAGTGTGCTATAGACTGAGAAAGAAACAAAATCTGAAAGACACCAATTTTTCATGAATCTTTTCACTTTGTGACAGTTACGTTCTTTCGTTTCTTCTAAGCACAAGGTTACATAGGTAATTATATTATTATTTCAAAATTATAATAATAATAATAATAATAATAATAATAATAATAATAATAATAATAATAATAATAATAATAATAATAACTATATATGTATAAGCAGCTTTGGGATTCGGGGTTATAAAGTCACCCCAACCAGAAGTATAGAATGGTGATTTGAAGACTTCCAGATTCATTTTGCACAGAGATACTAAGATTTAAAAAATAAGCCCATACTCATGTGGGATGGTAGTATGTTAAAATTTATAATTGTCACAATCTTTCAACATATTGCTAATTAATCTTGGGACTAAAAAAAAAGCGATTGAAATGACTTCTCATTCTTCTAAACTTTCAAACTCTAAGGAAGTATTTTGGTTTCAAATTAAATTTATGCGGAGCTTTCTTCTAAAACACATTACAATCAGAAATTTCAAAATAAGCTGCCATTGACTGATTCTTAAGTGCACTCACTGAACTGTGTAAAATATTTTCAAAATTTAGATGTGATTGGAAAAGTCATACATTAACAAATCTCAATAGTTGTCAGTAAATTCCATCAAATGAAATGTTAATAAGTGAGGCTGATGATATTTGTCCTGTACAAGTTTATATTTTGAAAGATATTTGCCTAAAGAAGAATTAGAGTAAATAAAGAGATAATATGAAGACAGGAGTGAAGATTTCTTCCATAGTAAGAAATAGCTTTCTGAACGGTCCAAGTTAGATTATTTGCGACCTGACTGGGTGATATTTGAGATAAAGTTTATTGAATTTGACATTGATTTCATGATAATTTAGAATAAAAAATGAGGAAGGAATGTATAAAGTCATTTGTGCCAATTTTTTTTTATATTTTCAGGTACACTATCGCTTTGAAACCAATGGTGCATTTGGTATCGATCAAGCATATGTGAGATTTACTTTTTCTGACATCACTAGCTCAAGTGTGACTCAGACATTTTCTACATCCTTCTCATTGGTAGGTGGAATTACTAAAATCTTGTCAAAACAAGCTATTTTCTACATCCTTCTCATTGGTAGGTGGAATTACTAAAATCTTGTCAAAACAAGCTATTTTTAGACACATGAAGAGAGGAAGCAAGCTAATTTTTCAAAAAAAAAATATTTTGATTCTTTGTCACTTTCAATTAATAATGTCTGGAATTGAAATCATCAGAAATTTCCAATACTTTTATGAGAAACTTACAAAATCAAATGATGCAGATTTTGTCAAGTTCGAAAATTACTTAAATTATTTTTTCATGCACTTTCTTTTTGTCATATCAAGAAACAGTATTTACAAAGAGAAAACTTTAATACTATTTATTAAAAAAGTATGATCTAGAACCATTCATTTTCTATATCTGTGATAAGAGTAAAATATGGCAATGATGAATCGTTGTCTTTTTTTTTCTATTATGTAACTTTTAATGTGCCCATTAAAAAATTTTTTTACCTCTTTTTACTCCTCTTTTTGAAATTCAAAAAGTATCTCTAGAATCTTAAAGTTTATTTTTTCAAACAGTAATAGTTGTGAAACTTCTTTTTTCCGGTAACCACATTTTATGTTCAAACATGTTATTTTGCCAGATTGTCTCTGCATCAAGTGCAGAACCAGTTCTGCGAAGTGGAAATCCAGGCTATGATTTTGGCCAGCCCATTCTGGCTGGGGTCTTCAACATCACTAATGATGGCTCATCTACAGTGTATCTTTAATCATAGATTAATTGAATTAGCACTGCATTCTATAAGTCAATGTCATACCATTGCGTAAGATTGTCACTTTTCCATGATCTAGTTTGAAGCTTTTTAAATTGTTTCCAGGATTTGCTTGAGACACAAGTTCGGGAATTGATGTTTATATTTCAGATAGTGGCATAACAGAAATTATGATTGCATATTAAGAATAGGAGATCAATTGGATTGAAGAATATGAAGCAAGTATTTGTCACTCTTTTATATTTTAAGCATCTGAGGTCTCTTTACAGTCTAATTCAAATAATTACTAATCTAGTCTCAGTCTCTTCTTCCTTTCTTCATAAAATATTAATGAGGCAAAAAGTAATATGTTTTGTAAGAATTGGAAAAGAAATGATCTCCAAAGCTGTAATGGATATAAATAATATGTTAAATGCAATGCAAGGCAGGTGAACTCAATTATCAGATGATTCTCCTTTGACATGTATGTATTCCGCAAATAAAATAATCATAAATTACATGTTTATGGGTCACTTCAATGCAAAAACCTGCTCAATGAACTTTACAATCAAAGGCAGGCAGACCCATCATAGCTAAATAAAAATTTTGTGAAAAAAACGAGAAATGTAAATGCAAATGACACGACTATTTGACACACAGCATGAAAATATTGCTATATGCCAACACTATCGCCGAACAGCATACATTTAAAAATTTTGAAAGATAATAGTTTCCTGATTGCTTTAGGAAAATAGTTCCATATTTTAAGACCTAAATGGTAAAAGGTACATAGACCTAAAATTTGTGGTGCCTGTTTGGTACTGTAGGCAACAGAAATTGGTTCCTACGCAAAATGCTATGAATCTCATGTATTGCAAAGAGATCAAACAAAACAGTTTTATAAGAGGATGACACAAAAAGTTCACTCATAAATTAGATAAGTAAACGCCATTTAACTTTTTTTGGTCATGTGATTAGAAGAGTGAAGCAGGAATATCTTGTGACAAGTGCAATGATTGAAAAAAAACGTAGCAGCGGAAAATAGTGAGAAAGGATGTTGGGTGGACAAACAAAGTGGTTAAATGTGGGATCAGTGACAGAAGTACTAAAAGTGACGAGTTTTAGATATGAGTGGAAATCTGATTAAGACATTTATATTATAACGAATCATGCACATTTTGCTAAGAGGCAGCCACTTTAAGTGATGGAGAACAGGGATAATGAGATCATGTTTCTTTGATTTCATAATTAGCCTAGCTGCACTGCTCTGTCTCAGTTGCAATAGGTTAATAAAGTCTTTGGGGAGAAATGCCAGTAAAGCATTACAATAATCAAGTTTGTATAGAAATAGAGATGTTACAAAGGTCTTGATTACAGTCTCATTTAAATAACAGATTTTTTTCATCTGGAAATATAAATTCTTACAATGTAAAGTAACATAAATATGTAGACATATCGTGTGGAAATGTACTGTAAGTATGCTATTTCATCACCGAAGAAATTGCAATCAATTTCATGTCAGTCCATTGAGTAAACTTTCTATCTTTAGATCCACTGTGGAATATATTCAAAAGTTCAACTCACATGGGGCTTGCTCTTACCAGAAAGCGTTTCTAGTTTGCTCTGCTAACAAATGAGGAAAAGTTTTCATCCCTACCAGAATTTTGCAACCAGCACTACATTCATTTTGTGAGAAGTCTAATATTGTAAGAACATGTTTATAAGTGTATCATCATAGTAATTAGATTTTTTTTCTATTGAGCATTTCTAACAACTCATTCTTTTTTTTTGCTGGGCAGTTTAATTTGAATCCTGCCTTCCCTAGATAACCTGAATATAAGATATCTTTTTCCCCCAAATTGTAATCTAACAATGTCCCTCAGCAAGGCAACAATGACTGAATAAATCTTATCTCATGGTTTTTCTTGCCTGATAATATGCTGAGTTAAGAATGGATTTATCAAGTACCAAGATAATCTACCGTTTACCTTAAAGAGTTGAAAACTAGAACTTGAAAGTAACATCCTAAAGAATCATAATGTATGAACTTTGAGGACAGTGTTTAAGCTGTACACTGTTTGAATTTTATCAGCGAGTATAAATAGTAACTTGCTGAAAAAATATTTAATTTTTTTACAGCTATGTTATTCCTTAACTAGATCTCTCAGAGAGGAGATTCTCCTCGTCCAAGAGCGTGGCCAGCAACTAGCTCTTATCAGACCTTCAGCCTCTGGAGATTGCAACACTGCAGATTCACAGCCTCGTGAGCCAGTTCTTTTTGGACAGGATATGCGAACAGGGTGTCTCCTAACGTGAGAAATGACATTTTGTGTTTTAGGTGTATGAGTTATAATGTAGTGGTGTAAATAAAGGGATAAGGTTTTTTTTTAACATTGCTTCTGCACATCTGAAGAATATTTGTTTTATTTTATGAAAAAGTTTAATTTCCTCACACAATGACCAGCTGCCTTTGTTGCTGTTTTAATGACTGTTTTATGTGATGTAGCTTTCTTCTTCTGTTTCCATGCACCTGTCCACCTCTCTTTCTCTCACCAACTTCTTTTTTTCATTGTCTGTCAATCATCATCTTTCATTCTCTCCGAATCTCTATATCACTTAGTCTTTCTATCACTCTCTCAGTTTCAATATGTGTATCCGTAAGTACATTTCTGATTTACTATTTGTTTTTTGTTTTTTTTAATTCATACTATCATTTTGTAATCTTTTATGTAGAATTTATAAAGCAAGATTGCAATGTTTATTCTTTTAGTGTAAATGAACAGGATAACTGTCTTCGTCTACAACAAACCATAATGAGTGCCGTTGAAGGATATGCAATTCCTATCTATGATCCCAACTTTGCTGTGTATCCCAAGAACTATCGCTATGTAGGCATGTTTGGCAACTCAGACAACCGCAAAACAGGAGACTGGGTGGAAATATTCTTCAAAGGCAGGCCTGGAAATGATGTGGTATATGATCTTGATTGTTATTCGATTTATAATACAATACAAATTTTATGAGAATTCCATACAGTTAATGTGTTTTGACATGATTTAGAAGTTAAATGCTAGTTTTGATAAAGGATCTGGATGATCCAAAACCCCACATATTGTAAAGTTTTGGGCAATTGTTCTGTATTTGTGCTTGAAAAACAGATTTTAGTGAGAAATGTAAGATTTGGCTGGTGATAGACATCCCAAAATATGGGATTATTACACTACCTTGAAAATCTTTTTTATCTCTCTGTTTTTGAGTGGTAATGTAATGTCATAAACTTAAATGATATAAGGCCTGAAGCTACTCCTATTTTACGAATATTACATAATTTTTCTTACTGCAGATGTTACTTTAATTGGTAATGTCACAGACCTTTTTGTTGTTCAGTTTCAGGGTTCTGAATGTAAACTCTCTCTAGGGGCCAACATTCAGATCCTGTATGCTAACATAGGAGCCCTTGCCAACCCTCAAGCAAAGATCATCGGTGTTTCCTATGTCTATGATGCACCTCAAACTATTCGATATCAGGTAGGAAACAAAATGTAGTTCTTTATATTACAATACTTTTGTAACTTAAATAAAGCACCAGGTGTATAAAATAGTGTGAATAATAGGAATTGGAACAGTCATTTTCCTACCTTTACACTGAGCTAGCAATGGGTCTGGAGATATATAATAGTTTTCATCTACTGCAGCTTCTCCTTTAAAGTGGGGCTGAATAGGTCTGATTTTGCAATCTATGTAGAAAAATTGTCTATTTTTCAAAGGTCTGCCTAAAGGCCATACAAATCAATGCAGATGTTGCTACGGTACTTAATTTTATTAAGAAATTATCTAAGCCCCTTGCAAAGAAAATTATAAAAAAAAAATAGTATACTATACTTAGGGAGCTATAATAACTGGAATATTGTGCACCAACATCCATTTCAATCAAGTTCTCATACCTTTCATTTCTATAATGCATATGTCCAATATTCTTCCTTATAATTAATACATGTCCATAATTTTGGAGCCTTATTCTCTGAACAAAAAACATGATATGTGTGCTAATCTTACTGTCATGGCTATTCTAATTGTTTCTCCTCCAGTGCACTGGTGCATTATGCCAGCCGGGCCAAGCTAGTCTATCTCGGACGGTGGAAGTCAGCACGTCAGTGACATTTATTGACCTCTCTGACCCGCCAGTGGGGGTTGAGGGCCAATACCCTACTGTTCCTATTCGTTTACCATATGACTTCTTTTATCCTTTCACAGATGCTGCATCTAAACAGCATGCACCCTCTTTACTTGCATGGGTTGGTAGCTTGGTAGTCATATTATATTCATTGTTATAGTAATTTCTCACCTACATAGGTTTCATGTAGGGTATGTTGCAAATCATATATAAGATTATTCCATAAATTTCACATTTTCCCTGTCAGTCAATTGTCCAAAAGGAATTATATCAATTTTTTGGAAGGAATCCAACCTGTTGTACATGGCATAGTTTAGGGACTTGATTTTTACACAGCTTAGTCTGGTTCAATTATCTCAGAACAGAAAAGCAATTGGAAAAAAGTTAATAAAAAATATATGAAGTACTAGGACTCATCATAGGTTTCATTTTACGATTAATTTCAGTTATGGAGATTTTACTCTCAATGTGATAATTGCAACATTCGTCTCTTAATATATGATCTATAAATTTTCATTTTTTTTTTAGTGAAAGGCAAAAAAGGAAGCATGTGTTTTTAAATACACGTTTTGGTTTCTATGAATGATATCATTTGAAATGGTGATGAGGAGCTCATCAGATTATTTTTTTCCCTTCATTAATGTTCTTCCAAGTCATTACAGTGATTGTGAATTATCCTTCAAGTTATCTGTCCTCTTACGGAAAAAGGACGAATATCGACAAATTGGCCATATAGACTTTTTGGTATCATGTGAAAGAGCATGAAAAGCTGCATCTAATTAGGTTGGTCCCAAGACTGTCCGCCAATATTTAGACATAAGAATAAGCGTGTAAACCTTCTTTCGGAAGAATGTTTTTCAAATTACAATAATAAACTTATGAAAGAAGGACAAATATCTAGTTCACTTATGAATGAAGGATAAACATGGTTATATTCGCCTTAGCAAGAAAAGCTGCATCTAATTAGGTTGGTCCCAAGACTGTCCGGCAATATTTAGACATAAGAATATGCGTGTAAACCTTTTTTCGGAAGAATATTTTTCACATTACACTAATAAACGTATGAAAGAAGGACGAATATCTAGTTCACTTATATATGGAGGATAAACATAATTATATTCGCCTTTTCATATAAAAAAAGGCCATCCTGAACAGCCAAACTCTTATGAAAAAGGACAAATGCATCGGTACTTGTCATTTTTTTTTGTATTAAAAAGTCTTAGCAAGCTTGTCACATCTGGTTAAATGTATTAAGAGTATATAACTATTTGATTAAAATTTTGCTAAAGCCTGGCATTTCCTCTTTAAAAGCTTTTGGCATTTTTATGAACTTCATCTATCTGTCGTGAGAAGAGTTATATATGCTGAAAAAAGTGATTTTGGATGAAAATGACGGTGGAAGTGCACAAATCCTACAAGAATCAAATTGTAGTAGTGATTCATATTTTTTTCGACGAAGACAAAGAGTTTGGTGAAGAGCAATATTACCGAATGCGAACACGCTCTAATGTACCTTATAAGTTCAAGAACTTGACCGACGTTGGCGTAGATCAATCCACTTTGGCACAAATGAGCCCTCATCAAAGTGCAAGTGAGCTTATACCGGACAACGCCAATGAAGTTTCACAGTGCCCATCACAACGCCAACTACCTTACAACAGGATGCCCAAGAGGTAGAAATTAGGGGGAGGAGAAAAAAGCGTAAAACAAAAGATCAGAGAGATGAAGAGGCCTTGGAGCAGTTAACACTAAACATGACAAAATACAGTGTGCTTGGAGGATGTTCGCGGGAGAAATGCCACAAGAAATGCCATGATCACTTTGACCAACGGTTGCGAGAGGGCATTAACAATCCTTTTGGTGGATGGACTATATTGCTCAAAAATTATTCATTAGACAATTTGTCACCTTGAAGGAGTGCAAGGAAAGAATAAAAAAGAATGCTGATGTGCTCAGAAAAAAAAGTACAAAATGTGCACCTTTTGCAAGGCTGATGGGCAATATCAGAGCCTTTGCCGACTCTTTTTTCCCAAACATACTGGGCCTGAAGGGAAGCAGTGACAAAATTATAGGGAAATCATATGAGACTTAGTAATAGACAACCAAAGAAACGTACCAAATGCAGCTGACCTTAACGACAAGTGTGTGAGCAGTAATCCAGTTCACAAGATAGTCCACGAAGACATGGAGCAGTATGATCCATCTGTTCCACATTCCAGACGCGAACATGCTCCTCTCAGAAGATATCTACCTAGTGAGCTAGGTCTGCCTGAAATGTACGAACGCTTCGTGGATACAGGCAAAATGAAGATGTCATACAACACCTACTTACAAGGCATTTAAAGAGTTGAACATTTCCTTTGTCAAGCTCGGGAATGAGGAATGTAAAACTTGTGCAGAAAATGACTTGCATAAAAAGAATTGTGAATGTCTGAACAAGTGCACATTTTACAAAAGTACTTTTGGCACACAAAAAGTACACAAGTGTTAGACAGGCTTATATTTCCAATGTAGAAAAGCCAAGCGATCTTTTCGTTGGTTTTTTATAGGTTCAAAAATAATTTATCAGGCTAAGGGGTGCTCTTACACCAGCAGAGAAAGTGACCAACTCATAGTTTTGCTAGTCACAGATTAGTTACCATTGAAAAATTTCTTTTACCTTTATATTATACAATGGCTGCTTGTTTAAAGTATATATTGACCTTCTTTACCCATATGGATATACATACAGACATTGAAACACACACACACTAACAGTAGCCTCGTTAAGGGATAAAACAAATATACTACAAAAAAAAAAGGTTTAAAAACCTTAAAAATTGATAGTATGATACGAGGGGAAAAACTATTTTTTTTTATTTATAAAATTTATAATAAGGATACATAATAATATAATTCTCAAGTGAGAATTCTCTTATGGAAAAAGGACGAATATCGACATTGGTCCTTTTTCCAGAAGAACAATGAACAATGTCATTGGTAAGTCTTATGAAAGAAGGTTTATGTGATTGTAAAATGAAAACATATCAGTATTTTTTATTCATATTCCCAACATAATATTTTCTTTGTGTGTTTTACAATCTGTTCAAATCTGAGGTCAATAGTTTGAAAACTTTTTGAGTCATGGACCAAAAACGTTTTTGGTCTCTCTTGAAAAATGTACTTAGGCAGACATTCATCCTTTCTTCCTAAGTGGGCAGTTATCTATCTAAAACCGTATACTGTGCCTAATACATTTCCAATATTCAAGCTTTACAATTATATAGGGCTTCTGATTTGGTGGATATAATTTGTATAACAACCCTACAGTCTCTCTCAGTGTTTTGTCTTTGCTTTTTTCAATAAGCAGCATGGAGTATATGTGGTATGATCTTTATTGAAAACAGTTGTCATCTTGAAAAACTTAAATTCCTTTGTGAATATAATTGTGTTTTAATTTATTTTTGAGTCAAATCTATCAGCATAGTCTGTACAGAAATGTATGTAATCATAGAGCTGTAACTAGAATATTTGACTAAAAAGACTGTGAGACTTTTTGTCCGAAGCTACAGAACTATCGAAAACCCTATCAGTGTTTTATCCAATTATAAGTATTGGTAGCTCAAGCTCACTGGGGTGATGTCTCACCATCTAGTACATTCTTAAAAGAGGTAATGTGACACACCTAGTTCACAATTTATTTTATTGTTGGTTTATTTAATATTGTTTTATGAGATTTATTTTAGTTTCTCTAATACATTACACCTTGTGCTGTACAATTATACAATACTCCGTCCACAAAGCAAAAAAAAATTGTGCAGAAATTTTGTATTTTTTATGATGCCTGCATTTGGTTGTGAGATTCAAAGTTGCTTGAACACATAATCACGGTCTAAATGTATTGTACTATTGAAGGAGAGTGATGTCAGATAAGATGTAAGATTTTTTAAATGTACAGTGATGCAAACTTTTAAATTGTTATCATTGCTGTTTAGTCTCTATTTTTTATGTAAATTAAATTAATATATATTGGTACATTATGTAGATATCAATAAATTATTTGAATTTAAACTTCAGAAGTTTTGCCTTAGTTATATGCAATGCAGACAGCCTGATCGTCTCGAATTTCTGCTTGAGTTAAGAATTTAAGAAAGTCTGGTTTTATACAGTGGAACATTGTTAAATTGAAACTCTTTGGACTATAGAACTTGTTTTGGTTTAACAAGGGTCATTTGTAAAAGAAACATGCATTCTTCAACATTTTGCTTTAGCTATGTGTTTTGAATGGAACATTTTTGTGCATTTTATCGTGAGGATTGAAGTAAATTCTTTCATACAGTTGTTAAAATTTTTTTTTGAAATCTTTTTACTTTTTCATAACTGTAATGCAACATAATTTTTTTAACTTGTGAAAAGAAAAAAAATTATATTAACTCAGATAAGTCTTCAATGCTATAATTATGATAATAAACAAATTTAAAAATGAATTAAACATTATCTTAAGAAGCATTTAAAAAAAAAATTGTATTTACATTGAAGTGAACAGAATGTGTTGCATAAATTCTTTTAAATTCACAAATTTAATAATATGAATTTAAACCAAGAAAAATCAAACATTAGCCCCTAATTTATACAATCTATTTTTTTGTTAATTATTCTTGTCTTCATTTTAAATCCTAGTGCCTCGGAGGTCATATCTTTGATATGTTTTTCAAAATGAAAACAAATCATAGTGAAAACACACAGGTTGAACCAGACAATCACAGCTGAAGTTTTTACCGTCTGTTTTATCTGAAAAATAGTTCTCTGATTGCGCATTCAAGAGAACTCAAATAATTAATGAAAATCTAGAAAATAAGTTAACATATTGTATTTTGAAAGTTGTGTTGGAAACGATTATTGAGTTTGAAGACTTGACAATTTTACTTCATGAACATAACTATCTGATCTAAAAACATTTTGTTGGTCACAAATTGATCATGACCACATAGTTAAATTATGAGAGTTTAAGGTTGAATAATCCTACTCTAATGAATATAGTAGATAACTGCCTTTGAAAATTTGAACAGATTGTGCGACAATCTAGCTTTATGGAAACTACTAGATGACATGATGACAGATCTGAACCTCAGCATGACGTCATCTGACCACAAATAGGTTTGTGCTGCGTCAAATAAAACACAATGTTTAATAGTACGGCCCAGAGGCTGGGATGGTTGCAAAGGGCTACTGGAAATATCAGAAGTGAACCTGATAGGTTTTTAAATTCTAAATGAGGCAACAAACTTGACAAACAATATATAGATCGGCTCAAGTTGTTATGACCTTGAGAAATCAACGCAATGCTTTAGCTTGCTTGATATTATCTGAAATTCCTAATAAAGCCAATTTAAAATTGAAACGACCCGATTTAAAAAAAAAGAATGAAAATGCTGATTTTACCAAATATTAATATCCCCATACATGTATTTCTAAATCAAAAACATATTTCATAATAATTTTTTTAAGAGTTGTTTGCAAATTGGTATTTGTTTCACTTAGGCAACCACCTAAATAACTGTATAAGACACTATTGAAGAAGTAAATATCATTCCAAATGAAAAAAAAAACTCTAAAACTGCTTTTGGAAAGAACTTTGCTCACAGATAGCTTTATGTTATCTTAATACATGTCACAAAGTTTCATATTATTTTGCATAATGAAATAAGGAAAACGGCAATAAAAGACATAATGCTGTGAAACAACAATTGCTGATTTTGTACATTATCTGGCGTGGCTAAAAAAATCCAACAAACATTGAAATACAAATTCAATTGTAAAAGCCCATTTATATATTAAAAAGAAACTGTATAAAATTTTTTTTTTAAAAATCACAGTCACAGTTGGTATATTTTAAAATAACAATAAATTACAGAATTATAACATTCACATACAGTACACAATCCATCTCTCTCTCTCTCTCTCTCTCTCTCTCTCTCTCTCTCTCTCTCTCTCTCTCTCTCTCTCTCTCTCTCTCTCTCTCTCTCTCTTTGCTTGATCCTTCTGTCTGTTTCTAAGTTCATTCTTTCTAAATAAGTATGTTTTTTTATAAATGACACGAAGTAACAATTATTCTGTTAAGCTACAAGCATATGAAAAGGCACAGAAAAAAAAGCTTTCTCCAGATTACATTGAGAAAGAAGAAAATAAAGATAAAAAAGAGTGTGTAAAATTTCATTTCTCAAGCTCTGATTTTTGCTTTACAGCTATCAAATGATCCATTTGTTTTCTGAAATTTTTTGTGAAACACAAAAAAAAAAAAAAAAAGCATGTGGATGTTTTTTGCAACTGCAGTGAGTTTATGTGTCTCAATGAGAACATTTCAAATTGTTTAAGTACGTTTTTTTTTAAATGACACGAAGTAACAATTATTCTGTTAAGGTACAAGCATATGAAAAGGCACAGAAAAAAAAAGCTTCCTCTAGATTACATTGACAAAGAAGAAAATAAAGACAAAAAAGAGTTTGTGTAAAATTTCGTTTCTCAAGCTCTGATTTTTGCTTTACCGCCATCAAATGATCCAAAGTAATTGAAAAAAACGTTAATGTTTTGCTTTGTTTTCGGAATTTTTTTGTGAAACACAAAAAATATAAAAAGCATGTGTATGTTTTTTGCAACTGCAGTGAGTTTGTGTATCTCAATGAGGACATTTCAAATTGTTTAAAATTGAAGCAGAGAACATTAAGATATTTTAGTTATTAAAATAAGGCTTTTGAAAATCATGAAAATTCATGGTGAAAAATAATATTTCGACTTTTTAAACAATGCATCTTAACTTTTATAACAGAAATGATTTTGCCATTAAATGGTTACAGAAAAAACTTTTTTAATATTGAAAATTAACAAACGGTTTTGATATCACATAAATTAAGTTTCTCTCAAAGTTTTTTTTATAGATATGATATAATCTTGTGGACATATACTGTATATGAAGTATTACAATAAATTAATAACACCTTGAAATACTTTTTTTTTTATTTATAATAACGTTTAAATGTGCGCTTATGAGGATAAAAATATGATATGTAAAATAATGATTATATATTAATAAGCACATTAACGTTATCAATCATGACAAAAAACTTGAGATTATGACAAGTCTATTAATTAAACTATAACTTCCTCATTTAATCAAATAGTGAAAAAGCAATGTTTTTGGGTGTTTGTACAGTATATAAGAAAGTTAATAAATGTTTCTAAACAGTTCCATCTAAATATTTTTAATTTCCACCTGCTTGATGGCAAGTAATTCTGTGGGTAAATTATTTTAGGACATTTCAATACTGCTGTAAGATGTAGGCTTCTACCGACTTATTACTTTGTTTTCCTTACTTAATAGATACAAGTTTGTACTTGAAATCTAAGGTATCTGATGGAATTTCCCACTATCATAAGAGCATGGCCCAAAACAATATGATAAGTTTTAGTTCACCCGGTTCACTCAGCTTTATCATAAAAAAGAAAAATAATAACCTAACGAAAACCTATTTAAATTGCTTGTGCAAAATTGGTTTTTAGGTTTATTTCAGCAACCATAAAAGCAAAGATAATAACATAAAACTTAGCTATTCCTTTTATGATAGCATTTACGAGTTGAAATGCCTTTTTTTTTTCAAACCTGTTGTGAATATTACATTTTTTATTTTAATTATGGCACAATGAGGTTTAAGAAGCTTCATCTGTGACGTCAGAACCTGTTACTCTCTTAACTTCTTGATGAATGGCCAGCATCAGTTGCCTCTCTTCTCCCTCTGGTAACACATTCTGTTTCATCTCTCCATCTTTATTTTCTGTCTTTGAAGAAAAGGATGGCAAAAAAGATTGCAGATCAGATGCTGCTATGCAGATCCCTCGAGGCGTTTGCTCTGGTGGTGTTATATGAAAGCCTTGTTGCATCATATCATTAACAAGTACAGCAGCCAGTTGTTCAGAATCAGTTTCTCTGCTAAACTCTGCCTGCTGCTCTTTTTGCTGGTGAAGAATTTTCTTTCGTTCATTCATCAAGTCACAAACACCCTGTAAAATTGTGAAACATCAGTTTGAAAAAAATGTAATGGTCACAACATTTAATTTTGTTCAAACTTCAACTGTTGTATAAAAGATAATGTTTTGTAGTTTATACTGTTTAGGTCTGCTAGCTATTTCATATATAAACTTTTGCAGCACATGTTCTTACTCAAATTTATGATCCTTTACGTCAAATAAAAAATACTATCCCACTCTTTTTGATTCCCCTGAAACATTTGCTATAATTAAATCTATCATCACACCAAATGTGTAAATACATATATGCCAGTTAGTAATCATCAGAGCAGATAATTTTCTTTATAAACCCAAAGATATCAGGTTATTCTTGTTCAAGCAAAGCAAAATAAGTATACATATATATGTTGTCTTTAAGACTTAAGACAAGATTCCAAAAAAGGGTAGGTATGTGAAATGCTCTGCAGTGTGCTTTACTGTTTTGAGGCCATATTACTGGATTAAGCTGCTGCTAGGATTTAAACAAAGAATAAATGGATCTTCTATCCAAAGCAGGACTTCCATATAACCACAAAAAGTTTTATAGCCTTCTAAAAGCTTAGAGACTGATGCCATAATAACAGTTAAGGTGAGACTTTATGAGAGTTCCTTGACATTTTTGCCATAGCAAAAAGTATTATTTTTTAAAACTCCTCTCACTGAGAGGAGTAGAATACATTTTTTTCCATCATTGAAATGAATCAAAAGTAGCAAATCATTGTAATTAATTGAGAGTCAAATACTTGATATAGCATTTTATCATGCATGAATGACTACAAATATTAAAGCAGTGTATTTATTACTGAAAGTGGAACTAATAAGTCAGATGACAGATTTTCATTACATGTATCTCATAAATGAAATACATGTATGTTAGCTGTATGCCATTTAACAATAAACATGGTGAGCCATCAGGCACAGTAGGTATTAAGTTATGAGTAATTGCAGCAGCTGACTCAGTTAAACTTACTACAAGACCATAGTATCATCTTTACTGCTCAAACTAAACACAAGCAATACAGGAAAATTTTGTTATTACACAGAAGCGAATGGAAACAAAAAAACATGTTCAGGCTGATGAATTGTGCTTTTGTAAAAAAAAATAAATAAAACATTTTTGTTTTACCTTTCTCCTTCGAGAGCCCAACTGTCCATGGCTAGCTCTCATATTCCTACCAAGCTTTGCAGGTGTTGAGAGCTGTGAATCAAATAGACATTCTCATAAAATGGAAAATGCATTTATCAAAATTTAATAACAAAAAGAAAGGACAAAAATGGTACATGTATACTGCCAGTAAATCATAAAGAGCACTAAGCGATCTCTTCAAAACTTCTTTCTTTCATGAATTTTTTTTTCTTATTTCATTCTTGGTGACAGATGATATTGGCTGTCAGCCAGACATTTACACATGTGACTATCTAAAAAATATATTTGAATATCTGTATGAAAAATTACTTTGCAATGGCTTGAGTCCTTGCTACTTCTCGATCAAGATATTAAAATAGGTTTAAAATTCACAGGTAGGCTGAACTTCATGGCAGCTTCAAGTTTTGTCAAATTTGTATCCTAGCTTGTCATCTATTTTGCGAAAAAAATACTGAACAAGAAGAACAATAAAAAAAGAAAAAGCTATGATAAACAAAATTGAAAAAAAACAAAACGAAAGGAAAAGCCAGGTACAAACCCAGAGACAAGGAAAAAGGAACAGTTTAGTTTAGATTCTTCTCAACATTTGTAGTGCTATATTAACATGCTGATAATTACTTACATCAGATCCAGACTCCTCTTTGTCATAAGCAGCAAGTTCAGGTGGACACAAAGGATCCTTATAAAGAGAAAAAAAAGTTTCAAAAAAGGAAGTAAATAAACGTTTAAAATAATAATGTAAAATGATTTAAATTTAATTTTCTTTAAATCATCATAATTCTTTGGAAAAATAATATTGAATATTCACTTTTTTTAAATAGTGCGGGAAGGAAAAATCTTTCTTTTTTCAAATTTCAAAATTGCAACATCTTCCATCAGACTCATTCAGAGTACTTGTAAGACAAATGATTAAGTAACAAATTTAGACACTATCATGCGCTCACATGCATGAAAGAACTCATTAAGAACATGACTGGGATTGATTTTTTTCCAATCTTTGCAAGAAAAGTATAATGGATTTGCAAAGAAATGATTTAAAACAACAGTTTATGCACATTCAAGCAATTATTAAAGCCAAAGAAATAGAAAATATTTTTGTTGAAAATAAATTTCTATCATTTTCAAAAAAAGGGATGCAAATGCAATGGCTTAAATGTAATGAATTACGAAGAGTGAAAGATTCTGAAAGATTAAGAATCTTTTTGCTACCAAGGATCAAAGCTTGATGAAAACGTTATTTTTTTTCTCCGTCCGGTACAATAAAATATGCAGGTGTTAAAGGCTAAAGATAATCCAACAGTGGGGTGAAATAGAAGACTTAAACAACAAAAGGAAATGGGCAGATGCCAAGTCAGTGACTGTTTGATCAGCTTAATTTTTTAACAAAAGCACGTTTGTATAAAATTTCTATGAAACAAAGAGCCTAAAATTAACTAAAGGATGAGCAAACAAATAAATCTGACAGCTTAACTGTAAAACTATATCTTGATAAGATTTATCTGCATTTCATTGTACTAATATTAAACCAGATATCATGATTACTTTTTTTTTCTATTTCAATAGATAACAAGGTAATGGGTTAAGAGATTCAGAGGTACCACATTGATTATATTCATGAAAATATCTCATTACAAAAATAAACCAGATAGTAAAAGAATCATTGTGTAGAAATCTGGAAATAATATTAATAAAAAAAACTTTTTTCCTCGATACATATTGCAACCAAAACAATAAGAATCTCACCTTGAAAAATATATGCTCTGTAAGAGGTTGAGGTGTAGATTCAGGTTTAGTCACTAAATGCGCCTTTCGTCTTTCATTTTTCAATTGATCATCAGTGTACATTGGATCATAATGCACTTCTTTAAATTTTACAGGCAATGGGGAAGTTAAGACAGAAGGTGGTGGAAGCCTGTTCATTTTTATCAACAGTTCAAAGTCATCTGCTCTAGCCTAATTTATATGAAAAGAGCAAATAAAAGATATGTTATTGGATTTTCTTTAATTCTTAGATAGTCATCAAGATATGTTTTAAAACAAGAAGTTATAAATAAAAAACCAACTCAGTAGAAAAAAGAATCTATATTCCTGGCAAAAGATACATACGAAAACACAGCGTAAGGGTAAAATTAAAATTTAATAAAAAAAATATAGCTGATAGCTAAGAAGCTTTGATTATTTGTCTTTAGGCTATACAGGCCTTGATAATTTTACTGCAAATTTAACATTTGTATAACATTACTTTATTAACCCAGCCATGCCTACATATTTGATAGTTCAATTGGCGAACACAAAAACTATT
>JAWDGP010003386.1:45000-132500 GCA_033675545.1 Elysia crispata | reverse complement strand
ATCCTCATAATCGTCATCATCATCATCATTATCACCATCGTCAACATAGAACTCAGTATCATCATCATCACCATCCTCATTATCATTATCCTCCTCCTCCTCCTCCTCATCATCATTATAATCCTCATAATCATAATTATTCATCATCATGGTTTTAATCATTAAGTGAGCCGCTCCAACATAAAAGGAAATAAACCTTCTTTGCTAAAAACTCAAGGTCATGCCTTCCTATCTCTAATTCTTTATTTATGGAATCAGACAAGTCCCAAAATTTAAATGACATTTCATTAAAGAATTCTTCTATCGAGCTAAAAACCATGAAATCTGTCCAACAGTTAAAGTCATTTATAGTAGACATTGTTATGATTTTTTTTCTATTTGTGATATTTTACGAAGTCTTTTTTTTATTTTTTTTTTGGCAAATTGCGTTCGCGCATCCTTGAACATGACTATTATTGTTAATGTTTTAAGCAGTGGAGATAATTAGGTAAAATAACTATATGACACCGCTATCTTTATTATTGGAGCACACAATTACGATACTCTGTGAATTCCTATGTTTTTTGATAAACCTTTGGATGATATCCACCAGCTAACGATATGCGCAATAATCATTTGAACGATAATCTAAAAGACATTTCAATTGCATGAAAGTTCTACATTGAAGCCACTTTCTACTGAAAGTCCGTCTCCAAAGTGAACATGCTGCACGCTCTCTGCGGGGTACTTCCGCATGTCTATTGTTATGGTGGCTGTATCAAAGGCTTCTGGTGATTTGTGGTCTCGTGCTAGAATAGGACAACCGTATTATCACCACCTGGTGTCTTGTAATCTATTCCTGTAGCATAGAAATAGGCAAAGTTCATCACCGTGCAGAGATCGGGGAAAAATCAATGACTTTTGTGCTCTCTCGCTATAGTAAAACTCATTAAGAGGAAAACTTGAAGTAGGAACTGAAAAAAAGTAACAAGAGGGATTTAGAGAGGGAATTAGAAGAGAAACAAAATGCAATCAAGTACGACTAGGTAGAAGCCCAATAATGTAAATGTGAAAAAAGAGAAGGCGAGAGGGGAGGAGAAAACCGGAATATATCCAACAAAGTTAATAAGACATACTTTGTAAATAATCAAATTAATTAGATTAAAAAAAATTAATAAATTAATGGTTAAACAATTTCACCTCGAATATGTATATGGACCAATGCTACAGACCTCCTCCCCTCTTTTTAAGATTGACAACCAATGTGGGAATAAAATTGAAGTTTCGTTCAATGAAATGTCCCTAACATAGAGCGGGTCTCAATATCTGATGTAGACCTAACCCTCAACTTTACAGCGTATTTCACTGGATCTGTGGTAACCACAGGGGGCCAAAATCTACAGAAAAATCATAGAGTTCAATCTGATCAGATTCATTTAATCGCAAAATTTAGAGCTGCCAGGGAAAAACGAACACATTTTTAAAATCAAAATGTTTATCGAGTCTAGTATAAGCTGCAAAATTTAAAAGAATTTTTACGTTGAGGAAAGAAAAAGG
This sequence comes from Elysia crispata, assembly GCA_033675545.1. NCBI lineage: Eukaryota > Metazoa > Mollusca > Gastropoda > Plakobranchidae > Elysia > Elysia crispata. Next base: position 130,964 of record JAWDGP010003386.1, on the reverse strand, counting down.
AGGCTTACTGGCAAAATTCAAAATAGATGCCTCAATTTAAAGAAATCGTCTTAGGCTCCAAAAATTGGAAACACGGACAAAATGTATTTTCATAAATAATGTTTTCAATAAAAACCTTAAACTTATTGGTATGAGTCCAAATAAAACTTTGATCATGTAAAATAAAGTAGCTTTGATTCAAACTGTATGAAATTTTGCTTAAACTGTGATGCGACCTTCATGAACTACCATTATGTTTAACATAATTACAAGGCAATTCAGTATGTGAAAGTTCGATCTATTTATAAAAGCTAAATATATATAAAGATACAAACAAAAGGTGCCAAGAAGAGTTTGTTCAAGCTGTTTTAATTACATTGTGCTACGGAATATTATATTAGTTGCCTATTTATTTGATAAATTATGAGTGTTTAAAGGATCTCTTTTTGCTTGAAATTTAAAAAAAAATTAGCAAATTTGTTTTAATCGATACAACTAGTTCGAAATTTCTTTAAGTACAATGTCGATGAGTTGATATGAAAATTTTCGGATTAAAAAACAAAAGAAACCTCTAAAAACCTGGCACCTACATAATGTGACTTGACTTAAGAACCACTGAAACAAAAACAGAGCATTGATTGTTTCTTCATCAATGCAAATGAGATGTCTTAGATTTGTATGCTGAGGAAGTGAAGTGGTTTTTCAGTAAGAAATTTCTTATTCCTTGCAGAAACTTAGTCTGTGTTGAAATTAAAGATAAATCGCTTTAGAATAAAACTCGAAGAAAAATTTACGGGGCGCTGAACAATTTAAAATCAAAGGAAATAAAAACAGTGTTTTGAAACTAGAAATGCTAGTTATATAACAAATATCGCAAGCATTTTTTTTTTACTAATCTCTTCCTCTAATATATGTAGTACAGAGATTGTTATCGTTGATGTGAATTTAAATTTCAGAATTATTCTTTGTTTTGAGTAAAATATAAGTTAAATAAAAATTGTAGAGGGTAAAAATGAGCTTTAAAACGACAAATTTCTGTGTGAGAGTGATAAAACTTGCAAATTAAAGACTCAGTGATGCAGAGGAACAACTAAAAGAAAAAAAAAAGGTGTAGAGTACGATAAGCATGAAAATGAATGGGGAACTGGCATCGAAGTAGGCCCTATATATATGAAAAGAAAATGTGACTAAGGAACTTACAAGGTAAGTGGGCAGAACGAAGAGGAAGCAGAAAATAAAACAGAAATGAAAACCAAATAAAATCCTGATATCGGTTCGATCAGCCGCCAGGAAACAACTTCATTACAACGCATGACCTTTGGAGAATGGCCGTCTCTGACGGATGCTGGTGAGATCGAAACTGTAAGGCCAATTAAGCATGCAGTTATGCCCCTTTCTACTGGCCGTCTGCTTCCGGTGGTTTAGCCACTCAAGGTTAGAAATTTCTATTCTCACGATCGCTGTTCCATGTTGTGGAGCCCGGAACGAGCTGGACAATATCTAATGTTGATGTAGATTGCTCAGGTCAATTTCATAGATTCTCTGATGTTTCTGAAAGTACCATGTCATGGTGTCTTATTGTTTTTCTCCCCCGGTATTTAAATTTAAACAATATAGTAAACTGCTCTGAGATTTGAAAAACCATTTTAAGAATGTTTTGCTCTTTTCTTGATTCGGTATAACAGAACAGGTGAACTTTTTTTCTTCTTTTTTTTTTTTTCATGTCTTATTTCTCCTGTCGTTCCTGCTGTGAAAGCTCGGCCAAAATTCCGAGAGACAAGCACTGGTGCCACCTCTTTATTTCAGTATATTTTAACGATAATCCAAAGGGCCCACCCCGGTAATGAAATCCATAAAGGCAACCCAGCACCTGGTCGATCGAAGCTCTGACATAAAGCTTTGTTCTATCATTCATGACTTAATTAATGTTATATGCCTCTGGTAACAAAAGCTGTGAGTTTTGGATAACTCTCACTGCTTAAATCGCTGTTTTTGTTACTTGAAAATAAGCCATATTAACATACTACTTGTTCATACTCTCTTTCTCTTATGGCGATAAACCAGGACGTTTTGTCTCATTTAGGGCTATATGATCACAATCTGGCATCAGAATTAAATAGTTGATCCTATGACTGACCTCACTAAAATCAAACACAAAGTTGTATCATTTCAAAAACGTTTAACAGCAGGCAAAGTGTGCATCAAGAGGACTGAGCTGGGGCACCGGGAAGGGAATCTCTACTTCTGCGATGACCCTCGACTCAGCGAGTGTTGTGAAAAACAAAACTCCTTCCTCTGCTGTGAGCCAGGATGGGAAACAATTCTGTGAGTAGTGTAGAACTATGACACTGGCAGGCCTGCTGTGTGCCAGGATGGGAAACAATGCTGTGAGTAGTGTAGAACTATGACACTGGCAGGCCTGCTGTGTGCCAGGATGGGAAACAATGCTGTGAGTAGTGTAGAACTATGACACTGGCAGGCCTGCTGTGTGCCAGGATGGGAAACAATGCTGTGAGTAGTGTAGAACTATGACACTGGCAGGCCTGCTGTGTGCCAGGATGGGAAACAATGCTGTGAGTAGTGTAGAACTATGACACTGGCAGGCCTGCTGTGTGAATTTTCGCGTAAATTATTGAGAATTACGTCATTGAACTATATGTACATTTTTCTTACACACACACACACACACATATATATACACATACATAATTATATATATATACATATATATATATATATATATATATATATATATTATAACCACATATACATTTTTATCCTTTTTTTCACACCAAGTCATTTTTTCGTCGGTATAACTATAAGATTTAGTTAAGGAAAGGGTACAAACTCAGTATCGAGTACCTACCGAATAGTATTTTTACGGCTCTAGGCCATATCGATTCTACTCTCCATTGTATCGATTAAAAACTAGAGTTAATAACAATCAAGGCTCTTTTAGTTTAATAATGTCATGACTTTTTGTTCGTATTTTCTTTGCTATTTCCTTTTTTATCATTATTTTCATTAGGACTTTTCTTATTCAGCAATCCTAAGGACGATAACAGTTTAAGCGATCTTGATATTTAGCAATATCAAGCTAATAATATACTTACGATCCCTACACTTTATCATCGCTTTCAAATAACCATTTTTTTTAAAACAGACGTCAAATTATGCTTGATTTCAGGATTATATTTCATTGAAATTTTGCGATCAGTTTTCAGTAATTTATTTTTAAAAAATAGATTTAAAATCGTGGCTTTGATGTTATAATCAGGACCAATTTGAATAAAAAATAGTTTAAGGTAAACTCAAGGCTTGGGACTACTCTACTTTAGAAGATAGATAAAAATTTATAATCGTCTTAAACTTCCGCTAAAGTTTATAATTGTCGAAATTAATAATGCTTCAATTCAAACATCTGGTAATGATTAAAAATACTTGTGCCGTTCAAATCAATTGTGTATCCTTTCATCTATACCCTGCTGTCTAGCTGTGGTTTAAAAAAAAAACCTATGGTAAGTACTCAGACGCGCTGAATACTGGAGCTGTGGCTAACAAGCTCCATGCGGTAATGCCAGCTTCTGAAGATCGTAAGCCAATCCTTAACATATGGGCGAAGACCATCGTAAAGTTAACATGCATTTTAATTTTTTGTTTATACCGACACAAGTGAATACTTCTTTAAATGTGTAATAACTTAGAGATTATCGCTGATATAATTTTTCTTTTGCCATCTACAACGATAATCGTAATGCCCGCTATAATATTGAAATATTATTAAAAATATACCTGCCTAATTGAGCTCTGCCTGTTAGTTAAGAGGTATGACATACTTATGTCTTCGTGATGCCTTATAAACAACCGGTAGAAATTTGTCTTGCCCCCTACTCTTTATCTTTTCACCCTTTTCATCTCTATATCGTACTTTATCTCAGTATGCCTATCTATTTGTTCTCCTCTCTCCACTCTCCCCCCCCCCCTTTTTTTTTTCTCTACACCTTCTCTTGGTCCCTAGACTGAACCAAATTTGGCTTGTGTCTACCCTGGTAGCCATTTTCCTGGCGTTGGCTGTGGTCTACGTCTGCTATAACCGCCAGGAGGAGCTGTTCGAGTCAGAGACTGCCCGCCAGGCGGCGCTCAGGCTAAAACATCGCGCTCACAGGGCGTAAGATCCTCTTGAAGTAGTAATAAGAGACTACTGGACATAAAGTAGTCCTTGTGGTATATTTGTTTCATTTAGTGTAACTTTAATGAGATACCAAGCGTCTGAAAATCTACACATACATGTGTATTGGTTTTTTCAGAGAGCAAACACAAAAAAGACCCGTCACTCAATGTTTTTTTTATTGTCATCTGATCGTCTGTTCTCCAATGCATTAGACCTACTATTTTCAAGAAGCTTCTCTTTGAACAATCTGTACATTTTTCTCACGCACACACAGACTGTTTACAGGAACTTTCCGTTTGAACCAGCTCTAAGCAAGAAGAAAATATTTGTTACTGAGCCGACAAATTTCCAATTTGTTTATTTATATCATTTCTGTCTAACTTCTACTAAAGCTTGTCTTTTTCCCCTCATATTTATCACTAACTTTCAAAGCTTTAGAAAATATAAAGAGCGACAGCGAGCTTGGTATAGATAACGCTTTTGGGTAGCTTGAGCGCTCTAGCTTGCCACTGTTGACAGTTCCTGGTCTTAATGATTTACTTCATCTTACAGAGTTAGTTTCAAAATGACGCAAACCATACGGTCTCTTCCTATAAAAGCAGTGACTTAATTTTGGCGCAGTTTAACCGAATCTACATTACAAAGTTCGGAGAGCCTGTGAGATCTGTTCTTTAACTAGTATTTTTTTCAATAATATACTCTGCAATATACTCTTTTGAAAACAAAATGGATCAATTGACAAAAACAACACATTTTTAGCATCACACATCCTTAAATTTTAGACTGCTGTGGGGTTAAAGCTCTTGTGTCACTTGAAGAAGATTTAAGTAGTTTTTCCCTAAAATGATAATTCATAAATATCACCTTTGACGCTACTATTACAAATACTTTTACAATGTTTTTAATCTCCCTAGGAACTATTTTTCTTTAAAGAACATTAACAAAACAATCTGACGCAGAACATGCAAAATTGATGCATTCTGATTTCTTTTACGATTGTGTTCTTATCAAACTAGTAATTTCTGGGTATCTTAAATTATCAGGTACACATCTATTTGGAAAACGCCTCAAGAGAACCCCCCGATTGAGGAGACTGGGGCTGGACGTTACTACAAACTGCAAAAAGGAAACACCGCGGTCCAGACGATACCGGAAGGTCAACCAGAGTGATTTCGACAGTCACGTGATCTGACGTCATCGGAAATGGTTGTTTAACTTACTAAGTTATGCTAACACGTCATGCGAAATAAAGCGGTATATGAAATTTAGGTGTACCAAACTAGTTGTCAACACGTTATTCATTTATAATATGAATCAAGTGATTGCTATTTTGATAAAGAAAAATAATATGGCTTGTTTTTCATTGTCATCTTAATTTCTTTTGATGCCGTAGTCGTCATTATTAAAAAAAAAAAGGTTGAAAGTTACACATTGCCTTTATTATCACCGTCATTACCATTTTCTCTCTATATCTATCTGTCTGTCTGTCTGATTGTCTGTCTGTCTGTCTATCTGTCTGTCTGTCTGTCTGTCTGACTGTCTCTCTTTCTCTATCTCTCTTTCTCTCTCTCTCCCTTATTCCATACCTCTTTCTTTCCGTAACCCTTTTTGTATGACTGTCTTTTTATTTACTTTTATCCTTCACTCTTTCTCTCCCTCTCTTTCTCTCTATCTCTCTCTCATTCTGTGTCTCTGTGTCTCTGTCTCTGTCTCTCTCTCCTCTCTGTCTGTCTGTCTGTCTGTCTGTCTGTCTGTCTCTCTCTCTCTCTCTCTCTCTCTCTCTCTCTCTCTCATCTCACACCGGTTTCTTTTCTGCAATCAAAATCAATAAAAACGACATAAAAATATCGTAATAGTGCCTTTCGAACAAGGTAAGCCTCAACAGATTTTTTGTTTCAGTTAAAACAGGTATCAGATTTTCGAATATCCTGATTATAGTAACCACTCAACTCATCAAGCGGAAGTTACAGACATTTTCTCGTGATTTAGTGACTGAAAGCTTTTAAAAGATAAATCTTCTAATACTTTTTCTTACAAATAGTTATGCAAAACACCGATTCCTAAATGTAGATATTCAAACAAAACAAAACAACAAAGTGAAGTAAAAACAATAACAAAAACAAAACAAAAATAAAAAACAACAAATAATCAACAAACAAACAAAACAGATCAAAAACCAAAAACCAAAGAACAAAAAAGAAAAACCAAAACCAAAAAAAAACCAAACACCTAAACCAACATAGCTCCGACCATTTTCTTATTCTTACAATGATGATGATGATATTGCAACATGAATAATAACAGAAGACACTAGCGGCCAAATAATTCCCGAAATTTTCCAGTAAACAAATATGGAATCGCCATACATGTAACTTTCACCTTGTCTTTATGTGTCGTTCCAAATTCGTACAATGTCAAAACCGCCGATTGTTACTGCAGAAGCATCGTATACACCTACAGATATAACAAAACAAGGAATTCTGGGGATCTTTAGAGTCAGAAAACATCAACTTTGAGGAGAATACTGACACATACACAGCTCTCTTTGGTAACGCAGGCAACCATGACACTTAATCTTGTGCTGTAAGTGCTGAACAAGATGAGGTAACTTAAAGCGACTGTCCCAAGGCTCCAAACGACATTAAAGTAAAATGGTTTAACAAGAAAATAAGGAAACGAAGACGATACGAATAAAATCGAAGAAAAAAGAAAAACAGGCCTACTAAAGAATAATAATACTTATCTTCCGACATTAATGAAGGAAAACACTGTGTTAGTCTCAGCCCTGGCTACAATAATGAAGGATACCGCACAAAAAGCAAGTCCAATATTAGCTATTATCCACTCAACTGAGATGACATATAGGGCCGTAACTAGACTTCTATGGTGCTTATATCGTTTTTACACTCTCGCAAACTCTATACTTTGCATGTATGATGGTTCGCAACTGATTCAAATGTACAAGGAAAAAAAAAGCCACGGAATTCGGCTTTAAAATGGACGCAACAAAATGTAATTGAAAGCGAAAATACATTTCAATTGAAAAAAAAATCTGGCATATCCGCTTTAAAAAATAGAAGTATAAGCTGGATCTCCGTGTATAGGGTTATCCCTAAAACATTGGAAAAATAATGTGTGCCAGCTCAAAAAATCATAACAAAAATCTTACTTCTTTTTTTAATTTGCAATCTGGCACAAACAAACCTGTGTAACCGAAGACTTCAAATTCAATCAAGCTTATCTGAAACAAGATAAGAATCGCATCGATCCAGAGCGATTTGATAGTCAGTAAAAACAATCAAAAGTAATATTCCCTGTCCAAGATGATTCAAATCTCTTTCTAAACGCGCTGTAAACAGTCGCCAATATAGATTTTTCTTTGGCAAAACGGATTGATGTAGAAAATGTAAATGTAAGAATGTCCACTTGTTTAAACGAAATGGAAAAACCACGGGAAAAAAAGATATTATCGTAGAAGCAACAGAAATAAATCAAGAGCAAAAAAAAAAAAAAAATCGTATAGATTACGTTATCATGATATTAAGATTTGGGAGAAGAAACGATATTTATCGGGTTTCAACTCTAGTAACATAAACTATAAAGATAAAGTGCAGATAATCATAGTAAAAATACGCACTATTTAAATCACTTTGGCTCTATATGAAGTGACTAAAATAATTCGAAGACTTTCCATCATATCGAGACTGATCTAAAAGAAGAGGAAGAAGCGGATCGAATCATTTTCGTTACACAATGCCAGAGACGGAATCGTTTGTGTCTAAGATAATTTAATTTCCCTTTAAGGCGTGAATGAACCATGGATATAGAGTTTACATTGGTGGAAAAAGCTTGTAATTTAGAGCAGATTTACAAGTGTTTATGCTCAATTCCACTATCATAAAAAACAATAAAAAAAAGTTTGAAAACAAAACATAAATGCGATGGGAAAAGGAGAATTTATTTCTCACCCCACTCCGCAATATTCATATTTTGATGTGGAAATACATGCATTTGTTATAATGTAGGGTCGGTAGCGAAATTGCTCCATTTGTAGGTACGATTTGGCGAGAAACAAGATGATTATTACAATTTTCTTCTGAATGAAAAAAAAGCTGTATCAATTTTAAACTACAGCAAAGATAATCTCTTTTTTTAAATGATTCAAATCTGTTCTAAAGGCATTGGAGAGACCTGCATACATTTTTAGACTTTCTCATTCCCACTTAAGTGTGAAATTCGGGGTATAAAATAATCCAAGACTCTCCAGGCACGTTCGGGACCATCTGGAAGGAACTCAACAGGGGAGAATCGGCCTGTATAGGTATTATATTGTGGAAGGAGAAGCAATTCTTTATATTATAGTGTACACATAATAAATTTACTCCTGCTCAGGTAAATTTAAACTGTAAAACAGAGTAATTAAGCGCTAAGTTCCAATACATGCTCTGGGGTTGCCAGGGTGAATACCATACTATCAGATTATTGCTGCCTAATAATATTTTAAACGTTACAAGCGACATGTTTAACTCTTGAAGTTTTTGAAGGCCTTCCAGTATGATGCACATTAATTTACCAGAGATGATCATGAGACTAATAAGCATTTTGTAAAGAACTGTCGATGGGCAAGTTTAAATGTTGTTCCGGTTTATGAAAGGTATCCGGAAGAGAGTTGATGGCAAGTTGCAAGAGACCAGCTGAAGTATGGTTACAGCCAGCCAGCCATTGAGTTCATACAGGTTTGACTTAATATCAACATGATTGTGACCTATAATTTTATATTTAAAAAAAAATCTTTTTAGTTTCTCAGAGAAAAAAAGAAATTCACAGTTTATAAGAGTGCATTAATATTTTATGGAAATTAAGCAAAAAAATAATAGAACCGTAACATGTTCTTTGTTCTGCAGTAGCTCTTGGAGTTATGCGGAAAATATTAAAAAAAATCTCTTTAAGCATTTTAGACACCATGGAAGTTTGTTGAAAGACGTGACTAAAATAAAATAAAGAATACTGTACCGTCTATACTCTTTTTTTCTGTTGTTGTTTATGCTATTTAACGAGTTTTTGTCTAGAGGCGAAGTTAAGACAAACGGTAACCTTAATGGTTGACAGATGTGTTAATACTATAGGAGCTTCTGACAAAGATGTCGGTTCTATCCCTGTAGGTCATCGAGCTAGCAACAATCTTTAGACCATTATAAGAAAGAAGAAAGGGTTAATGATGATGATGATGATGATGATGAGGTGATGATGGTGATGACGATGATGATGAGGATGACGATAATGATGATGATAATGATGATGGTGATGGTGATGATGATATAATGGTGATGATGATGATGATATAATGGTGATGATGATGATGATGATGATGAGGATGATAATAATGATGATTTTAATAATGAGGCTGACGATGACGAAAGCGAATACAGAATAAAGTAGATAGACCGAAGGCAATAAGTAAAAAAGACGATTACGCATATAATTCTATACCAAAACTGTCAACATCGTTAAAAGACGGTAAAATTTCGGCAAGCGAAATATATTTTTATTGATGAAAGCCATGGAGTATGAATTTATATTGAAGAAGATGGAAAAAAGGGAGCTGAATTGGAAATGGCGCTTAAACAACTGAACGCAACCTACATACAGGAATGCTCAACCCACTCAGAACTAAGACAACAAACCTGGCCGCAACCCACAGCCCTTCATGAAAACTCTATAGCACTGAACAAAACCTGCTCCCGATGTGGCAGTTGATCAGAGCCACCGGACTCCAGAAGTTTTGTCAGACTGCCAATGTTGCGGGAATACAAAAGAAAAAATCTCGTTTCTTTGTTTAGTTAAGCTTGGTGGCTCACCGCTCAGTTTTATATTTCGAAGAAGACATCAGTGCTTTAAAAGGTTTTTTTTTTTAAGTTATTGTAAAATCTACTCATTGCCATTCTGGTTTCGATAATGATAACTTATTAAACGTCTATTTGGTGATTGAGGTAACGATTAAACAAAATTAAGCTTTTTGTCACATTCTGTTGGTATACGAAAGTGCACAAGCTATCAGTACATAGATTTTAAATATGCGTAGTAATTTTCTGAAAAAGTTATAGGAGAAACTAAACTCTAACGAGAAAGCACACTATACAAGTTGTTTGCATTTGTTATATTACGTAACTTTCTCCATAGCTCTCTCTCTCTCTCTCTCTCTCTCTCTCTCTCTCTCTCTCTCTCTCTCTCTCTCTCTCTCTCTCTCCCCTCTCTCTGTGTGTCTGTTTGTATCTTTGTTCGTCTGTCTGTCTACTTGCTTGCAGCCTGCCTGCATGTTTGTCTCCTTAATTTTCATTTTAGCAATTCTATCGAAGCTTTGTTGAGCTATTTTATCCCAAAATCTGTAAAAAATAATGTTTGTTAGAATAAAATCAAGTATGTTTATACATGTCAAATTTTCTCAATTTTATTGAGCGATCATCCTTATTTAGTAGTTTTTAATAAAGCATCATTTGTATTTTATACACGTCTAAAGTAAACGGGCCATAAAACCAAGTTGTCATTGTTCAAAATAATATTAATTTCAATTTAATTTAGTTTTCTCATTTACACACATGCACTTTCACTCTATTAATTTTCTCCCACTTTTCTCTTGTACTTTCTGTCTGGGTCTCGTAAAGTACTTGGTTTTTTATTTTTCGTATAGATAAGGACTACGCTACTGTTTTTTCCCCAGCTGAAATTCTTTGGCTCCTGTTTCAGTTAATGCAAAAAAAAAAAAACAAAATGATAATTTGTAATCTAGAGTTGTTGTTATATGTAAACTATTTTGATTACAATGTCTATTTTTTGTTTCAGATCCAGATAGTGAGTTGAAAAAAAATATTCGCAAACACAAACTCTGTAACAATAAAGCCACTAGTGTTGAGTTCAGGAAATAAGTTTTTATTTTAACATACTTTAATCTAGCGCAAGATTTTGTTTACGAAGTTTTCAAACTGCTGATTATTTGTTTCATGTGTGGAAGAAGAACTGTAAAAGGTTTATAAATGATTTTTTTAAAATTTTCAAGTGCTTTGCGTGCCTTAAGTTTGTCAAAAGAAAAATGTATACATGGTTTCCTCTCCTTCTCTACATTTCTTTTCAAAACCAACTTCTGCCAAATCTTTCGACCCATCCCTTCATAGTATAATTGTTTAGTTAATATTTATAGAGACATAAAATAATGTTCTACCATGGAAATTTGTGAGGTCATTCACAACGAGACTCTACTGTAATCTTCCTGAACATGGAGACTTTCGGAGAAACATGTAGTCTTGTTCTAGTGGAGATCCAGTCTATACTGTCTTGCATTAAATACTCGCCAATAATTGACGAGGCCTTTCCGCGTTCACTTTTCTGATGAAGACAGCCAGACTGTCTCTGTAATCCTGCCGGAAGTTTCCTACAACTTTCTTTTTTTTTACATGAAAGATGGATAACAGGCCACTTTTTTTTTATTTCGAAGTTGTTAGATGCTAAGCGGAACATATTTTGTTTAGAGTGACGGTCAAGATTTTTACAGATCACCAACGAAATATTTCACTTTGGTTAACAAAATGTGTTACCGTGACATTATTTATTGGTCATTCTTGACTCATTAAAATGTTACCACAAGGCGTCACTTAATTTGAATGATATGTGTTGAGAAATGGCCTACATTGTACCTATCATGCCGGCTCTGATTGGAGATTTAAACTTGCATCTAATATTGTGGACATTAATTTTTGAAAACTGCTTTGTATGAATGGTATTCAAGAAGAAACGAAGAGGAAGAAAAACAAGAAGAAGAAGAAGAAGAAGAAGAAGAAGAAGAAGAAGAAGAAGAAGAAGAAGAAGAAGAAGAAGAAGAAGAAGAAGAAGAAGAAGAAGAAGAAGAAGAAGAAGAAGAAGAAGAAGAAGAAGAAGAAGAAGAAGAAGAAGAAGAAGAAGAAGACGAAGAAGAAGAAGAAGAAGAAGAAGAAGAAGAAGAAGAAGAAGAAGAAGAAGAAGAAGAAGAAGAAGAAGAAGAAGAAGAAGAAGAAGAAGAAGAAGAAGAAGAAGAAGAAGAAGAAGAAGAAGAAGAAGAAGAAGAAGAAGAAGAAGACGGCATGGAGATGGGTCAAGTTAAAAAAAAAAGTATCTCTGCTATTGCTTTTGTTTCCACAAGTAAACTACATCACTGTTATATTATATTATCTTTTTTCTTGGTAATCTTTTATGGTCCTGTTTGAGGAAATACCTAAAAGTGCAATGTAAACCGTAAGATGCTTTGTTATGATAAACTCTTTTGTTTTAAATAAAAAGCTTTATACATCTACATATTCAAGGTTTTAAAAAAATTACATAATGTCGCAAACTTGAAACAAAATGTGGAATATAAGACGACATGGTTATTTATTTTTTTTATTCTTTAATCCCGTCATCGATGGATGTTAGGATGATGGGATTCACCGCTAGAAAGTGAGGCAAAAAACTATCAGACTCTCTGTCACGATTGGCCTGTTCGGAAATATTGTTTTGGTACTTAAACAGTTGCACTAAATGGTCTAAAACTATGTGTTGAAAGACAAGTTCCGGCTATTGAGGGTATACTAAAAAAAAAAAATTAAAATTAAGGAGTAAATCAAATTATTATCTGATAAGTCATGAAGCTCTAAAACTGGAACATCTTATCAGAGTTTTAAAAAATTACTAAGATTAGCGACCGTAGGTTATAAAATCAGGAAAATTCCTACCACATCATGAAGTCTCTAACACCACAATTTCAAGTGAGTATCATAATTTCTATTGCTCTCTAAAGGTTTATAAGTTGAAGCAGCAGCAGCAGCAGTAGCAGCAGCAGCAGCAGCAGCAGTAGTAGTAGTAGTAGTAGTAGTAGTAGTAGTAGTAGTAGTAGTAGTAGTAGTAGTAGTAGTAGTAGTAGTAGTAGTTGTAGTAGTAGTAGTAGTAGTAGTAGTAGTAGTAGTAGTAGTAGTAGTAGTAGTAGTAGTAGTAGTAGTAGTAGTAGTAGTAGTAGTAGTAGTAGTAGTAGTAGTAGTAGTAGTAGTAGTAGTAGTAGTAGTAGTAGTAGTAGTAGTAGTAGTAGTAGTAGTAGTAGTAGTAGTAGTAGTAGTAGTAGTAGTAGTAGTAGTAACAAATTTAGATCTTGAGGAGGCAAACCACTGGGTTAATTATACGTAAGAAGTATACGAGCAAGAATTTTAGGTAATGCTCAGCAGTGGTTAGGATAAGGCTTAGAGTGAAAATGACCGAAAAATGTTTGAATCTGTTGGATCAGACCCATCGATTTATAGATGCTTCGGCAACCTTGCCACTCAAAGATAACATAGCTTATACCATTACTCCATTATAAACCCGAAAAGAGAGGTTCATGGCGGAGATTATAGACTAAGCCTCTCTCTTGTGTGGGAAGATCCAAATCGCACCAAGGACAATCTATGAATCGGGGAGCACTAAGATCTAGGACGAACTAGTGCAGCGGCGTTTTGGAATAAGCTATGGTCTTTTTGAGTGGAAAGGCGCCGAGTTATAAAATCAGTTCTATTGCTCTCTAAAGTAGTAGTAGTACTAGAAGTAATAGTGGTTGAAGTAGTAGTAGTAGTAGTAGTAGTAGTAGTAGTAGTAGTAGTAGTAGTAGTAGTAGTAGTAGTAGTAGTAGTAGCAGCAGAAGTAGTAGTAGTAGTAGTAGTAGTAGTAGTAGTAGTAGTAGTAGTAGTAGTAGTAGTAGTAGTAGTAGTAGTAGTAGTAGTAGTAGTAGTAGTAGTAGTAGTAGTAGTAGTAGTAGTAGTAGTAGTAGTAGTAGTAGTAGTAGTAGTAATATTTCTTTTACTAGGACAGATAGTAAAATATACTGTTTTATTATTATTATTATTTTTTTTTTTTTTTTGCATCTGAAGAATTTAAAAGTTGTCAATCTATTTAATGTCAACCACCACCAAAAACAATAAGAAGAAAATGAATTATGTTATTGCTGGTTTTTTGTTTGTTTGTTTGTTTGTTTGTTTGTTTGTTAACGAGTTATCATCTGATATACATTGTTTCATTAAATGATAAATTTTATCTACAATACCCATTATTAGCCAGAGGCAAATTGGGTTTTAGTCGATAAATCTTTTCAATACCGGTGCCCTTGGTGCGAAAAACTATACAAAGTTTAAAAAAATTAACGAAACATATTATAGGAAAATTGATGTATACTAAATGTTTCATATCCCTTTTCCCTCAGCTTGCAGTTGTAGCACACATCAGTCCAGCATGAACGTCATCCAATCATCTTTTGCCATCTGCCTGATGGCCGCACTAGCTGCACATAGCTCAAATGCCAGCTCTGGTCTCGACAGTCTGGAGCAGTCCTTACTGACTGCTAGAAACTTTTACGACTCCGCTCTTGCCCAGCTGGACGGCTATAGTAGAGACCAGATTCTTGATGGTTCACGGGTTGCCTTTGAGCTGAACAAGCTGTGGGAGATCAACCTTGCGGCCTATCAGGGATTAAACACAAATGCCACCCAATCAGACAATGGTGATCGCATACAGAAAATTGTTCAAAAATTTGAAGATGCTAAAGCGAAGTTTATAGACGATAGTAAGACTCTCGATGATGACGAATTGAAGGCAAAAGCCAGGGAAGAGCTTATCAAAATGAACGACGCTGTCGACGATATCTGGGACACGTACGGGTTTTCGGGTTAATCGACTATTTTTAGCAGACAACTGTAGCATTTTCGATGAGATCAATTCAGAAATGTTCTAGAGCCAGTTATTAAGATTTTCTTAGGTCTGACTAAGTATTAAGAGGTGGAGGATAATTCTATCAACATTTATTTCTTTTTCAGGCATATTCCCCCATTTTTAAAGAGATGCATTATGAAGAAAAAAAAAAGACAACACAATATTACAGGTTCTTTTTCTTACTTTAGGCATCGATGTAATAACATGTATAACAATGGAAAACTGCTTTAATCATTTCATACAACGTACAAGTTTTCATTAACATGTGCTTAAAGTAAAAAACAAAGTGTCTTTGAAGGCTCGTTTTTGTTCATGCTGTTTTTGCTGTACCGTACCAATATTTTAGCAGGAGACAAACCTGCAGAAAAAGATAACATTTACAGTTTACAGATTTTTGAACTGAGTTGCTTCCGACAAATGCGTCCGTGTTTTTTGTTATTTTTCTTGCACAAAAGATCGACCCTGTAGCATCCATGCGTAGATCATCCCAAACCACAATTATATCAATATCGTTATTAATATTGTGATAATGAGGAAGCAGACGAAGGCGGTGATAATAGGGGGTAAAGATGATGATAATGATGATAATCATGGAGATGATGGTTATGACGATAAAGATGCTGATACAAGGATGATGATGATGATGATGGTGATGATGATGATGATGATGATGATGATGATGATGATGATGATGATGATGATACTGCTGCTGATGATAATGATGATGATGATGATGATGATGATGATGATGATGATGATGATGATGATGATGATGATGATGATGGTGGTGATTGTGGTAGTGTTGATAATGATGGTAGGAGGAGGACGACAACGGCGAGAGAAAGGACAAGGTTGAAGAAGAGAAGCGCTTGTCTTAACGCTGCAACAACACCCTACGAGAGGCGTACCGAACGCTAAAATTCATCGCGCCTCTGCACAAAAATTTTGGGTCCGAAAAAAAAAAAAGAGATCGTTTGACTTGTGTCCGACATTATAGGAAGAGTCAAATCCTTGAGACAAATCTGTCTCTCACCTCTTGGGAGAGTCAAATCCTTGAGACAAATCTGTCTCTCACCTCTTGGGAGAGTCAAATCCTTGAGACAAATCTGTCTCTCACCTCTTGGGAGAGTCAAATCCTTGAGACAAATCTGTCTCTCACCTCTTGGGAGAGTCAAATCCTTGAGACAAATCTGTCTCTGACCTCTTGGGAGAGTCAAATCCTTGAGACAAATCTGTCTCTGACCTCTTGACAAAGTCAAATCCATGAGACAAATCTGTCTCTGACCCCTTGGGAGAGTCAAATCCTTGAGACAAATCTGTCTCTGACCTCTTGGGAGAGTCAAATCCTTGAGACAAATCTGTCTCTCAAATCCATGAGACAAATCTGTCTCTGACCCCTTGGGAGAGTCAAATCCTTGAGACAAATCTGTCTCTGACCTCTTGGAATAGTCAAATCCTTGAGATAGGTTTATGTCGAACCTTATTTGAAGTGTAAATCCTCGAGATCGATCTTTGAGGCTTGCCCGTGTTCGATCTTTCTGGGAGAGTCAAATCCTTGAGACAAACCTGTTTCTGACCTCTTGGCAGAGTCAAATCCATGAGACAGGTTTATGTCGAACCTTATTTGGAGTGTAAATTCTCGAGATCGATCTTTGAGACTTGTCCGTGTTCGATCTTCCTGGAAGAGTCAAATCCTTGAGACAAAAGCATGATTTGCTGACATACCAGTATACAATATGAATTGAAAAGAAAATAATAAAAAAAATGCCACAGGCAAATGTTTTAAGGTAAAAGGAAACGAAATGACAGTTATGGAGCAAAAGGAGATATATAAAGATAATATTTATGGACCAGACACATTTCAACTTGATCTATGTATGAAAGTTTTACAGAAGGTACACTAACATCGATAGAAGGATTGCTTGACAATGGAAAAGAAAAGTATTGGAATATGAGAAGCACCAATAGCAGAAATGCAGGAGGGTGAAAAAGAAAGAATGCAGAAAGGGTAGTAGTACAATTGGGTATATTCAAATTTGCTGGGGTAGAAAAATCACTTTGTGGTACCTAGTAGTAGGAGAAGAATAAGAAGGAGCAATAGTGGTAACCCTTTGTAGTTAGGGCTATGCTTGGGCACATCTTTGTCTTTAATAATAGTTTTATATACGACGTTCCTCACGTTATTTATAAGAGAGAACTCTTCAAATTTGAAAGTCACTATTATTTTAACATATGTAAACAAGCTGCGAGGGTATCATGTTACATCAAAATTATATCGAATCTATCCTCTTAAATTTAACTTACTGTGCACTCGTGTGAGGAGAGATATGCTCATAATTAGATAAAACCTTAATGTTCTGCCCACAGAGGAAACAAAAATCTAACAGCATTTCGTTTTGCCTTTAAGAAGACTTAGAACTATACGATTTTTACTGTGCAAATTGCAGTATTTTCAGAAGCAATGAGAGAGTGTCCATAAAAGTAGAGAACGAGATCACCTTAAAAAGCTCTCTTGTACTTGCGAAGGTTTTATGTCAAGACAAACCTATGTGTTTAGTGGTTACTATCAGTGGAGAGAATAAGTAGATCTAGATTAAGTCTCTAAACTCAGTATATAAAATCATGGTTTTAGATCTTAAGATTACATCTTGGCGACTCTAATTCAGAGACAAACAGCAATTATTTGACCAATGTTGGCATCTTGTCAGGATCATGCGTACAGCGTATTATCAGGTATAAAACCATGGCTTATTTGTGTCAAAATTTTGTTAGCACTTTTGTTCCTGCATAACTGTTAGGGGCAGAGGAGATAGGCCTACTGGTAAATACAAAGTAAAATTAAATTGATAGAAGTAGTTATTTTATTTTGTTGCAGACTTTGTAACTTTTGTACCAGTTTCTGATTGACATTAAAAATCCTCGTCTAAGCTATTTTTATTGCTTTTAATTAGTCAGCAAAGTTTTTCTATACCTTTTTAGTTTTATAGTATTGGAGGTTTATGTTTCGGGTCAAGTATATGATTTTTCTTTAAAATATGAAGATTTGCCAAGTGATCGAATTTTGATATTTTTTTTTTATTGTAGGTGGTAGTTCTTTACAATTTTTTCTTATGTAAAATGTTTTAGTAAAATTTTTCATGGCTTTTTCGATGTTTGTTAAAAAATTTCCTAAAAAAAAAACATGATAGCCTTGCCTCGCATAGTTTCCTAACTCAAGAAGCCTGACGACAGCTTGTTGGGATAGTCCACGTTCATCTCTAGCATCCTTGTCTTTTTTTCCTTTGCACAGAAACAAATGGAAAGTTCATAGCCATTACAGACTCGCACAGCATCCACAATTTTATGCCCCATTTATGTTAGTGTTTGTTAGGAAGATATTGTATTAATTGTGTCCTGTTCTTTGAGCCTGTGAAGCTCTCATCCAGGGATAATTGGTTCTGAGCACATGTCTCCAAAAGCTTTCACTAGTCAAGTCAACTCTATGCTAGAAACTAGTTTGGAGCAGTTGTGCTTGTAGCCTGCCCTTTAGCTGTGGGTGTTGGTATTCCTCTCTAGCTGTCTAGAGCTGAAGATAAGCTGAGACCTCTCCATTTCTACAACACAAAACAAAATCATGGTATGTTTTTAGATCTTTTCTGTCCATTAAAAAGAAAAAGATAAGTTAACTTATCAGGCCATATTGAGAATGATTGCCATGGAAGCTTTGATTCTGATTGCAGTAACATCATTGTCTGTCAGTAGATCTGTATTTCAGGACATCGAAGAAATTTCCTATCATAATTAATAGTCTCGGTAAGGATGAGCGCTACCATTTCTACTGCAAAAACAGGTAGAAGTTAGCAAGAAGTGCTGCATTGGGTGCAGGTGCATTTCTAGACCATGAGTCTTGAAAGAAATACTTTTCTCACAAAGACAGACGCGGACCCATGGTTCTTGTTTATCACTGTAACCCTGACACTCTAGTGACTCTATTTCTAGATTTGTACTTTGTTTCAAGCTCTTATCTTCACTCACTCCTTCATCTGATGTGATGTAATAATTACTGCTAGATTCAACGCTTTCCTTATCAATTTCACTATTCTCAGGTTTTGACATATTTATAATCATAAAAAAATACAGTGAAATCACCTCAAATCTTTGAGAGAACAAACAGAAACCAATACAGAAGTGGAATGTAATGGCATTTTTATATCAAGAAAAAATCTTAGAAGTTTGTATTTATGGCATGAAAAAAAAAAAAACAACCAGTCTTGTGAATACATAGGTGCAAATGTACTTGTTGGTTGAAATTCAAAAAATACCCTCTGCTGTATTTTTTTTTCTTTGGCAAAATTCCAAAAATACCCTGTGCTGTATTTTTCTTCTTTTTTTTCTTTGGCATGCCAGATGATTAAAACTATGCTTTTATATTTTTTTGAATTTCTGCTTTGAGGTGAAACTTTATTTCAAAGTCTAAATAAAAAAAATTTAATATAAACATTGTTTGTTTTTTAATGGACTAGGTGATAAGCAACCAAATGACCCTCTTGATGTCAAGTGGAAGTCTTTTGACGATGTTATTTCCAACTTCCTGACTGAGCAGGGTATACCTGGTGCAAGTGTGGCCATATCAAGACAAAACAAAGTTATTTACAAACAGGGTAACGAATGATTAGAGAGAAAAGATGTAGGACACTTCTAGAAATCTTTATCATTGTTCACTTTTTAGAGATGCAAAACTTAGATGAAGATTACAAGAGTTATGAAGTGTATAACTATAACATTATAGTTTCAATTTTTTTTCACTGAAATTTAGATCAAGCAGGGTTTTTGTGACTTTTGGACTTGTGTCAAGTACTGAGTCCTATAAACGACTCACATGTGTTGTAAAGATGTTTTTTTGTAACCACTCGGACGAGCAAGAAAGTTTTTGCCAAAGCTATTTGTGATAATGACATTAATATTTATAATAAAATTTCAGTTTTTACACTTTCAGAAAATGTATAAGCTTGTAGATCTATGATTAACAGTTTTCCTAAATTTTAATACTGCGCCATTCAATAATATTTTCAGTCCATTTTATGTCCTATTCTAAACAAAATTTATCTCAACCCTCAAGAGTTTAAATTTCTACACACCATATGACGTTAATCTCTCTTTTATTGTGTAGAAGCTGTAGGTCTCAAATAAAAATAAAGATGATTTTTTTTTCCATTTACCTTAAATCTGAAATAATACAAACTTAAGGACTATTACAATTTTTTTTCTCTATGAACTTTCTAACCTATGACTCAATTAAATTTTATACCTAATGTACACTTCTTTAGTAATGCTCCTTTTGATTTTTACAAATGTCAGGCTTTCTACATCTCTGTAGGCTATGGTATATCTGGATGCAGCCGAAGGGTCCAGCCAGACTCAGTGTTCAGAATTGCCAGCATCAGTAAACCTGTCACTGCAGCAATTGTCATGCATGTGTGTGGTACAGCAAATGTATCTTTGGAAAAGCAAGTGTTTGGGAAACAAGGTCAGTGAATTTGGTACTTGTCATTTTTTCACTTATTTTTTTTATTGACCATTAAAGTGTTACAATGTCTTTTGATTTATTATTTTTCACATTTAAAAGTATACAAGATGATTTATTACATTTTCAAAGACATTTTTTTTTTCTTTTCTTATTAGGAGAAAGAATAGTAGGTAAAAAAGAGTGCAGATGAAAAGGGTTTAGGTTTAAAGTTGCTATACATATCTTTCTTAGTTTCATTTAAATCATTTAATGATAAGGAAAGAGGGATTTGATAACGGAAGTATATGTTGCACTCCAACAAATGTCTACAAGACTTTTATGCATAGTTCTCTTTTAATACTTTGTAATTCAGATATGCAGTGGCAAGACAAAATCAGTGAAAGCTGTGTTGATATGGTTTATCACTGCATGTTTGGTGTGTATATCTCTCTGTTTCAAGGGAGGGAAGGGAGGGAGAGAGAAAGAGAGAGAGAGACACACACACACACACACAGAGACAGAGATGATGCTCATGGTGGAATGGGCTCGTTTAATCTCTAAGTCTAATGAAGACATGAATGAAATTCTCAAATAAAATACTTCATCTTGTTTTTCAAAGATATCACTGAAATGGAGCAGGGCAGTCACCAGTAATCGATTTGTTTGATAATTAATTTCTTGTTATATTGTCATTGCTTCAAATTTAATGTTTTTTGTTAATTTGTTAATAATTTCTCTAGTTTTAAATGTTAGCATTTTTCTTAATGTGTCATTCATTTAATTTGGTCATTACATAGAAATAATCTTATCGATTGAAGCTTTTCTGGATCACTCTCATCATTTTACAGGCATCCTGAAAAAGTATCGCACTCAAGACAAGCGGATGAAAAAGATCAGCATCCGCCACCTATTGCAGCATTCAGCTGGCTGGGATCGTGATAAAGTTGGTGATGCAGCTTTTGTGCGACCGCAATGTGTGATACAGCATCACCCTGACTCAGATGAGTATAATCAGGCTCTGTTGTCTTATGCTTTGAGACGTAAACTACAGTTTTCACCTGGTAGGTTATTTTCCCCTCTTATCTGATATCTGTAATGGGGGAAAATTCTGAAGCTCAAATATTCATAGGAAAATTATTTTCATCTCAAGTTTTATTTATTACGAAATCAAAATACGTATAGCTTACAAGTTTTCTGATAATGGGACAACAGAGTTCACGGTGACAGTTGAATCTAAGTAATTTAACATTGGCATGCATTCATAGATCTATGTTTGATGCAGCTTACTTCAACAAAATAACATTTGGGTAACTAGAAATTGTAAACAGGAAGACCTTTGATGGCAATCTTGAAAATATGAAATAATATGTTAAATTCTGTCCTTTGACATAAAATATACAATTTCATTTCTTCAAATTCATTGTAGAAATAGAAATAAATAAATGAAGTCTATTTTCGCACATTTTAGAACCAAAGCACAAATTTTGAATGATCTACCCTTAAAAAAGCAAAGGACTTCACTGGTCAATCTGTGTTAGAATGAGAGGGGTAAGCACCATTGATATAAATCTTTGAAGGTTGAAGGAAAAAAAAAGAAATGATTAATCCTCATGATATCTCATATGTGATTGATACTTACTGTTCCTATCTTTTCCTTACAGGCACGTGGCATGCCTACTCCAATCTGGGCTACCTGGCTCTGGGGCAGATCATCCAGGAAATATCAGGAGAGTCATTTGAGAGGGTTATGGAGGTAATGCCAGTAACTTGTACCTTGAGATTTATTTGTAGTTTTACTATTGTATGTTTGATATAATTTTTTTTGTATAGCTTGAGCCCAATACACTTATCTCTTGTCTTTTTTGCATATAAACATCTGTCTGTGAAGTAGGTGACACAGTAGATGATGATACACAGGCACCCATCCATGGACTGCATGCATTTTGAACTTTACATAAAATTTAGTATCTCAACAGATTTCAATATAGGTATTTTAGCTGATGTTTTCTGGTATACTATAGATAATTTTGATTTGAATATAGATTCTTATGAAAAAATAATCTTCCTGGAGCAAAATGATTATCACCAAATGACTTGCCTAAGTAGAGGGCATACTTTTTATGAAGCAATATGACATTTTAATGTGATTATCAGACTTTTACAACTTGAAAGCTTGGAAAAATGTGAAATAGATCAACACTTTTGAAGATGTAAATTATGCCATCTGTCTATTTTGATAAATTGTGTAGGATTAATGCTAAGCTTGACTCTTAAGGCTTGCTTCTTTAATATCTACTTCTCCCATATAAACAAAGCCACTTGCTTATGAAATGATTTAATATTTATTTTTGAGTAGGCTTCTAAATTCTTTTGATCAAAATAGAAATGAAAGATACCATTGTGCAGTAATATTTTGTAAACTATCTTAGAAAATGGTTATCTTTGATTTAAACCTACAGGATTTTCTTTTGAAGCTGGGTATACAGGGCATAACAGTTGGACACAGGGAGAGGTCTTCCTTTGATGTATCAGAGGTTAGTAGTTGCTGGAGAGGTAACTGCTATTTTCATGTTTATTAAACCATGCTTTTTGTTTGGGCACAACAGAATTCATATGCAACATTAGAGGCAAAAACTGACGTAAAGAAAAATAAGAATATAGAATGTCAGGTGTGGACTGTCTGTTGTTTGTGTCAATTTATCTGCTTTATTTGAGTCCTTCTTAAACTCTTTCCACTGTGAGGTAATTTCTCCATCAGATAAAGAGCACTTAATGCACACTATAAGGAGAATTCTTTACTGACCTTATGATTTAGTTATTACAGGTTTGCTGTTATACGCAATATGATTAAAAGATAAGAGAGAGAGAGAGATATATGGTGTGACAGTGCCTCATGGTCCCGCACAAATGTTTGGTTACTAGCTCACTTAACCCTTTGCTGTGTAAACCTGCCAAACCTGGCCTAAAATGAAAGCGAGCCTCCTGTTTAACCCGGCCAAAAGCGGCCAAGCTATACATATCTGACTATGGGTTAAGCCAGCCAAATCCGGCCTTGACGTTTCCCTTTGTTTGAGGGTTCTATTTTGGACGAAAGTGGGGGTGAATCCTATCTAAAAATAGAAAATTGCAACATTCTAAATATAGTTGAATTCGACCCAGAATAACATGGGATTCCCGACATAGAAAGCCCGGAGAAGCCCTAACACTCAGTTTGTCCTGACTAGCTCTACACATAACTTTTCCTGCTCTGACTTTGTGACGTTCTTTTACCTTTGATTGACCATGGAAACTCCAGATAGCGACACTGAGCTAGACTTTGAGTCTAATGTTGATACCAGCCCAATCCTTAATTGAAAGAGTATAACTAAGTTGGAGCGAAAATATCTAGAGTCTAGATCTAGGTCTAGATTCTAGATCTAGATCTAGATCTAGACTCCAGTTCCAGAGAATCTAGAATCTTGGCTAGATAAAAAGTCCGGAGAAATGCACTGCTTGGACAACTTATGATATAGGAGAAATAAAACAAAGTAAAACTTGTTAAAAGGTTGATTTTAGATTATAAACGAGAGATCGGTTCAATGTTTCATGTTGTTACAGTTGCATACCGACCTTGCCTCTGTTCGCATCCCAATTCTGCTCCTACATAGCCTAGCTTAGTTTTGCCCACAGAACAAAAAAAAAACAAATCTTAGATTCTACATCTAGATCTAGATAGATATGAATAGATGGAAGATCAAGAATATTTTACTTTGCAAAGTGCCTTCACTAGAATGATGATGGAAGCTAGATTTATGTATTTCGCGTATGACATTATTTTCAGTTTCATGAGCTAGTGTCCTAAAAAGTTATGCTTTGTTTGAAAAAAAGCAAGTTGATCTTATGTTTATAATGTATGTGACTGTGATTGTGAATAAGATTTAGATAGATTTTTTTTCGCTTTTAGCTTCTGCTCAATGCTATCTCATATGAAGTTTATTTTGAAGGCCTAGGCTGTTTAGTGTGTTAGTGTTTATGAAAGTCATGTTTTGTATTATGAAAACAAAGACTAAGAAAAATAAGTTGGACTGTTCCCTTTTTATTTACAACGACTATGTTTTTTTTTCCTCTTGAATTTGTATCACTCTGTACAGTCTCTTGATTTTTTTTTTGGTCATTCTAGTGAATCTGCATGCAAGGGATTCAAATGAAAATGAAGAAAAATGATAAAAAATAATACTGAAACGTACTGAAAACTCTTCAAAACCTGTTTCATTATTTAGCACATTCAATTTTGTGCAAATTATCAAAATTTCATAGCTTTAACATCAATAGTGGCCTAACTACAGATTATTTTCGAGAACCCCCCTGTAGAGCCCTCATCTGACCAAAAAAAATGTAAACAAACAAGGGTGTCCCTGTTACCAGGAAGCTGAACTTAGCATTCAAAATGGCCACCGCCTAATGTACACAGCAAAGGGTTAATTAGCACTAAAATGAATACAGTAGCATATGGTGTGTAAAAATCTTGAGTCTTCTTCATTTTCTTTAAGGGTTGGTAATGTATATGAAAAAAAATCCTTAGTATTCTAGTCTACAATTAAATCAATTATGGTTCTTTCTGGAAACACAGTTGGCATATGTATGAGGTTAGAAAGAGCTTTTAACAGGACCGGAGAAATAACCACATTCACCTCTGTTCTCTTTTGTCCAGGTTGAGTACTTTAACAACAAGGATCCAGTTCTGACAGAATCTCTCTACCCGAATGAAGGACTTGTCCTGCCGCAATATGGTGGGATGGCCATGCCAAGCTCCGCATCCTACGGTGGTCTGGTTGCCAACTCATGCAGCTTGCTCCAGTTTTTACACTGCATGGAGACGGCACTTTTGGCATCATCAAAAATGAGTGAAAACTTTGCACAAATCTTAGAAAAGCAACATTCTGCAAGTAGAGGAATGGATTGTTTGTTGGAGGACGTGAAGAGTTTTTCAGATTCTGAAGAATTAAAGGATTCAGCCATTACACGTGTGCCAGAGGTCTCGTTTAGGGAGACTGTGAACTCCCTCTCTATAGATCATCCAGATGGCAAGTCATATGAAAAGCTCAGAGCTGTGCCATTGATGACACCTGCACAGGCAAGAGAAACATTTCAGCGGCCTGTATATGAAGACAGTTCGGCCGGTGATTGGTATGGCCTTGGCTGGGATGTGCAGGACAATGGAGCAACCTGGGGCCATACTGGTGGCATGGAAGGAACCTGCGGAACTCTGTACCACCATGGACAGTCAGGACTCAGCTGGGTGTTCCTTCTCAATGCGTGGGCCCAAGATTGTGACCTAAATGGTGTTATAAAATCTGGACTTATGATGACAGATTTAGCAGCTGAAAATGGTGACTCTTCAGCTTTTCCAGGCCTTGAAAGTGTGAAATGTGTTCAAGCAGCGGAGCTTACTGACTCATGTCAGTCATTCTCAGGCACGGTAAAGGTCGTCTCAGAAAACAAGCAGCAGATTATCTTGTTGAACTCCACTGAGTTAGAAGCTTTGGAGACTGTTTCAAACCTAAAAGGACAAGGTTACTTTGTGACTTGGATTAATTGCATAACCCAGCAGCTTGGATCAGTGGTAAACTTGACATCAAAGTGTGAGAACAGTGCAAACAAATGGGTGGGTCCAAATCTTTCCACTTCATCCAAGTCTTCTGGATCTAGCACTTGCTCAAGCCAAAAGTATTGTCTAATTTTTGAGCGGACTGATTTCTCTTTCACAGACTACATAACATTTTTCAATATGTCAGCAGGAGAGTTGGTTTGCGCTCTTTGTAAATACGAGGAAGCAGGTTATTATGCCACCTTCTTGGATTCTTATTGTTGGAATTCCTCTCTGAGGTTCAATGCTGTGTTGTGTTTAGATATTGGGAGGGATATACATTTTGAAAAATCTTGTGTCTGTTCCAATCCATCCACTCCTCTATTGTCTGAAATACCGCGCCAAAACAGGAAATCCCATCAAGAGGCATTTAAGAGACAAACGAGAGGTACCGTGATAAGGTGTGCAAAGACTGAAGTTTTACTTGCAAAGAAAGGCACAGATTATGTCAACTTTGTGCGGTCAATTGTTGATTCATATTTAATTCTAATGCAGACTGTAACGGAGGTAGAGAAAGAACTGTGGGTCAGTGTAGTTCTTAGACGGAGGTGTTGGGGATATCAGCTGTCTGATCAGGTTGAGACATTGACCCCTGCCCTACTAAAAATTCCTAAACAAAGGAAGGCAAAGCAGCAAAAAGCTTTTTGCAAAAGTCATAATCATGACCATTCAAAGTGCACTAGGCTGAGTATTGACCCAGTATTTGTTGAAAGTACCTGTGGAAAAATTACAAGATCCAAACACTCTCTGGGAAATGGCATTCCTGAGCAAACCCAAAACAAATCTGATGATCTGCTACAACAATCACATCTAAAAAAATCAAAATCATCTGAATCAATATCCATGGCCTTAAATCCCTCAAAGTCTAAACAATCATGTGCCAATAAAGATACTGTATATTGGGTTCAAATTAGTCCTGAGAGCTTTCTCACTGAGCTCCACAGGCAGATCCAAAAGGGTAGAAGCTTACAATATGTTAAATTTTATACCGTTTCTGAAAAGCCTTTTGTTAGTGCTGTATGGACCTTGGCAAAACGTAATTCTTCTGTAGAATCTACATCTGCATCACAAGATATTTTCCGCACTAGTTGTAACACCTTCCACTTGGAGTCAGATCCCATCAATACCAGCAGGTATCACAGAACAGCCATGTCCAAGTATGGACTCCTGCCTGAGTTGGCTGAGGGTGCATCCAAAAATCTCATCTTACAGAGTCTGTCCGAGTACTGTGAGGAGGATGGTGGTATCTATTATGCAGCAGTGTGGTTTGCTTCATCTATAACCAAATAATTTCTTATTATCTCTTTGATATGGCCTTTCCACAGTTTTCATTTCAATATTGAACAAGCTTCTTCAAAGCAAAGGAGGAGGTGAAAATGCTCAACTAACATGCCAACAAGGTCATGACACAAGCATGGAGATTTGCAGATTTCAAGGTATATATTGTTATTATAACTAGCATGTAAGGCAGAAGATGAGTGGACTTCATGGCATACAAACTGGAGACATTTTAAGGGCAGAAGGCTGCATCAGTGTTTGGAGCAACACCGAGACGGTTTGGCTGATCTGTGACCATCAGTTTGAAACAGTCTATCAAATCCTCACCCTACAGACCATGTTGTGATCAGTTGGGCAGCCAAATATGCTACATTTTTTGTCTTCTAGCCGGACAACCTATGCAGGTCATGTGCTGGCACCTGTTATGCGGAGTATGTAAAAGCTCTGAGTGAGAGTGGTTGAATTACTTATAAACAGCAACCAATGTTGGACCGATGCCTTGGCTGTCAGTGTTAGTTCCCTTTGTCTCTAATCCTGGCAGTAAGACTTGATCTTTCACTTCATAATCATTGACTATGCCCTCTTTATCTTTGGATGATGGTTGGACCCACTTCTTTCAATATATTTATCACTGACACTTCTATTTTATAACTCTGGACTTTCGCAAGAAATAGGGGTCTAATACAGTCAATGTAGATTTTTAAATTTCACTTACAAATCCCTTTTCCTGATTTGTTAGGATAATTAAAATATATTTACAATTTGTTATACTTTGATTTTATTTCTTTTGCATATTATATTTCTTATATTACATCAAATGCAGTCTTCTGAAAGTTTTTTTTCACACTCTATCATTGAAACATAGTTTGCACAATTGTAGAAATTTTGCATTTGACAAAATCTACTAGTTTTATAAATATCTCTCACATCAACTGATTGTAAACAAAATAGGAAACGAAAAAAACAAGACAACAAGTTTCTTGATAATCGTAAATAGCATCAATTTTAATTTTATTCAGGCATTCCTCTGCATGGCAAACATAGGAGATTTGGATATTATAATGTATATATTCAGAGCAATAGTGTGTCATATATTAATGAGTGTATATGTTTATTTTGCAAAACCTTATATGTAATAAAAATGTTGAGTGCATAGTATAAATATTCGTTAGGTTTTCAGCGGTGAGTTTAGTCTTATTATGCAGGAATACCCCATTTTTTAATTCCTCTCTCTCTCTCTCTCTCTCTCTCTCTCTCTCTCTCTCTCTCACACACACACACACTCAAAAAAAAAAATCCCCAAAAAACATCATACACTCAGTCTTATTTGTCCATTAATTAAATCTAATAGAGTATTAGCAATCCAATATTATTGAAAACAAAAATGTTTTACGAGGCTTAATTATAACGTGGAACAACTTATTAAAATGATTGAAAAACCTACAGAATTTGTTTGAACATTTTCATGTGAGCTTAAGTCAAAACTGTGTAGACAGAGCTGATTTCCTTCATATTTCTTTTTATAAAACCATCCTTGTTGAGGTGGAGAAAGGCAGAATTTAATATAAAATCAATAGAGGAAAGGGAGGAGAATTTTTTTTTATGTCATATTATATCTTAGTTATTTTATCAATAAAGAGTGGAGTACCTTTGAACCATATTTGACTCGACTGAAGTGAACCAGGCACAAGTATGAATTTTAGTCTTTGGTACCCCCAAAAAAGTGAGTTTACTGCCTTCAAAAAATGAAAAAAAGTTAGAATTAACATTTCTATAGCCAGAGCTGTTTCATTTTAAATACTCTGAAATAGGGCAATCAAAGAACCAAATATCTTTACAAGGCTTTAGCTAAAACTATTTTGAGCAAGATGTGCCTAGATTGTCCTAGATGCCTCGAGTATCTAATTAAATCTTTTAAAATTTACATTAAACGAAATAAACGAGACACATCCAAAAAGTAGCACAGGGTTATAAAATGTAAAAAAAAATTGCTGAAAATCACTGAAATTCATACTAAAAGATAATGATAGACTGTTTTTGCACAGCATTAGATAGCACACAGGTTTTACAACTTCAGTCTTAATACCACACAGGTTTTACAACTTCAGTCTTAATACCACACAGGTTTTACAACTTCAGTCTTAATACCACACAGGTTTTACAACTTCAGTCTTAATACCACACTGGTTGACACATGTGAAGACACAGGACAGAGTAATGAAAAATTGGGTTGGTCAACTAACATTTAAGATTATCTTTGACACAGGTAAATTCATCGAATCACAAGAAAAAGATGTCAGGTTACAAGTAAACATGGCAAAAAATACATTGTCTCAATCCCAAATGTGTTGCATTTCCATTTGATTCCTATCCTGTATTTTTTTTTTGGGGGGGGGGGGAGGGGGAGAGAGAAGGATACTAAATGGTTATCAGCTTTTCTCTATCTCTAAATCAGGGTGGTCAGCAAAGATCTAAATAAGAAGACATGACCAGAGTTCATACAGTGCTAATACTTATTTATTTACAACATACAGTAAAGGCTTACTGGTTACCTAATGGTGAGGAAGTTACTGCATAGCCACTGTCAGGAGTTAACATCGTGGCTGTTACTCTTTTTCTGGATTAGTATCAAAGGTTTTGAGTCCAAAATGTCAATTATTTTGTTATTTCTACAGCCATCATGCCAAATTTCTTGTAATGGGATGAATAAAGACTTATCTTACCTAATGTAATTACTGCAGTCTACATGTATACTGTATTATCATAGTTTTCTTAACTGATTCACAAGTTTAGCCACAACTCTGTCCATTGTACCAGATATCCTGAATTGGGCAAGCTATTGAAAAAATGGTAAACAGCCTATCTTAATAGCTTTTTTGCTTGTCTCAACCATGGCGGAATCAGAACTCAGTTGCTCTCTCTGAGTAAAGAAGTATGCAGGCATATCTTTTCATACATCGTGTAAGGATTTTAGATATATCAGAAAATGTCTTGGATTGGATTGTAATATACAAGGTATATCAATAATCAACAACCAATCACTGAATCTCATTAGAAAATTTTCCTTCATTGCCTTTTCCTCAAACTCAAAGAATTTTTCTTTGTTTATTTTTTAATACTGTGGAAACAAGTAAAGGATACTCTATGCATGTGTGTCAAAATGCATTGTCATAACATAATACTCTATAAAGCATCATTTAAATAATTTGAAATCGTAAATATATATACATATCTGTTGAAGACAGTCTGAAAATAAACAGAAGAAGTAAAAACAGGACAAAGATACATTCTTATTATCTGAGCTTGAGGAGTCTAGTGCAGGACAAAATGTTAAGTTTTATTAATGTAAGTGCTAAGGGTGCTATAAAAAGTGGTCATTCTTAGGTGTAAGTATACATTGAACACACTTTTATTTAAAACAATAAATGAATATGAAGTGAACAGTGCAATTATGTCCAATAAATAAAGTGAGTTTTGTTTGGGAGTGGATTTCTTCCCCACAAGATGTAGTAAGATACTATGTGTTGACAGCACCACAAAGTAAGGCACTTTTAGCCCTTGCTATAAAACTTGGTTTATAGTAGTTCACAAAATATGACATAATTTGTCATTTCTTAGTCTTAATTTGACTAAAAATTGTTACATGAAGGTACTTCTATACATGTCATTTATGACGTCATTCCCTTCTCCACTTAGCACTTTGCCTTCATTCTTAGTTCAAATTCTCCCCCCCTCATCCCTTTCCACAAAAAAAAAAGACTTCTTCATACACATATAAAACAAAATGCTTAGTGGTTTTGTAACATAACTTGAATAAAATCAATAAAAATATGAAGAAAAAAAAATAAGCCCTCATGTGTACAACAATAGAAATTAACCACTTTTTGATTAAATTTCGATTCCATGATCATGCGTAAAATATTATTCCAAATGCCCTGTGAAAGGTT
The DNA here is from genome assembly GCA_033675545.1 of Elysia crispata. Taxonomy (NCBI): domain Eukaryota; kingdom Metazoa; phylum Mollusca; class Gastropoda; family Plakobranchidae; genus Elysia; species Elysia crispata. The sequence goes on along the minus strand of JAWDGP010003386.1, from coordinate 99,744 downwards.
TGAAAATTCTACTAGGCATTTCTCTCTTTAATAGATTCTACAGGAAACATTTGATATACAGAGCTCTTTATCATGCTTAGGTAGTGATGAAATGATGATACCAATGAGGCAAAAAAATATAAATGACTTCTCTTTTTACACATATCTGATGCCTCTATAAAAAAAAAAAAAAAAAGATTATTTGTCAAATATTTCATTTTTATGAACATAAATTATTTTCAATCTTTCCTTTTCCTAGAATGAATGTTTTTCAATTAAAAACATGAATTATTACACTTACTCACAAAATATATGCAAAGTATATTATAATCCCTGCCTAGGTCTGTGACAGGACACTATGGCAACATTCAACTTCTTAAACCTTAAAATTAAATAATATTTTGAACTGGACATAGATATTTTTTTGTCTCTCTTATCATAGGAACATAAGATACAAGTGTGAATACTGCTGAACACAAATGTTGAGCAGTTCTATTTTAATTAAAGAAATATCTTTGGACTTGAGCAAAGTGCAAGCGCATAATTATTTAAAATAAGAGAAACCAAATATATTTGTGAATTTACATGGGTTTATAGGTGTATTTTTTTTTTTAAAGGACTTGCATCTAAGAGAGATCTAGAGAAAAAAAGTGAGATCAATATTAACAGACTAAATTTTGAACTTAATAAGAAGTTTATCATAAAAAATATAAAAAATAAATTTTGGATAGACATGGATAAACCCTTGTATAAGTAATTTTTTATTGTAATTCTTGTTTTTAAAAGAAAAAAATTACAAAACACTCAGTACATAGATAAAACTCTATAAGAAAATACTGGACTGCTAAATAAGTGCTTCACTGCAAGTGATGTCTTCCGCATAACCATTATGACATTAAAAATTGTGCTTATATTAACAAGTTTCAACAACTTTCAGATTGTAAAGAAAATTTGGTTTCCTTCTACGAGCTACAACTTAGAATAATGTAAATGATAACTACATTTATATTGCACAAAACCTTGAAAAACCACATAATAGATAGCTGTTGATATACCTAATTTAGCAAAAATAGAAAAAAAAAATCACAAGATAAATTCAAACTTTTTTAACAAAAGTATGAAAAGGTATAGAGCGGTTGCATGAAAATGTAGTAGCCCCTCTAGAACATGGCCATATTGAAGTACTGCTCTACAGCTGAGGTGGGAAGACCAGAGGCACCGACATCTATTGCAACAGAGCAACTTTGGAATCATCAGGGTGTATGCAGAAGCTAAGGAGAAACTGAAAACTCCTATCAAACCCATTTTTGCCCTGAAGATCACATCTGGTTTCCCTCAACAAGTGCACACACTTTTATGACTGGGATTTATATGTTTGCTCTTCATGCAGAAAAATATCTTGAAATGAAAAACAAAACTAAACAAGCACATAACTACGACAACATTCTATAATTCATGACAATTATTTGTTATGAAAACATCCTTGCATCTTCCCCAATCTACTTGTTGATTAGAAAAAAATTCACGTTAAAAAATATCTTGGTAGTCAGGACTAGCTATTCGACCATTTCAAGTTAATGCAAATAACATAGATGATATACAAGGGTGATTTTTAAAAAATCCAATTTCATACACCACTGAAACAAAACAAAAAACAGTTCTCAACAAAACTCTTGATTTGAAATGAAAATCAAGTAACAATAAAGATGTAACATGTAGCAAGTACCAAATTAACAGCTCCAGAATTCAACAGATAATGATGCAGTTACTCAGTAGTACAGAATCACAGCCTTTGATGAGACTTGGAATGGGGATGAGGAGAAACATGATTATGTGCAAAGCATGATGCTCGTGGATAAAGACAAGCATGAACATAAAATATTATTTAATTCTCAATATCTTATATTCCAATGTCACATTGATAACATAAGACCATTTAAGATAATCTTCATGTTTTTGAGCATAAAAAACCCTTGCAAAGAGTTAACAATATCTTTTTTGTTATAACCAATGAACTTTGTCACTACCTTGCAAGTTATCATGGTTTTAAACACAATGTAAGAGATTCCTAAATATTTGAGGCAGCCATGGTTATTCAGATTCAGTTGGAATTTCAGAATTTCCAAAAAATATAATCCCTGCCATTTAAGACAGTAAAAAGACACTCCTTTTCATTTCAAAGCAAAGTTTTGGAAAGTTACAGTATTACAGACATATTATGCAAACAAGGCTGGACAATTTATGCCTGAATCCCCATGCTTGCCTCACATGTGGTCAAATTAATGACAGAGCATGCATATTAGTCTGGAAGTTTCTTATTGCTGTGACTGGCCTGTATAGTTAGTCTGGGTTTGCCAAAGCAGACAAACTATGCCTAAACAGAGATGAAAGTAAGCTGGAAAACAAAAATTGGTGATTTTAGGACACTGAACATTATCTACCTATTTCTCCCATTCTAAATCATTGGTGAAAATTGAAAAGAGATTATTTTAATTCTCTTGATGCTTTATGAAAGTGAAGAACTGACATTAGTGATAATAAAAAGAGGTGAATAGAATATTGGTTCCTTTATCTCTAAACTGAAATATATACATCAGGTGCATCTACACTAAGAACTGAGATAAATTATACGATCACAGCTCTACTTATTTACTTTTCGATCTCAGTAGAGACATTGAATACCAAGGCATACCCATTTTCGACAATGCTTTTGAAGCAAATTCAAAATAAAAATCTCCCATGGAATTTAGGATTAGTCCCGACCAACTTCTAGTTCTTGTGGTGAATTGTGGGTATGCAAATTATGGATGAAGCATCTAATGCTCGATGGCCATTTATTAGAAGCAGCAGTCAAAGGTGAGATCTGAAAATAAGGACTTGATAAATTTTTTATAATTTCTTGATTCCAATTTTTTAGTTGATTTTTTTTAATTTCTTAATTTGATGTATTAAATGAGAGACTAAAATCTGTCCTATTCCTCTCTACTTCAATCCTTTCTTCACATTATTGTAAAGTAAACAAACAAAAAAAATTAACAAAATTATCCACAAGTGAGCACACCTTTTGGTAGTAAAGAAGAGTCCGCTATCTCTGCACTAGGTTTGCAAGAACACTGCCTCTGTAGCAATTGATTCGAGCAACTGATTTACCAAACATTTCAAAATAAAGAGAGCAAGCTTTACATTATTTGTAAAGAAAGATATATTTTTAAAGAAAATCAAAGAATCAAATTATAAAAAAAACAACATAAAATGTATGCATGCAGTGTAAATAGTAAAAAGTAACAATACTAGTCTAAACAGCTCACCAATACAGTCTATAAATGAAATCGAAAAACAAGGTTTTAGAAAAACTGCAAAAATCCACTCTACTTTAGGGCAATGATTTCATGAGATCCACAAACGTTTCTTCAGAAGATTACAAATCTAGTTTTGAAAAGATTCTGATAACAATATGTCTCAAGGACTTCTCAATTTGATCTTTTATGGGCTTCTATTTTTAAATTGCAAAGAATTGCTAACTCAAAGGAAAGCAGTATGCATTTATTCTAAACTAGACAATCTTTCATTCAAAATGTTCATCAAAATGAATATACGAGTGAACTGAATGTACAAATACACTTTCAAAAGTACAGTAGAATGATATTTTACAACTCACTATTGACTATAAAGCAGTTGCGTAATCAAAATTACCTGGACTGACCAAAGTTATATACATTGCACAAAAAATGAATAAGGAATATAAATATTTGTAGAAACTTGAAGAAATATATATACATTTTAGAATGCAACCCCGATGCTTCAAAATAAACCGATCTTGCTCGCAAGAATATGATGCATCTTATAAATTTAACATAAAATTTGTGCGATGTAGAAGCGTAGCCATATGCCTAAGGTTTGTAAAGAAAAGAGGCACTCTTTGACAAGATCAGCAGTTGCATTTGGTTTGGCTCACAGAGGCAAAACAACATTGAATTTACCAATCTTCCATCAAGTTTGTGTAAGAACAGGCACAGACAATTTATACACATTTTGAGATAAAAACATTATTGACAAGATTTTTTTCCTGACAATCATTGGCACCATTACTTCAAAATAAGCAAAATTTGTACAGCTTCAACTGCTTCTTTCAGAGGCTAATATAATTAGGATGAGCTTACTTGTGTAATACTTTACCTCAACTCTACGGACATTTCACATAACTCTAGGGGCTAAATACAGCAGACGGATCTTGGTTTCAAATGATAAAAAAGATACTTTGACCACTGTAAATTTCCCCAGGACTGAAAATGATTTCGACAGGCTATTGAGCAAGGCTGACCATTATCTATCAAGAAGTGATGAAAAGAATTCATGCAAACGTAAAACATTCACTCTTTCTTTACATCCTAGAAATTTTCTCAAAGATGCTTTGTTCCACTGGTTTCGCACTAGTACTGATTTAAGGATGCTTTAGGGTTTAAAGCTCTTCAATATTGTAATGACTCAATGTTCAACCACTTTTCTTCCAATCAGCCCCATATAAGTTGTGGCCGTTTTGCATGAGCTTAAATGATACCTCTGATCCTCACATCAAGACTTTTTAAAATGCAACTTTGCTTTCTTCAGTATTTACCCTTTAAGTAAATAACTATAATAAATAGATTGCTAAACCAATGCATATTGCCATCAACTATGGTGTTTACAAATAAAAAACATGATCGTTGGGCAAAAACTCACAAAAAGTCTTTTTCGCACTAATACTGATGGCCTTTGTGCAACAGGCATTCTTTTATCCTGTAGTGTAGAGAACAGTTCCGTTTCAAATTTACTGCTACTGTTTTTTTTTTCTATAGATAGCTGTATAACTGTTCTGAATTGAAAAAAAAAATTGGGATTTACATTCCCTTTCACTCAGATGTGTAGTTTCCTTTATGTGAATGTAAATTCCCTATCTATGATACTAAGTTTTTAAAAAAGCTAGTTGTTTAGAAAAGAAAACGTCATTTCTCAAAGTTATCATGTCTGCAGTGCCAAAGCAATTTAGCCACGATGGGGGCAACAGATATCAATTGAATAAAATCTCAAAAAAAATATAATTTCATACCGTTATTTGCTTTCTCTGTGTTTGGATAATGCTTCGCAAACAATCCAGCAAATAAAAAGATCATTGTTAGCCCCTAATTCAGTGGACCTCTGTTGCTGATCCCTGAAGCCAAGTTTATAGTTTATCTTGTTTTGATATCCTGGCTGGTCTTTGCCTTTCCCATTACATTTGTGATTCTAAATCAAAGTTTTATCCCTCTTTATATTTCCAGCATCCTTTATTTTGTTTTTTAGTTGAAATAGAATCATTGGATTGTAACTTTTAAACAAATGAATGATCTTTCACGCCCTCACATAAAATCCAGCACCCACAGTGAAGAATTAATGTGTTTTAAGATCTTGAGGTCTATTTACACCAGAAATAAGCAACGCGCAGTCTTAAAACTCGACCCTCTACTCCAGCTCATACATCCTTTTCTTACACTCAGCTCTTCTATAACTCGAAATATTCTATTACCCTAAGCAGCTTAGCAATCCAGGGCTAGCTATATGGCATGGGTGCCATGTAGTTCGCTGGAGCGTAGCCTCTGTGACCATCTGCTGCCTCTACTAGCCACCATTCCGAGTTCCCATCAATATCTTGGAAAGCAATCACATTCACAGGATGGCCTGCTTGCAGAGAAGCCTCATTCGGTTGCCGAGCAGCAAAATCATAAAGTGCATAGTGGTACTGAGGACATGAAAAAGAGAAAAGAAAATTTAAAAAAAATGATCATTGTAAAAAAAAACAAAACAAAAACAAAACACAAAAAAGTTAATAAGCCTTGACCAAACATTTATGCAAAACACCAAACTTGAATGGCCAAGAAAAGAAAAATAGGGGTATGGGGTTTAATTTTGTGAATCAAAATTTGTGGCATCATAATTATGAACATTTTACATTAATAAACCACAGTAAAAGTTATTTTGCATTAAACCTTAATCCAATTGGTTGCTATATGTTTCTATATTAAACTTGTGCTGATCAAACCAGCAGAACTGTCTCCCTCTAAAAAAGTTCTAATGTTATTTCCATTACCGGGAACTCAGAATCTGTTGATTTGATCCTGTTTTTTGAAAAATACAAAGCACTGGTATTGAAAAGAAAGAGCAATTTATACCAAATACAGTAAGAAAAGCAGCTCTTAAAATTTCCTGGGTCTCTATGAAGAGAAGCAAGAATGATACTTGTTACTGTTAGAAAAAACAAAACAAACAATGTACCAAGACCAATCTACTGGGTGATCATACCACTATTGTAACTGACACTGTATGGTAGGAGACTAATATGAAGCCTAGTACACAACAAGATTTACCAACACGTATCTATAGACTCACCTGTTTAGTACACAACAAGATTTACCAACACGTATCTATAGACTCACCTGTTTAGTACACAACAAGATTTACCAACACGTATCTATAGACTCACCTGTTTAGTACACAACAAGATTTACCAACGCGTATCTATAGACTCACCTGTTTAGTACACAACAAGATTTACCAGCACGTATTTATAGACTCACCTGTTTAGTACACAACAAGATTTACCAACACGTATCTATAGACTCACCTGTTTAGTACACAACAAGATTTACCAACACGTATCTATAGACTCACCTGTTTAGTACACAACAAGATTTACCAACACGTATCTATAGACTCACCTGTTTAGTACACAACAAGATTTACCAACATTTATCTATAGACTCACCTGTTTGGGCTGCTCCTCTTCCTGTCTCTGTGGACTATTTTCAAGTGATGCTGCCCCTGAAGTGAATACAGCTCTGCCATCGTTGCCGCTGATCACCACATTTTCCCCGCTGTCATAAGAGTGGACAGAAAGGATGTCATCATCTATGCCAGCCATGTTGCTGACGCTGTTCGTTGGAGACAGTGTGGCTGGTGCAAGCCCTGTGCTTGGAGCAAAACCCTTGGACACTGTAGAAACATTAAGGTATTCCACGTCAGATCAGGCAGAAGATTTTTTTTTTCAACATTTATTGTTTTGGTTCACATCAAAAGAATCCATTGACCGTTTGAAATAAGAAGAATTAACTAGCTGCAATTTGTACGTGAAGTGTTGATGATTATTCAAGCATAAGTATATCGCTGCTTCAGAGTAAAACAGTTGTAAGTCTAAATCTCACATTCCTAACTTACACAAATATGTGATGATATAGATTTGATTGTTTCTATGGTAAATTTTATACTCCACTATCAAGAAGTATACGATTTTCATTCCAAGCCCTTGGGACAGAAAGTTTGATTAAAGATAGCTAAAAATAGTGGGTTTTAATGGCCTGTGGGAGAATCTTTAAGGAGCACTTTAAGCCTTATTATAAACAAATTATTACTTCATAAAAAAAACACTTACTATAAACTATTAGAACCAGGAATTTTTTTTTTTTTCATTGGAAAGATATAGTAACAGGCCCATGAGTTTTTAATATCAGAATGAATTATCATGAATCTGAATGATAAAAAAAAGATTAATACTAAGAAGATCTGTAACTTCTCAGACCCATCTTGCTACTCACATCCGTCATCCAGAAACCACCTCTCTTTATTTCCCATCGGGTCAAGCTCTTTGACAACACCAACCAGCATGCCTTCCGTCAGAGAAATGTCCATCAGGTCAGCTGCGACATGAGCTTTGGTGACTTTGTAGAGCTTGCCGGCTGCATAGGTTGACCGCAAGTATGCCCGCTGACTGTCGCTCTGGCTGCCAGGAGTAGCCTGAGTGGCAGATAATTTACAGGAAAAAAAAAGCATTATTTTTTTCCTCTTCATCAACTTAATAGAATTCATACTTAATAAATATTACAGTGCATTGGCTGTTAAATCAATTATAAAAACTGAATGAGTGAGACTTGATAAAAGGTTGCTTTGTCCTCTAATGAGAATGTATGTGAAGATATTTATTAACTCAGCAGGTCCCATGTAGGACATGTTAACCATTCAGCTACTCTGCCTCTATCAAAATCCTAGAAAATTAACAAAGATCAACTGTCTATCCTACTGTCTCAAAACAAATGATTACCTTTGCAGTGGTCTGAATACAGCAATCAAAATTTTGAACCATCGAATGCATCACTTACCAAACTTTAATACAAGCAATCATTAGCATGAAAATGACGATGTGAAGAGGCTTGATGTGTTTGGATTCTGCACTCTAATAAGGAGATTGATTCCTTTCACTCTAGATGGTAAAAACTGAGAATAAATTTGTCCACAGTGGCAAGTAAAATTCTCTTACTTGGGCCAGAGGGTTATTATTAGCCTGGGTAGTCTCCCCTGGTGCAGATTTTGCCTTAAGACGAGCCTTGTCTGCCTTGATGGTGTCAACTCTAGGGTTAAAGCCTCGCGGGATGAAACTCAGGAGGCTAACATGATCGTATGATGTTGTGTGACGTATACTAAATACCTCCATAACATTGGATTTACTTCCAATGGAGGGAAGCTGCCGATGAGAGAGGAAAATTAAAACCAGAGATAATTTTATCACAATTATAAAAACAAAATCTTGAAATCTGTCAACAACTTCTAAGATCTGGCTTACACTGAGATCAGAAATATAAATACAAGGCTGTCTAATGACTGAAGTCAAATTTTTAGCACAGCTTGACACAGGGGCACAATTAAAAGTTGGAAGCTCACAGTACACTTGGAGCTGTATAAAAAAAATGTGCCATCATTTAACTCTAAGAATTTGGATTGAAATAAAGGCTAGAAAAATGACTGTATTTACCTCTTCCAGCTGGACAATATCAAAAAATCATTTAATTCCTTCAGCTTCTCTAGCCAACTTAAATACAATTAAGTACAAAAGTTCGAAATTTGTCACTAATCATACCTCCAGTAGACAGCAGCTCTCTTTTAAAGACTGATCCATGAAGTCTCGCCGAGCCAACACATAAGCAGACACACAATTGCGTAGCATACCAAAAGCCAGATTGTAAAACTTTGGGAGTTCATCCAACAGTTGGGCATTCATTGCCTCGTAATCGTTGCGGGCAGATTGGAGCTCCTGTAGATGGTCAAAGAGATGCAGATTAGCTGCAGAGGGGGCAAACCTTCATAACCAAATTCAGTACAATGTAACAAATCATCAATCATTTCGAAAATAACATAAGATGTCAGATTTTATCAAGCTTTCTTCCAGATACTTGTATCTAAAGAAGTAAAGAAGAATAAGTCTTTCAACTTTTGTCAAGATGACTAGCATGTAAAAATTCCTAGATTTTAGTACTTCATTGGTTTAATATGAAACAGACAGAGTAACCATAAATAAGGGACTAAATTTAATGAGTTTTGATTTTAGCCCGGATGACTCCTTGTTTTATTATCTCTTGAACTTCAGTACCCTGAAGTCCAGAATCTACCCTTGCAGCTTAGTCCAGTTTAATCAGAGTTTGAGCTAAAAGTAAAAAAAAAAAATTAAGTCTTCATAGTAACTTGAAATGGACAAATCACACTAAAAATCTATTGATAGCAAAAGCATACCTTGTCATTTTCCGTCTTGCCCAGCTGGTTGTTGTAGTCAAGAAGTTTATCAAAGCGTTTCTCTATCACATGGGTGGGTGCATTAAATAAGCTAACCAGTGTATTGAGGGGCATCACCACCACATTCTCTATTGTCTCTTTCTGAAAATTGAATATATTATTGTGAATCTAGAAATACATGCAATCAAAAGATCACTTGGAAAACAACAGAAGGTTTAAGATTCAGACATTTTTTTCTTAAGCTTCAACAGGTCTCTTCTGTCTTGGTTATTCCTATAAGAGTTCAGATGTCCAAAGAAAATACACAGAAATTTTTTTTCAGGGATGTGACACACTATATCATGTTTCTAAACTAGCTGAATAAACTAATACTAGATGAATTTCAAAGCCAAAATTTTAAAATATATTATTACGTTAGGTAGTTTTTCTTGTCTCTTTACATTTCTGTCCGACACGGTCATCAATATTAGATAAATCAAAAAGAGGAGAATTCGGTTTTCTGATTATTCCAGTCTGTCCTCTTTCTATGATTCCAAATCTTTTCTATCCTTTCTGTCAGTTTTCAATAGATGCTGTTAGGAATTAAAAAACGAAAATACCCTCACCTTGCATCCTCCGTTAACCCTCCTGCCTCCCTACTCTTCCTTACCTTTCCATAACCCACAGCAATTTCCACTCTTGCCAATGACATGTTAGCATTTAGCAAAATAATTATATTTGTACGCCCTTTACAGAGGTTGAGGTTGCCTCACTTACCATTTTGACAAAGAGATTTTCAAGCTTGGCCATGACTTCCTGTAATTTTTGTATCTCGATGCATGGTTTGTCAATGTAAAATTCTACAATGTCCTCAAGAAAAAGCTCTCGGCAGTGCATCTGCTCCTGGAAAATGCAAACAGAAATAAAAAGGTCATGCTCTGATCTTAGAAGATTTTCACACAGCATTGAATGAACACCACAATATTGGAAAACCTGGGCTCTCTCAATGAGAATATTTTAAAGTAACAATATAGTTAATTTACATATTTTTTAATCCTACAATTTAAATTTAAATTGCTGATGATTCGAGCCCTTTTGTCAGTTCTTAATCATATGCAGTCATGACAATAAGCACTTTTTATTGGGTTAAAAAAAAACCAAGAGTTGATATGTAAGTACATCTTTCCATATGGTCTCTGACAGATTGTATGATGCACTATATCTTTATCAACTCATGTAAGAGCACCGCTAAGCAGCAACCTTTTAGAAAGAACCTTCAATCTCCCTTACAGACAAGATCCTCTCCCACCTGTGATTGTGGAATTATTTTTTTCACTATCATTTAGAGGAGGAAGCAATGTGTATAAAAAAAAACCAAATCCTTTCCAACCTAGCTGACTTGGGCACAAGCCCAATACCTCTAGATAGCCGCGATTATAAACAGATAAACACAGATTTATCATCTTACCTGACTATCATTGAGATATTGCACAACACTGCGTTGGAAAGTTTTCACTGCTTTCTCTAAACTGCGAAATTTTACTTCCTCTCCTTCAAATGCCTCATCCCTTGTCTGTGAATTAGAAGGTAAAGTAATATTACAATTTTCTGTGTTCAGGATTTAAGGAAGAAAAATTAAAAAGTTTTTCTCTCTGTTACAAAAAAAAAGTGTTCAATTGTGGAAAGAAGCAATTGCTTCTTGGCAGCTGTCATTTGATTTAAAAAAAAATAAAATATGATGAAGGTGAACAAATCAAGCACTAATAAGATTATTATTTACAAACGAACTTGAAATACCAGTTTTGTCAACTTAAGAAGAAGTGTTTCGGGATGAAAATTACAGGAATTTCTATCGATTATTTTCAGCTCTTGAAAAGAATAGAGGAGGACTCAGGGCAGTTTAAAAATTATAGTCACATTTCCAAACTTGATTTATATAGTTTGCAGGCTTTGATAAAGTTAGCACCTGGTGCATAGTCCATCCTTTGCATTAAAATACATAGATCTAACCAAATAAATAAAAAAAAAAAAACTTTAAATAGCTTTAACATGACACTGAAGTACAAAAATAATTCTGATTATTGCTATAATAAAGATGCAAATGCTTCTAAATAACAAAGTTTACAGCGAGGCAAACTAAAACAATTCGCCGTAAAGAGAACTAGAAAATTAGTGATAATGAAAAAAAAAAAGCTGCTAAATAATTATCTGGCTAGAGATAAAAGTTGGAATATCTTACATGTAGTCCAATCCCGAGGTTTGTGCTCAAACGACCCTTCATGCGTGACGATTTTTTCTTGATGGAGTGCAGGTTGAGCTTGGAGATTTTGTCACTGAACGTTTGGTCTGTAGATTTCTTGTATTTGTATACTGGAGAAGATGTTGTATTAAATCATGAGATCAATGGAGAGAAAAGGGCCAGTTTAAACACAATTTTTATTCTCCATGTTATTATCATTAATATCTTTTACAATTGCTATCATTTTTTTCCCATAATTTTGAATTTTACTACTATTAACATAATTGTGAGCCAACATCATAACCAACAATCATCACCATTGCCTTAATCATCATCTTCATCACCATCATATCATCATCATGAACAATACTTTCACTATCATTATTGCCATTATCTTTTTTCTTTACCACTGAGAACAGATCCCTTGCTCCAGATTTATTCATTACAGGCTATGGTTAAAGATAAATCTGCCGACATTATATTCAACAATCATCACCTTCGTCTTCATCACCATCATATCATCATCATGAACAATACTTTCACTAGCATTATTGCTATAATATTAATCTGTACTGCTGAGAACAGATTTCTTCCTCCAGATTTATTATAGAAAATGACTTATGATAAATCTGAAGCATTCTAAGGTGAAACAAACTAATACATTGCTTGCTTTCTGCAGTATTTATTGACCTATTTGATAAATTTGCATTTCATAGTCATAATAGTAACACGCACCAAGGTCTTTTCTGCGTTTGTACTCATTGATGGCTTTAGCAACATCAGTCATTGCTCTGATGGCGTCAATAATATTGGCTCTGTCTGGGTGATCAGCCTCCGTATTCTGGAAAAATTTCAAATTGGGAATATTTGAAATAACACATAGAAATAGAGAAACGGAAAAATCAGATGTACATGCTACATCAGGAGTTCATTTTCACTGGCCCCTTCTACTGTGCTTTAAGAGCTATAAATACTTTTAATAAAATACTGAAATAAATTTGATACAACTTGTAAAAATTTTCAGGAATAAGACTTTAGTTGATATAAATGAATAACAGTAAAGTGCTAAAAATATCAAACACAAACAGTGAAATATAAGAGTTTTTACACCTAGCAAAAAAAAAAAGGTTAACCATGTCAAAATTTTTGCAGAAGAAGAAGAAGCACTTTCTGAGAAAACTCTTCGACAGGGTCGTAGTCAATAAAAGTTGATGCAACTTATATTTTCAGACACAACAAGTTCAAACTAGCAAAAGCTGATTAGCCTGTCTGTGTGTGTGTCTGTCTGTCTGCTTCCCCCCCTCTCTCTCTCTCTCTCTCTACCTTCAGCAGTTCATTCAGCAGCAAGGGGTATTTGAGGATTCGCTGCACAGGCTTGATAAGCACTCCAGCCAGATCAAACACATTCATTTGTTCTCGCATCTTGTCCAGCCGCTCGTTGATGTAGTCTGTGACAGTTGAAGAGGTCGTAGGGTCAGAAAGCTTCTCCAGCACTGTAATAACGTCATCATGGTTGCGGCAGTAGGGCGCATATGTGTTTTTCATATCCTCGGCATGGGCACTGAAGCATCGACCTGGAGGTGAATTGACATTAATAACCTTGACCAATGATTTTTCCTGCTTACTTCAGACAATGGCTTACAAGTGCAAAGGGGATGGTGTAGAGGATGAGAAAAAGGTGAGGTAATACTAGAGGGCAAATGAATCATGCAGATGTAATGAAAAATGATTGACTTGTTGAGAGGTAACCAGGCTTTATGAATCCAATGTGGCTTATCATTTTGATTGTTTTGCTATATCTTCATGTAAACTTATATAGATATCATTCAAATTATTGTTAACCTTATCATTGGCTTGTCTGAGAGCAGCATCTTTGTCACGTCTCAAAGTCTCATTGTTTACTGTATAGCTCCTTCTCACAGATCTATGGGTTTTTATATTAAAACATTAAAAAAAACATAGTAATAATTTGTCCTTACATCCATTTTTAAGTACGAAAACTATTTAATATGAAATATTCCCAACATTCTTTACATACAAAGAGCTTTCCATAAGAATTTAAAATAGATGTAAGAAATATTGCAGAGAAAACACATACACATATACACACACACTCACCAACACACTGATCATCTGTATACACACACACACTCACCAACACACTGATCATCTGTATACACACACACACTCACCAACACACTGATCATCTGTATACACACACACTCACCAACACACTGATCATCTGTATACACACACACTCACCAACACACTGATCATCTGTATACACACACACTCACCAACACACTGATCATCTGTATACACACACACTCACCAACACACTGATCATCTGTATACACACACACACTCACCAACACACTGATCATCTGTATACACACACACATTCACCAACACACTGATCATCTGTATACACACACACACTCACCAACACACTGATCATCTGTATACACACACACTCACCAACACACTGATCATCTGTATACACACACACTCACCAACACACTGATCATCTGTGCTTTTGCCGAGAATGCTAGCCTCCAACTGCAGTAGCACCTTCTGACTCACGTCTGCTATCTCTTCCATGTTGCCCAGAAGATGCTCCAAGTCAATGCCTGGTGGAGGTTTCTGGACATGAAAGGCAGCAGAAATATTCAGTTGTCTCCCAAAACAAGTTAGGTTCTTGCAAAATTACTCACTCACACACACATACACTCTCTCTCTCTCTCTCTCTCTCTCTCTCTCTCTCTCTCTCTCTCTCTCTATATATATATATATATATATATATATATATATATATATATATATATAAATATAAAATCAGATACATAACAACTGCGACTACAGTGTATATTGAGTTTCATGGCAAGAATCAATAAGTTTTTTTGTGGCACATCTATTCTCACATCTACCAATTAATGACGCAGACAGAAAACCGGAATGGTAAAAACTAGATAAAAAGACTTGCAAAAACTTTTCCTGAAGCTCATTTAGGTCTATTGGATGAGGTGTAATATTGATGAGACACACAGATTTTGCCTTAAATACAAATCATGGTTTCACTGAAATCAGTTTCACTCTTTCATGTGTATGTTTTCCAAAGTAAAAAATAACTTACTGACCCTTACTATGGTGAGTTGGACTCCTCACTTTTCATGTTTCAAACGTTTTCTTTTTAACACAGTAAGAAAAAAAAATTAAATCCAATTGCAAATCATAAACTCTTAAATTCTGCATTCCACATGATGCTCATTACAAAAAAATCAGATGTATTTCACTTCTAGAGGTCCATCATTTAAATTTTTTTCCCTCATAAATCAATTCAATAATTCATGAATCTATAACCATATCTCTTACGACTCCTTTTTTAACTGAATTTCTTCGTCTAAGAAATCTCAAATGGTCAAAATTTAATATAGAGGAGACTATGAGCAAACATCCCTTAGGCAGCCAAGGCGTCCAAGTCGGAGCACTAGGATGTGAACAGCAATATAGCAGCATAGAAGGCATTTCTCTCTTTGTCTTTCTTAGAGCAAATCTTATTGTCACAAACACCAACTTACCGGGCCTTCAAGAAATGTCTCCAAGCACAGCTGCATGCTAAACAGGTAGTCCTTCTCTGTATCAACAATCTCCTCCAGCACATTCACCCGATGCTCTTTCCTCTTCCTCTTCCTGTCCAGTTCAGCAAGTCGCTCCTCTTCTTTCCTTTTCTCCTCCTCGGCTGCATGCTGGGCTGCCAAGAGGCGCGCTTTCTCCAGTCGAGCTTCATGAGGATCCAGGGAAAACAGATTCTCTGTATGACAGTTAGAGCAATATGAAAGTAGAAGGCAGGGAATTAGTCACTGACAGTGTCTGAGTATAAATGATATTTCTTTACTAATGAAAAACAGCAAGGAGTTTACCCATACAAAAGACAATATTTTGAAGATTCATTGCTGTAAAATAGGCTGAAAAATTAATGCAACATATATGGATAAATCTGATTCTAAAATTACGACTAAATCTTCAAAACATCAAATATTTAAGAGGTAAAACCTGATCATGAGGGCTTTTCATCTGATGAGACTTGATGTCTGCGATTTACGATCCTTGATTGGTAAACTATCTGAAATTACAGTTTTAAGAGCTGCTCTTCTTTACTGTCACAGATATAATTATTATTAAACTAAAATAACGGCTCGCTTTATTTTATAGATAACCTTAAATGGTCCTACTCTTAGTGAACTGTTTATCTACAGTCAAAGAAAAGACTGTACTTAAAAATTCAGAAACAGAGGAAGTTGCCTAGGGGAAAGGAAGAATAAAAAGAGAACATGTTAGACTTGAAGGCTTATTCCAAAATTTGAACCATAGTTTTGACTGTGATAAAATATCATAACATTTATAGAAAACAATAAAACAATTTAACAAATTCAACTTTTATGAAAAAAAAAGTATGTTATCTAAAAAGCCCTGATAGTAACATTAGGGAAATAAAAAAGCAGGCCAAATAGTGCTTTCTATATGAAAAAAAAAATAATATATACCCGCCACCTCATGCTTTCACAGTAAAAAAATTATTGTGAAAATTTGATTTGTTGGCAAATTTACGACAAGGAACGAGTGTAGGGAGAGACAGCTTTCAATGTATCTCTAAGACATCTTTCAACACACATGGTGGTATGCAAAGCATTATACTTACACTCTGCTTTTTGTAAATAGATTCACAAATTGCTCTTGTCATTTACTTTGCTTTCTCTTTAAAGACATAATCATTGCATCTGAGTATTCCAGCCACCTTAATTACCTCATTAAAAGAGGTAATTTGGTTCTGACCCTTTTCTTTATAACCTACCATTAGAACAGATTTTACGTTTGCCTTTGTATTTCTCTCCGTGGAATTGGCTCATGCATCAAAATCTAATTACTTTGGGTGGTTTTTTTTTTATAAACAAACGACTTTACAATGGTGCGATTTTTCTTTCTTTTCTTCTTTTTTTTTTTGCCTCATTGTTTACTTGCATGGAAATTTGGTTAGATCAGACAACATATGATATATAAATGAGTACTTTTAAAGAATATTTTATCTGAGGTTTGGTGATTCTTCCTCGAAAAGTTCGAATGTGCCAGATCTGAAAGGACCCAATACTCCGGCAGGAGACTAATTTTTTTTTCTTTTTTTTTTTAAATTGGGTTAATATTATTAATTAAACTTGCGTTAAGAGACCTAATAGTGTTCTCTACCACTCAGCATATATACATTAGTTGACGATTTTTTATTGTCATTATTTGCTCTGGCAGTCTGCACACAGTGCTGCGCTGTCAATCACCTTTGAGACCCCGCCCCTCTTCCTGCAGGCCGACCAATGTGCTCTCCACGAACTGCAAGTTGTCACGTGTCTCGGCCGTAAGGGCGTGGTCATCCAAAGCCTGAGCCAATCGGTTCTGAAGATCAAGCTTCGCTTCTTCATATTTCTGGTGAGAGAGATGCGCAGTTTGTTTGCTATTGGATCGGAGTTGAAGTCTCATTTCAGTTTAGTTTTGATTGTATGAGATTAGTGTCAAAGAGAAGATGATACACAGATAGAACGACACGAAATCTCTCTTCCCAACTTTTCTAATATTATGATATAGAGCATTGAATCGCAACTTTTCTAATATTATGAGATAGAGAATTGAATCGCAACTTTTCTAATATTATGATATAGAGCATTGAATCGCAACTTTTCTAATATTATGATATAGAGCATTGAATCGCAACTTTTCTAATATTATGATATAGAGCATTGAATCGCAACTTTTCTAATATTATGATATAGAGCATTGAATCGCAACTTTTCTAATATTATGATATAGAGCATTGAATCGCAACTTTTCTAATATTATGATATAGAGCATTGAATCGCAACTTTTCTAATATTATGATATAGAGCATTGAATCGCAACTTTTCTAATATTATGATATAGAGCATTGAATCGCAACTTTTCTAATATTATGATATAGAGCATTGAATCACAAATTTTCTAATATTATGATATAGAGAATTGAATCGCAACTTTTCTAATATTATGATATAGAGCATTGAATCGCAACTTTTCTAATATTATGATATAGAGCATTGAATCGCAACTTTTCTAATATTATGATATAGAGCATTGAATCGCAAATTTTCTAATATTATGATATAGAGCATTGAATCGCAACTTTTCTAATATTATGATATAGAGAATTGAATCGCAACTTTTCTAATATTATGATATAGAGCATTGAATCGCAACTTTTCTAATATTATGATATAGAGCATTGAATCGCAACTTTTCTAATATTATGATATAGAGCATTGAATCGCAACTTTTCTAATATTATGATATAGAGCATTGAATCGCAACTTTTCTAATATTAAGAGATAGAGCATTGAATCACAACTTTTCTAATATTAAGAGATAGAGCATTCAATCGCAACTTTTCTAATATTAAGAGATAGAGAATTGAACCGCAACTTTTCTAACACGAGAGCTGAGTGTGTAGCGGGACAGGCGGTTGCATCCTAGGTTATTCGAGCCGTTTTTTCCATTAATTTCATGTCTCATATGATTCACTGGTATAAACCTAGTGTAGTAGACCAAACTCACCGGAAGCTTCGATACAAAGAGCAGATTTAAAAAACAAAAACAAAAAAAACAAAAAAAAACCGTCCTCATTACATGCTGTTTTTACTTCCCTTCATAAAATTTCCTTTTTTTTTTTCATTTTTCATACATGATATTATAGATCGGAAAATTGGTTATTGCACCATTCAATATTATAAGCCCTTTGCAAAAAAAAAAAATAAATAAAAAAATAAAGTGGTGCCCCATATGCATATTAGTCGACAGTGCATCGATATCATTTTTGTTGTTGAGTTATTGATATTATTGACTGTCTATGACAAGGTAACCCCGCTGTTGTAAAGTGATATTAGGCAATACTTCGATACCATTTGTTTGGTTTAAGTTATCGATATAGGCTGTCCATCACAAGGAAACCCCCCTGTCATAAAGTGATAGTAGGCAATACGTGGACGTAATTTGTTTGCTTAAGTTTCCAATATAGGCAGTCCTTGACAAGGAAACCCCCCTGTCATAAAGTGATAGTAGGCAGTACGTGAAGATAATTTGTTTGCTTAAGTATTCGATATAGACTGTCCATCACAAGGAAACCCCCTGTCATAAGATGAGAGTGGACAATGTATAATTATCAGTTGTGTGGTTGATTTATCGATATAGGCCGTCCGTGACAAGGCAAACCAGATCCCTTTCCCTACAAATCAAACAAACCTCCATTAGGCAAAAAGAAATAACAAAAAAGAGGCCCAGACACACGTACCCCTCGACCTTAGACACGTGACAATAGAATGATCCCAATGGATTCCGACCCATACAGTGCTTTGTCACCGTAGACTTTAGATGGATATCCTCTCAGCCATCGGTATTTCACACAGACTTTAACTACAAAACCACTCCAGACGGGCAGCCATATGTTACACACATGCACGCACACATACCCGTGTTCATCAGGACACTTACGGTCACGAGTCACACAAACAGATGTGAGGAACACTAATTAATACCGGGGAGCTTCTGAACCGATTGGGAAGCCTCGCCGCGTGCTGGTTAATTAATAGACGGAAACTCGTTCAGGTTTGCGCTTGTCAACAGGAGAACTGCACTTTGATGCAGTACGACCACCAGTCCTCACAGCAACAATGACTGAAAATCGTTCAGGTTTGCGCTTGTCAACAGGGCGAGAACTGCACGCTGATGCTGGTAACCCCAGTACGACCACCAGTCCTGACAGTAACAATGGCGCATGACAGGAGAGTGAGGCAGAGAAAAAGCATGTACCAGATATTCTGAACAGTTTAAGAGCCACATACAAGTACCATCATGGGAATCATACGATTGTAGAATGTCTTTGAACCTTAGAAATGCAATGATTAGAATTAATTTTGAATGTTACAGCCAGACCGTGGCGCGGGTTCAGACAACTTAGAACAGAGAGTGAAAGTCGTGTTGTCGTTTCCCTATTACAACGCTTACTTATTGGTTCTAAAAAAATGTCGTTAAACATACCTTATCAACGAGAGAGAGGAGGCAGAGAAAGGGAGAGAGACAGAGAGAAAGAGAGAGAGAAAGAAAGAAAAAGAGAGAGAGAGAGAGTGAGAGAGAAAGAAAGAGAGAGAGTGATAGAGAGAGAAAGAGAGAGAGAGAGCGAGAGAAAGAGAGAGAGAGAGAGAGAGAGAGAGAGAAAGAGAGAGACTCTGAGAGAGAGAGAGAGAGAGAGGGAGTATAGTGGTATACATCGTGGAATGATATTCCATACTAAAGCACTGAAAAAAAGTTTTTAAGGAAAACTTTTACTACCGCTGCTAAAAAGAAGAAACATAAATTTAACTCAACATAATTTTTAGCTACATAAGAATTTGATGTTAAGGCGTCAACATATACTTAACCTACGACAGAGACATCAAGATCAAATGAGTCGGAAAATCGAGGCAATATTAATATAGTAAAGACTATTCAGCCCAAAAAGTAAACAGACTCTCAAATTATAGATTAAAGTGATCTTTGTCTATTAACCTTTCCAGCAGAGTTTGGACCGAAACCCCCTGAACATCGCCCCTGGCGACCAGAACATTCCCCAAGTCCTAATGATAGAATCGTTCTCATACAACCCGGATATTACTCGCACCTGTGAGTTAAGCGGTCCTCGGTTCCTTCTGTTTAACCTCACTAAAATGTGACAATCAATAACACAGCATTCACGTCAAGTACGGTTAGTGTAGCATTAAAAATCAATAAAGCGCATATTGCACTCAATGGCATAGTTGTCACACTCTCGGTCTATCATGCGAACATGCTGAGGGGAGAAGGAGGATCGAGTTGTTTTAATGTGTAAACTCAAAATAAACTGACAGATTTAGTAATTGGCTGTTACTTAGTTTTCGCAAGCACAATCCACCATGAGCGGCAAAACTGACGCAAGGGCTAAACTCAATAAACTTTAATACAGTGTAATAGAAAGGTTAGTGCATGTATATCATTTAAATGTTTCCCGTTTCTCTAAAAATATTCACGCATCGTCCCTTAGCGAAAGAAACAAAACCACCATATAGACCTACATCAACGGTACATATACCAACCACATTGTGACGTTCGAGTTACATAGACCACATGAAAGAGTTGGCTTGGTACGGAATAGCCGACGTCAAGCATTTTACACTCAATCCATTTCCGATAATCCTGGCCAACACAAAGTGACAAGGGGACAACAGCAAGAGCAACACAGAACATCGATGTTAAAAGTGCGAGGCATGCAGTGCTACGTAACTGTGCTGTGCTTTGCTGTGAGTATTTGGGCAAATGTGACAATGGTGAGGAACTTAAAGAAAAAAAACAAAACAACTAAATAAACAAACAAACAAAAAGAATACGGGTCGAAATTGTGTCCATTAAAAAAAAAAACCCGACTAAAATCAAAATATAAACATAAATAAATGCATATAAAAACCACGTTTTCCTCCCTATCAAGGATAATGGCAAACTTATATATTCCCTTTATTTTAGGGTAAAAAAAGAAAAGGGTGTACATTTTGCTATTTCATGTGTGGAGTAGTTCAGTAGCTTGTCCTCAAGCAAATAATTATAAACCGACCATTCTAAACTTATTCATACACCAAAAACATTTCTTACAAAAGTCATGGACCAATATAATAGGATGATTTCAAAAGTGCCAAACCGCTTGAACCAAACAATAATTGGCAATAAGAAATAAAAATAATTCAAAATATTAATAGAAGCAAATTTTCACTGACAATACTGTTCATGATTGCAAAAATCAAAATGTCAGTATAATATGCACTATTAAAGCGTCCTATACCATAAGAGGTACTTGTTCGTGATAACTTAATGCAATTAACCCCTGCCCTCACACTTTCGCCTCATTTTTTCTAAACAATATCCTCGCAGTCCTAAGAGAAAAAAAAAACCAAAACACTTTCTTCAATGGTTCAGACGTTCAAAAAAAAAAATTAAGAAAACCCTTAAAGGGTCATATGTTCCTCTGTTAATACATGGCTGGCACCCTTGATATCATCCTGGCCACCAGCCTCACATAGAGAGACTGAAGAGACCAGTTTGGCCGAGGGTGAGGGAATGAAAGGTTTAGGGGGGGGGGGGGACACAAACATTTAGGCAGTCATGCAATCTTACTGAGTCCGCAGCACGGGTAGCACAGTAGGAAACACGCTCGGCGGCAGTAGTTCATGGTGATGATGACGATGTTGTTGCTGGTGAGGATGATGATGTAGCTGGCGAGCAGGAACTGCTATGATCGTTGGCTCAGCGATGGTGGTGGTGGTGGCGGTGTAGTCAAAATTTGGTTTTAAGAATCCATGACGAAAAAGAAAATAAGCTACACCGACACAGTTTGGAAATTCATGCTACAGAGCAGCCATATTGTTCCCAAGTGCACAGTTCAGCTCGTCATAAGAGAATAAACAAAAATACTTGCCCTGAACAACTTTCAAAAATAACGTCAAAGAATGATTATAGGCCTATTTGTTTGAGCGGCGAGATTATTACATGTAATTTAATTTCTAAGCTCTCAAGACATGTGCCTTAACGGCAAAAATCCCATACGTAATTGATGAGAATTGGTGATGATGATGGTTGCGATGCTCGTGAAGATTGTAGTAGGTGCCTTCGACGTGGTGATCTTGCCTTTAATGTTGAATTATTACTTATTTATTATTGCTTCAAACACTACTAATAGCGTCCATAAATCAAGACGCACGGTTGGGTCATCGGTCTATAGAAATACTCCCAATCCCAGTGCGGACTCCTAAGAAACGCCAACTAAGTATAGCATGCAACAAAACGCTCATGGTTCGTCTGTACCGGTTGGTACACAGAGGTCCATGAATTGACTAAAGATCCATCCAAGTGAGAATCAATAAGGTGCAATGCTGTTGCTGTTACACATTGCCACAGTAGGCCGAGGTTAAAGCAATGACAGGATGCACGGCTCTGATAGGCATGCAACTCTCCATGGATGCCTCATGGCCAAATACGACCTGGTGTAACATAACAAAATGGAAATCACAAATTTTTGTTCTCTGATGACACGTTGGACTGAGATCTCCATTATCAGCCAAGTGGTGTTTTAGCACAGGGAGTAACTCGATACGATAGGGGTTCTACCAGGAAATAGTGTAGTAAACCATCCTGATCTAAACCACTACTGAAACCTGACACAAGGCAAGATCAATGCCCGCACAATGTTCGCACACTCATTCAAAATGTTCATAGAACTTTCGATATCAATAGAAAAACAAACACGGAATGCAGGTAACTTGGCCTAGTGTTTATTTCTGCCAGCGCTGTGATATGCAGCTATTTCTGCCAGCGCTGTGATATGCAGCTATTTCAATTATCCACAAACTCGATTAAGAGAAAAAAAGTATCAACTCATGATACAGAAATTCTAAATAAATCCGTGGAGCTAGTAAAGCAAGACTAATTCAAAATAAGCCCTACTCATTGGTAAGGTAGTGAGAATTGACTACTAAATGAAAAAAAAAATGTAAAAGTATAATCCTTTATAGGGGTATATTGATTTAAAACATCGTTTCATACGTTGATCTAAACCAACACGCTACAGTTTAAACTGCACCTCAAGGGTGGAAGTATGCGTAATCGTATTATATTCAGCTTTTGTTACTCGCATGCGTGCGATATCAAGTTGCAAATAGCTGCTTCAGCGTTAGTTCACCTTACGCCAGTAAAATACAAGGGAGTTTTACTAGGGTATTAAACATCGATGATGTTACAGCTGAGAGAGAGAGAGAGAGAGAGAGAGAGAGAGAGAGAGAGAGAGAGAGAGAGAGAGAGAGAGAGAGAGAGAGAGAGAGAGCTTCATTGATTGTTATGTCGAATATTTTGGCTTTAATTGTCTTATGAACCTTAACTTTAGATACTTTAAACATTGAAGCATCATGAATATTGCTTCCTTCTAGATATTTTCTCCTTACAAAAATGACAAACGTTCCGGTGTCATTTAGCCTTAACACCGCTGGTTACTGGCCCTAAACCAACAATAATTATTTCTGGTTAAAATTCCCGCTCAACAGTATATATTTTGTCCTAAGTATATGGAAAATCATTCACGACTTAGGATAATCCTGCTCTTATTCTACGTTATGAAAAAAAAAACAACGAAACAACTCATTAAGCGGACGACGAATCAGGGCGGATAAAATATTTTCTGTTGGTCTCAAACTGTTTAGAACCAGCTGTAATATCATACCTTATCTATCTATTAGGTGTAAAAAGGCCGAATGCTGTGTTGAATATAAAGCACATTCAACGATTCAATAAGTGATAGAGGACGAACCCACTGCAAGGGGCGCAATCTCCTCCTGGTAGATTTTCAGTGGTCTGTGGGTAAGTACACAAACCCGCACAGAATAATGATTAAACGAGAAATCCAAAATGGAAAGAAAACAAAACAAAACCACTTTAGACCTATAAAGCTGGCACAATCTGAGATTTGACCACCCAGCACAGCAAGCCCATCGCTGACAACAAACAGCGTTACGGTCACAAATTACGCATGTCCACACAAGAGCGACACACACCAGTGTTCGTTAGGTAAATTAAACCAAAACACACCCAAGTATAATAATAATAATGAGGTGCGTTTTTAGCTAAATATATAACCAGTTGGCACGAGCCCCACACTCCATAAAACCGTATAAATGATGCAAAACACAAAAATGAAACGCGCAAGGCTGGCTTCTGTGATGGTATATACAAGTTCTAAATGGTATGTACAAGGTCTAAACCCTTCTCAGGTTTAACACTGTGCGACAGGGACATGAATGTGGCTTCCCTTTTTATATTTTCTTTAGATGTTTGTGCTGTAAGGTCTGGGTAATAGTTTTGACTCGATCCAGTAATTAAAGTAAAAGGTTGAAATGATATTTCTTCCGCAATATCGATCATTATTTCATCTCGTTTTGAAAGGATTCTACAAAATATTTTTTTGCCAACACTATTTGAGTAGATGGAGACGAATTAATTTTTTGTCTATCGAGTATAAAATTAGTGGAGAAGATGAGACATTCAGGGGCTACCCACTATATCGCATCTATAAACATAACAGAGCCACACAGCAATACTGACGGCATCTTACCCACTATATCGCATCTATAAACATAACAGGGCCACACAGCAATACTGACGGCATCTTACCCACTATATCGCATCTATAAACATAACAGAGCCACACAGCAATACTGACGGCATCTTACCCACTATATCGAATCTATAAACATAACAGAGCCACACAGCAATACTGACGGCATCTTACCCACTATATCGCATCTATAAACATAACAGAGCCACACAGCAATACTGACGGCATCTTACCCACTATATCGAATCTATAAACATAACAGGGCCACACAGCAATACTGACGGCATCTTACCCACTATATCGCATCTATAAACATAACAGGGCCACACAGCAATACTGACGGCATCTTACCCACTACACCACATCTATAAACATAACAGGGCCACACAGCAATACTGACGGCATCTTACGCACTATACCAGATCTATAAACATAACAGGGCCACACAGCAATACTGACGGCATCTTACGCACTATACCAGATCTATACATAACAGGGCCACACAGCAATACTGACGGCATCTTACCCACTATACCACATCTATAAACATAACAGGGCCACACAGCAATACTGACAGCATCTTACCCACTATACCACATCTATAAACATAACAGGGCCACACAGCAATACTGACAGCATCTTACCCACTATACCACATCTATAAACATAACAGGGCCACACAGCAATACTGACAGCATCTTACCCACTATACCACATCTATAAACATAACAGGGCCACACAGCAATACTGACAGCATCTTACCCACTATACCACATCTATAAACATAACAGGGCCACACAGCAATACTGACAGCATCTTACCCACTATACCACATCTATAAACATAACAGGGCCACACAGCAATACTGACGGCATCTTACCCACTATACCACATCTATAAACATAACAGGGCCACACAGCAATACTGACGGCATCTTACCCACTACACCACATCTATAAACATAACAGGGCCACACAGCAATACTGACGGCATCTTACGCACTATACCAGATCTATACATAACAGGGCCACACAGCAATACTGACGGCATCTTATCCACTATACCACATTTATAAACATAACAGGGCCACACAGCAATACTGACAGCATCTTACCCACTATACCACATCTATAAACATAACAGGGCCACACAGCAATACTGACGGCATCTTACCCACTATACCACATCTATAAACATAACAGGGCCACACAGCAATACTGACAGCATCTTACCCACTATACCACATCTATAAACATAACAGGGCCACACAGCAATACTGACGGCATCTTACCCACTATACCACATCTATAAACATAACAGGGCCACACAGCAATACTGACGGCATCTTACCCACTATACCACATCTATAAACATAACAGGGCCACACAGCAATACTGACAGCATCTTACGCGAGGTCCTCCCATGAGTCAAAACAAGTTACAAAATAACATCTCTTGCTTTACGAAGTATAACAATTTTAGTATTGTGACCCTCTTATAAAATCCTTACACGTTAGGCCATTTTTATCAAATCGTGATCACTAATGAATCAGATGTAGGATAATGTTTTGTCAATGCGATAGATATACTACTACTCATCACTAAACATTACTTGTACCTGACCAAAGCATAGCGAGTCTTTGTATGATAGGAGAAAACGTATGAGTTTTCAAATAAAATCTTGCAAATGTCATTATTATAAGAAAAAAAAAGAAATCCGGCAAACGATTGGATAGCTCTCTCAGGCACTCTTTTGTCCTGCTGAGTAATTTTAGCTTTTTCGGACATTATTCTAAACTTTAGCAACACGCATTGTGAAGAGACTATGAATTATCAAGCCCTCCATGGGAAGATACAGATCTTGTGAAGGAAGTATATATATATACCATTATCTATCGCTCAACTTCACGGTCGTAACATTAACAGCTCCACAGAAAACGGAGAAATAAGATCGAAAAATATTGGTAATTTCTTCTTTAACGTTTAATCACTGTTCCAGATAACATACGATGTTAACTACAAAACACGAGATGTACTAAGTCTTATACTGATGTAGATCCTCATCCAATGGCTGCTGCCAACAAGATAAGCTGCTTCCACCTGACTTGTAAAAGTACAATAAAACTAAAACTTGTAATAACACGATAGATCTTAATCTATAGATTCACGTGTATAATTTCTATTGCAAAGCCGTTACTTGAAAGCGGTGATGGATGTCACAAACCCGATGCAAATTAGCTTCCAGGGTTAGAATGTAAATTAGGAAGCTACCTTGACTACCTGCATTGCCTGACACAGCTGGTCTAGCCGTGAAAGTACTAGAAAACTAGAAGAACGATGTTACATAGATGTCTCCTAGGTCTACACACGTACACAGCTTGTCTCCGACCCGTACCACAATCATGATTAATAGCAAAGGAATAATGCTAATGAAAAGGTGTCGCCCGTTGATTGTGTGGTACTCAATGATGTGCGGTGGGTAGTGGAAATAATCGCCACAACCCGCGGGAGAAGCGAGCACCGTTTTAGTCTCCTCGGCTCATCCTAAAGGAGCGTCACCTGACCTGTCTTGTGGGCGGTTAGCGTAGAGAATTAGAATGATAATCGTTCTTCGATAGCCTCGACACTTGAGCGCTCTCACAAGGCGAGTTTTTAAATGGACAACTCATTGCGGTGTCAGCCCTGAGTCTTTACGGTCCCTTTGACTTGTAGCTAAACCTGTGACCCTAAATCTACCAAGACTTTCAGTTAAGGGTTCGAACTCTGAACTCATCGCAAGCGTTGAGTGCTATCTTTTCTGCCGACATCATTTAAAGGATCTAGGGAACAAGTCCCCACACCCCTTTTTTTTTTTAAATCTCAGCTTTATCCACAAACACAATGCATAACCAAAGTTCTCTAAGAGACAGAGAGATTGAGAGATACATAGATTCGACTTTAAATGTGATTATAAAAGGCTCATAAAAGATACAATGTCTATACGAACATCTTTTCGGGCCCTTCCATGTCGCATCCTTCTGTACTGTACCTCTCGCTACTGTTGATTTTTACAACAAGCTTTTTGAGCGCCTCTTATTCTGTTGATAAAACCTTCAAATACATCGACAGGCTCGTAAAACAGGCCCACGAGTAATGTGTAACGCTATCATCGTTATCACAAACACTTCCAGCAAATCCAAAATGAGAGGTGAACAAACAGTCACGGCCTGGCGGGGGGTTGACATGCAATCAGTGGATGTGCCCTTTAATTAAACCAAGAATGTATCAGTCTGACCTCGCAGCCGCACACAGAAAAAAAACGCGTGCATTCTCTGCGGTGAGAGATATTCTCCATCAAAACTACATAAAACATGGACAAAATTCATAGCACGGTGTGTACATTAAGAGAGGAATTATGTGAAAGAGGCGGAAGACTTATCTTGGATGTGTCGAAAATCACCTTGAATTGGATGTATTTTATCAATCAATCGATCAGCAAAGCATTTCGTGTGACGCAGTTTAGGTCATGATTTGTCCCCGTTCTTATCTTTTCCACGCACGCTCTTAGAAAACAGGAAATCATTGGTTTAAACTAAAACAAAAAAGGGGGTCAGAGCAGAATTGACAGCCGTGTCGTCGTTGTAAATGTATAAAATTAGCTTCACTGATTCAGTCTCATTAGTGACACAGAGCGCGAAGCAAACCCAGCGGCACCAGTATACACCGATACGGTCTTAAACTGTTTGGCGCTGATCGAGCGGTTTAATTGTTGACTTGGTTCTATAGAAACGTGACTTGAATGGACGGCAGCTCATCACTGGCACTCGTGGGAACATAGTTCAAAGAAGCCTGACAAATATGGCTGCGACTTTGGTTTGCGCGTCAAAACTGGAGAACAGAAAGTCTGGTGCTCAGTCCTATCTACAGCGTATGTTTTAGTCGCCCCCCACCTCCACCCCCGCCAACAACAAAAAAAAAAAAAAAAAAAAAAAAAAAAAAAAAAAAGCGCGATTCATCGTTATTTCATCCGCTTACAGAATTGTATGGAGTTGTTGGATATCGAATGATAAACAAAACAAACGGCGCTATTAATTAAAAAAAAATTAAAAGAAATTAAGAAATAAAGGGAAAAAAAGGGGGGGGGGTGGAGTTCACTAAGTCATGCACTTTCTTAGATTTCATTCTTACGTTTTAAAAAGAAATCAAGTATGTTGTTCGATGTTAGCATATTATCTAGATTACCAAATGGTCGGTAGAAAGTTGATGCATGTGGGCTACATGTAAACTGCAAAGATGATTAGATCGATATGTAACAAAGAAGGGACACAACTGTTTTTAGTACTGGCACCAAACATTTAGCAAAAGTTACTGTGGTTACAGGACTTGGTAGGATTCCTATATTAGCATCAAGCCTTGATATAATCATGATTTCATTGAACCGATATAAAAACTAAAGAAGAATACTGACGCCTTCTCTTTACATTTATCAATGATGGCGAATCGGCTCTTTCCGAAATGTACCTGAAAGAGTATGAGAGGCAACCATCAGCCAAAAGTTCTCTTACCTGCTCTCTGTGACTCGCTGGCGAGGCCAAATCTGAAATCCCATCTGTAGAACTGGCCTCAGAGACTAAACTTAGTGTACCATTACTGGTATCTTCACCACTCTGACCTCCTCTTGCGCCGCAGTCGGTGGTCACATTGGGGATATCCTGTCTGGGCGAGGCGCTCGACCGGCTCGAGAAAACGGCCTGAGTCGGGGTGTCCATAGTCCTTAATGGGTTAATCTTTCAATCTTTTCAGTTCTCATGTCCACACCAGAATTAAAGCTCCTTTAAGCGCTTAAAATCAAATCTGAACATATCATCTGGGTATCCGAAAATCAACTGAAAAGTTCATTTTTGAAGCTAGCATGAATATCCGTGTCAGAAGATTTGAAATTCAATTGGAGTCTAGTCAGGTAGTCCGCACCCCCAAATGACAACCACTTTCATCACAGCCTTTGGAATCTAACCTTGAACTGAAATTAGTCTGGAGAGCCTTGCCGTCTGAAAAGACTTCTGTCACAACCAGCACATTTGGATCTTTACTCCAAATAAAAGCGCAGAAAATGTATATGTAAAACCTAAATTTCTATTTAAGACCAAAGCCAGAAATTCATAACTTACATTTCAATTCGATGAACTGAATCATTTCTCACATCTTCTCAAGAACGGAATATAGAGTGTGGCGATGTATAACGATTAGGTTAATTGAAGTCGTCATATTTGTATTTTAAAAAAATCAATAGATCAGAAAAAAATAGTAAATAAATAAAAAGGAAAAAGAAACCACACGAACAAGAAGTGACGATTATTTCGGTGCTATCTTCAGTATAGTAGTAGTACATGGCTGAAAACATAGATAAAACTTAAGACAAGGTGTTATCACAAGAAGCTAGGAATCTCAAAACAATCGCCAGGTTTATTAATCTGTAAAAACAAAAATCTTGCTCATACAAATTTCTACAGTTTTACTATGGCTCTTCGTCAAGACAATACTATGAAATCCAAAAACCGCACGCTATTATCGTTATTTCGAATCAAAGAATAGGATGGATGGAATGATCAATCTTGTCTTCTTCACTTTTACAATATGCCCAGGTGCTTTATGTTTATTATAAGAACTAACACCCCACACACCCACACACACCCACACAAACACACACCAAAAAAAAAAAAAAATAACGTACGATGCTGCTACTCGCTAAGGTAAACGAGTGTTACTAGTCATGGCCACTCCTCAAGCGACATTTAAACAGCAAATAGAGTGATGTAATCGATAGAAAATAACCGAATCATACTTTATAATTATATGCAGATTAGATATACATACAGTGTGATTTCCTACAATAATGGGAAAATCAAATTAAATTTGAAAACATTTAATGAAGTTGATTCCAGACTTTGTCTACAAAACCAAATACTCTCTGTGGAGCAGGAAGGAATCGATAAGGCGAGGTACCACCAAACTCCCATATCAACGGTGGAGGTTCGAACCCGCTAAGAATATGCCGGCGAGCGATCTAACCCAAATATCATCGACACATGTCATTCACAATGACATTCGTGGTCTAAAATTTCGCATACATGTATGAACGCTTTAATTAGCGCGATTTCGGGCTTGACCTGTCTACAGAGCAAGCCTATCATGAAAGTTATTTGACCCTTAACCCCCTCCGACCTGTCCTCCGGCACGTCCCTCTCTATAATGCCTTGACTGTATTGATCTAGATGACTGTGGGAAGCACAAACAACACTAATCAATACCTTTATCCTAAGGCGTTAAGTCCACCGAATAGCACAAACAACACTAATCAATACCTTTATCCTAAGGCGTTAAGTCCACCGAATAGCACAAACAACACTAATCAATACCTTTATCCTAAGGCGTTAAGTCCACCGAATAGCACAAACAACACTAATCAATACCTTTATCCTAAGGCGTTAAGTCCACCGAATAGCACAAACAACACTAATCAATACCTTTATCCTAAGGCGTTAAGTCCACCGAATAGCACAAACAACACTAATCAATACCTTTATCCTAAGGCGTTAAGTCCACCGAATAGCACAAACAACACTAATCAATACCTTTATCCTAAGGCGTTAAGTCCACCGAATAGCACAAACAACACTAATCAATACCTTTATCCTAAGGTGTTAAGTCCATCGAATAGCACAAACAACACTAATCAATACCTTTATCCTAAGGCGTTAAGTCCACCGAATAATGTCACCGGAATGAAGTTCCAGCCAAAAATGTACGCTTTAGCCAGAACAGAAGAAAACAGAATAAACAAGAAACAAAACGCACCAGAAATAAATTTTCTCTCTTTTAATAAACAAGAACAACCAAGTTAGTAGCTATGGAACTTAAAAGGCTAGTCCTAGAACTATCCGTAAAAATCCCAACTATCTTGAGTCACATATTATAGACCGCTCAGGTAATAATCAACCCGCCAATAACTTTTCTTCCTCGTGACTAGCCGATTTTGACAATATAGTTTGGGTAGGTTTATTCCTCCCTAACCTACAACTCCTCCCAAAAAAAATCGATAAATATCAAGCGTGTTAACTAATCTCTCCTTGTAGTTAGGAAGAGAGTCGAGTGGTGAGGCATGAAGAGAGCAATGGTGTGATAACCCGAGGTAACACTGTGCTAGACCATGTAGACCAGGAAGTCTTGAGTTTATCACGGACATCCGTTCAAGGGACAAGCGTCACCGAGAAATCAGAGATCTATCACTACGCTAAGCAAACACTTTTAAGAAATCCACAAAAGCAGTATTTACCGGTTTGTTTGTTGGTTTTTTTTTTTTTTTTTTTTTAATTTTAGGCCGTATTGTCAAACGGCAGTTTATACTGCAGGACATGACAAAGGAAACTACACCTTGACTGACTGAGTGGACATTAGTACAGACGCAATCTCAGGGCTTTTTTTTTTATTCCTTTTCGTTCCTCATCCATCACATTCCAATATCCTAATATTTTGTTTTATCTTGGAACTTATAACCACAAGGATGAAAAAATCCCCATAAAACTACGAAAATAAATATATAAATATAAACCACGCCAGAATGAAAAAAAAAGGTCTAGAATCTAGATCAACTGTGTGTTCCGTTAAATCGTTATCGAAACTAGATCTAGTAATCTGCTCTGTAACCTCACCGTCGGCGGTCCAGACTCTAACTACCCGCACTAGATCTAGTAATCTGTTCTGTAACCTCACCGTCGGCGGTCCAGACTCTAACTACCCGCACTAGATCTAGTAATCTGCTCTGTAACCTCACCGTCGGCGGTCCAGACTCTAACTACCCGCACTAGATCTAGTAATCTGTTCTGTAACCTCACCGTCGGCGGTCCAGACTCTAACTAACCGCACTAGATCTAGTAATCTGCTCTGTAACCTCACCGTCGGCGGTCCAGACTCTAACTACCCGCACTAGATCTAGTAATCTGCTCTGTAACCTCACCGTCGGCGGTCCAGACTCTAACTACCCGCACTAGATCTAGTAATCTGCTCTGTAACCTCACCGTCGGCGGTCCAGACTCTAACTACCCGCACTAGATCTAGTAATCTGCTCTGTAACCTCACCGTCGGCGGTCCAGACTCTAACTACCCGCACTAGATCTAGTAATCTGCTCTGTAACCTCACCGTCGGCGGTCCAGACTCTAACTACCCGCACTAGATCTAGTAATCTGCTCTGTAACCTCACCGTCGGCGGTCCAGACTCTAACTACCCGCACTAGATCTAGTAATCTGCTCTGTAACCTCACCGTCGGCGGTCCAGACTCTAACTACCCGCACTAGATCTAGTAATCTGTTCTGTAACCTCACCGTCGGCGGTCCAGACTCTAACTACTCGCACTAGATCTAGTAATCTGCTCTGTAACCTCACCGTCGGCGGTCCAGACTCTAACTACCCGCACTAGATCTAGTAATCTGTTCTGTAACCTCACCGTCGGCGGTCCAGACTCTAACTAACCGCACTAGATCTAGTAATCTGCTCTGTAACCTCACCGTCGGCGGTCCAGACTCTAACTACCCGCACTAGATCTAGTAATCTGCTCTGTAACCTCACCGTCGGCGGTCCAGACTCTAACTACCCGCACTAGATCTAGTAATCTGTTCTGTAACCTCACCGTCGGCGGTCCAGACTCTAACTACCCGCACTAGATCTAGTAATCTGTTCTGTAACCTCACCGTCGGCGGTCCAGACTCTAACTACCCGCACTAGATCAAGATTATAATCAAGTATCAACCTACCGATGAGCGGTCTGGTCCAAAGATTCCATGGAAAGCCATGCCTGTACTAGAATCGAGGTCTAGAATCTAGATCTAACTGACCTCTGAAATTACCGTTACGTTAATCAAAGCCGCCTGTATTTCATGTCTAACTCAAAGATTGGCTACATATTAATATGTGCGAGGGGTGGGTCTGAATATAGTATACTATAACTAAGTAATGACACAATAGAACCACCGAAAGCGGACCTGATAAGGAATCTTTCACTAATCATAAATTAGCCGATACAGAAGCTTACGGTTATTTTAAAACTGTGACTCGACAGAGCTACGCTGAAGTTACTAGGTTCTGAAGTTTTGGCGTAGATCTAGTAACGAGTTTAGGCAAACTACACAAACCAGTTTCCATTACAAAAATGTAGACCTAGAAACTCTACAGCTGCAGTACAAGGCGACAAAGCTTTAGGTCCAGGTATATGACACAAAGCTAAGCACCATTCTGTGGTTCTGTATGCACACTAAAGCTATTCAATTTCCCACATGAATCCTTGTGTTGCAAGGGGAGAAATGTGTGAGGTAGGCCCAGGCAGTCGTGGTCTACTTAACATCAACAAATATCGAGATTTAACGTAGATCTGGTTTTGACTACGCTAAAGCACAAGCAGACCCAATGGCCGACTTCTTGGGCCAACTGTTATTACCTGAGCCTAATGGGCATGTGACAATAAGACCATGACAATATGCGAACTCTATATAGATCTAGTATAAATAGTAAAGCCCAGGATAGAAACAGCTAACAGGCTCGGCAATGCCAAGAATTTCAGGGCCTTTCACCGAACACTGCATATCTTGACCTGAATTAATTTTACGATAACACTGATAGGCCATCCATTGTGGCTTGAAAAAAAAAACCAACAAAAAACAAAACAAACAACAAACAACAACAACTAAACCAAATGGTAAGCCTAATACAGCACTCTTAAATTAAGCCACATTTGGAACATAACATTATGTACTTGGGCATGGCACTCAACACTAGTGAAACACCTTTGGTCGCGATTGAAACTTGGTTCCGATTCTTTTAATCTTAGGCTATACATGTAGTAGGCCTACTGGTAGAGAATCTGAACCGATTTATAAAATCCGTCCACGCATGTTAGAATTGTGCTCTACTAAAAAAACCCAAAGCCTACAGAGTCAGTCATAAGATAAAATAACAGGCACACGGGATAGGGCAAAAAAAAAAAAAATTAGTGAAACTTGATGATAGCACACGTGACTTTTTCAGGCCAAATGAAAAAGTCTTCTAAAAAGATGTAGACCAAATCAATTCCTGCCGACACAAACACAAAGTGTAAACCAAGCTTGGGCGGTGCCGGTAGCTCTACAGACTTCTGACGCAAGTGCCATAATAATTATTAGACTGAAGTTCTGGCATAGCTCTGTGTGTGTGACACAGTGGCGTAACGAAATCAATCGTGCCGTGTAATGGTCACAAGGCCTCGAACGGTCCTTTTCCATGCTATTTTTAGAGTCTGATAGTGTCCCTTACTTGAAGTTACTTTGCAATAGTTCCCTAATTTTTTAAAAGAATTTTCAAGGGAAGCAACAGCTATCCATCAAACGAGGACACGATGGGATTAAACTAGCTGGTCCCAACTAAGAATACATAATAATTGGGAGCCCAATGTGTTACCGACTGCGTTTAGGGTCACAAACTTCAGTGGACTTTCTTTGTACTAAAGAGCATGTTTCAACTTCACAGCTTGACTGGTGTAGTGAAATTTGTTATTTTAAAATCTCCATGTTTAGGGCCCCTGCCTCTAAAATGCCCTTTACATTAAACACCAATAACAGACCAGAAGGTCCTAAATCTATCGTGCTTGGGACTAGTTTAGGTCACAGAATAGAGAGCAAAGTAAACAGCAAAATAATCACATAAAAAGCTCGGAGAAACTGAGGACTAAATCTAGGCCGAGTTGCGGTACAGCTCGAAGCTGCTTGCTCCTGGTTTCTCGAGAGATCGCCAAAATCAAATGCAGTTCCATCATCGTATTTATCTATAGGAGTGTGTCTTAAGCAGTGCGTTTTGAGCGGCCGGCTTGGAGTGACCCTATTGCTGGCGCTTTTAGGTCTGCTAAGATTATAATTAAAATCAAAGCTGATCGCATGTGAAAGCGCATGCCGCTTATAGAAATGGGGCGAGTTCCTATTATTATTAATAATGAATGTTTTGCTGTCATCGGCAAATCCATGCATTTTGGCTTTATTTTTATTTATTTATTTTGGACTGTATTGAGTGGCGCTCGACTGCTTGTTTCTCTGAGCACTAGAAGATGATTGAGACGCATAAATAGAATTAATTAGATTTCAAAAAACACCAAAAAACAAAAGCATATGATACAAAGTACATGGGTCCTAAACAAACTGCTTTAAAAAACAAACAAACAAAAAACTTTGTAATCAGTTTTTCATATCTTTTTTCACTGACAGATCTTACAGTAAACGGATATTATGCGTACTAATTGGAGAATTTAATAAGAGTTGAGACGTAGAAATTTTTTTTTCTAAGAAAATGAGCGGAAAAATCCTCTAGAAACCAAACATCCATAAGCTCTTGAAACAAGTTTGCTTAAAGTATTATACTCTGCGTTTGATGATAACTTCAATTTATAAATCATTAACTTTTTTTTTTATAATAAGGAGTTTTCCAGAGAAACGGATTTGTCTTCTTAAGCTAGAGAAAATATTGATGTATCTCTTTAAGGTCGATGTTGTATAAATAGATCTCGTATCAGAGTTGAGGAAAGTTAAACACACGAAAGGATTAACTTTTCCCTTCACATGCTATAAAAAACAGTTTCACTGATTGGCCTGGCGAACCCAGGATATAATACCTGAGAAGAAAAAAATCAGGAGATTAACAGTGCAGTTGTGTAGATGGATAATCAAAGCGACTATCAGTTAAGTTGACAGATCGCAAAGTGTCGTTTAACTTAACTAATGAAAAGTATTGTCTCAAACCTGACATAAATACATTTGGAGACTGTAAAGCCAGTTCTAAACTATGAAGCGTCTCTTTAGTATCTCTAAAAACTTATAGGGAACACAACTTCACTATAAGAACATTGCAAAACCAAGAGTGCATTAAAGTCCAATTAAAATAGGGCAAAAAAAAATGCCCCCTCACTATTTTTCAAGACTAGCTTTGAGCATGTGCCTTGGCAACCCAATGTGCAAACATTTTTACGTGGAAGAAGAAAAGGTTACCGAATTATCCATTACAAACACAGGGTGTATATTCTGGAGTTCTTAAAAATCCATTAGGAAGCTACAAAACACGAGTACATTCAGGTATGTGTAACTTTGAAATTAGCACACCATCTCATGTGGACACATTTCAAGACACATGTGATTTCACGAAATTTCAAGACACAGGACGATCAAGGAGACGGAACGTGCTGAAATGGTATTTAAACCCTTTGAAATGGCACGCTGCAAGCAGGATCCTACATTATCTTTCAGGTCATAACGGTTCTTAAGGTGCGAGGTTAAAAAAACAGATTTTATGAAAAAAAAACCTTGTGTGTTGGTTCGGCCAATCAGTGAAACTGTTTTTATTTCTAAGGAAGCTACCAGGAGAAGGAAATGTTTTTCACGGTTCCAATGCTGAATACTGATGGTATACGTCGCCGTGTAAGACTTTGAGACAGACTTTAAGAACTTTCACAATAAGAGGTACATTGTACGTGTGTACATGTACTAACAAGCACAGAATCTCTGACTCGTTTAGAGAATGATGCCACAATACGGACACCATTCAGATTACCAGGCGTAAAAACCGCGGAGATCTGTTATGAAGCGACAAGTTGCGGCAGAAACTAACAAGCTCTATAGTCACTTTGCCCTAGTCAGTATTGTTTGGATCTGCAGCAGCTGTGTTGCCTCAACCTTATTTGGCAGATGGGCAGAAACTAAAAAGCTCTATAGTCACTTTGCCCTAGTCAGTTTTGTTTGGATCTGCAGCAGCTGCGTTGCCTCAACCTTATTTGGCAGATGGGCAGATAGTCACTTTGCCCTAGACGGGATACTGTATATCAGACGATGGAATAGCTCTGTCGTTCTATAGAAAAAGAGTGCGTAGTGCTAGTCGCTCTTGGCTCCCGTCAAGCGTGACTAAGTTCGATAGGTAAGACTTTAGAACAAGAGTCTGTTAATAATTCTAATAAGGAAAACCGCTGGTTCTTCTTTTTTTTTCTATCTATAACTTTCATCAAGGGCAATGCAGACCATATGCCTAAGCTCACCAGTCATTTCTTTTAAAATGGCCGAAACAAAACTTTTTTTTATACATTGCAGTAATCGAGTTCAGAGTAAAAAAGTAAAAAAAAAACACGAGCTTTCTTGAAGCTTCTCTGCTTGTATATGACCTGAAAATATTTCTTAACTGAAGACCAACATTTCCTGAGGTTTGAAACAGCATATAGTCCATTGGCAACATGTTCCATAAATGAATATCGAGTTTTCTCTTTTTATTTTCTTGACTGTACGTGAATTGATATGAGCTTCGCTTTTGTGCCGCATAGTATTAGTATTTCGGTCTATTTTATACATTTATTTTAAGATTATTTGCAGAAATACACGTGCTGGTGTTATCAGTGCATTTAAAAAGGTTTTCAGTCATAGATTTAATGTTATCACTAGATCAGTCAACAAAGAACAATTATAGCTGAGTGCAGTGATAAATTTAATGTTATCAGTCAGTGCACGGAACAATAAAGCTGAGTTCCATCAGCAGATGGTACAGACAGGTATGACAGTAATAGAAGTCAACTGGGGGATATGTGCATTGTGAGAAGAAGCTACCCCTCAACTGAGCCATGAAAGGTACGATCATAACACTGGATTTTCATTATAAAAAGGCTGTTTTTACTTCTTTTTTTTTTTCTGTTCGGCAGATAGGAATTATTTTATCCGTTTAAGGGAGGGGGAGAGGGGAGAACAGAATGGTGGATCGTGTTGAACGCAGCAGAAGGATCTAGCAAGTTTAATAATGACTTTCACTGCCGATAACAGTAGGCATGTATCATTTGCAAATGGAATGCCATTTTATGACCATATTTGTAGGCGGACCAGTATTTTTTTTGTAAAATTGTTTATGCTTACATGATAGAGAATTTGGGAATGGGCTTTAAAAAAAACTTCGGAAATGTACTACATATATGTATGCCAGATTATTATGTTGGTATAGTCTATCCGCAATACCTAGTCAGGTACTAGCTCAGGTCTCATGCCCGCCATAGGAGAGACGAGATACCCACTCCACTCCAACTACCCATTCTTAGCCACTCCACTCCAACTACCCATTCTTAGCCACTCCACTCCAACTACCCATTCTTAGCCACTCCACTCCAACTACCCATTCTTACCCACTCCACTCCAACTACCGAGTCATAACGATGGT
Source organism: Elysia crispata (assembly GCA_033675545.1). Classification (NCBI taxonomy): domain Eukaryota; kingdom Metazoa; phylum Mollusca; class Gastropoda; family Plakobranchidae; genus Elysia; species Elysia crispata. The sequence continues at coordinate 60,513 of JAWDGP010003386.1, read as the reverse complement.
ATGGCTACGGAATCGAACCTTGCGATCTATGGCCCGTATATATTTCAATCTCAAGATGAAATTCCTCACACACGGTCACCACACGGTCCTTCACAAAGATAGATTGAGTCATTTTTTTTTTTACTTGATATAGTCCTCTCAAGTCAAGGTGGAATCAGGCCTTAATGTAGGCCTAAATAATAGAAATCCCATTGAACTGCTCAAAAACAAAGGAAAGTCAGATTCGAGATTAAAAAAAAAAACATCAAAAGAAACATCTCTAGAAAAGAGGATTTATGGAACTTGCAAAAAATATAAATACATTGATTAAAATCAGTCTCAAGTTTAAAGAAAAACAAAACAGGCCGACCCGCAATATTGAACGAACAAGGTCTCACATCCAAAGGGAGAAGTGCCAAATTCAACCAGCACGATAAGAAATATTTTTATCACACTGTGAGACAACAATAACGAGTCTAAATACAATCTGTTCGTGTATGCAACTGAACAACTTTATGGGTGATGCTGATTTGAAATACTTAAAACTAAGTTTCATTTATTGGTTTTTTTTTGTTTGTTTTATGTTTTGGTTCTCCAATGAGAACCAATGTAGAAATGCTGAAGAGAAAATACAAACGACTGCTTAAAAGAAAACACCCAACTCTTCAACCTAACAAAAAAAAACAAAAAAAAAAACAAACGATAAATCAAACGAAAATTGTGTGGACATGCCAAGGAGGTCATGAAATCAAAATATGTAAAAAAAAAAATCGTATGTGTTTTCTTCACAAGCGCTAACTTTATTGGCGAACTCACGATCCTCACCAATCTGTAATCAGACTAACAATAGTGCGCCTAGTTATGGTGAACATAATTAAAATGACAACTTGCCATGTTGAGACTTTTTCTATACAGCTATTATTATAGTGTTTTTACAGCCGAGCTTCCGATCAAAATCCGTTTCAATTCTTTTCCCCCTGCAAGCCAGGGAGGCTTCGATTATGCACTCGTTCGATTGGAATATCGCTGTAACACAGAGGATAGAGTTTCAGTAATGTTAGACAGTCTGATGCTTGTGGGAAAACCTGATCCTTACATTCATCCTCTTTTATCTGACACATCGTGGCTATAGGTGACAAGAATTGAGAGTCACAGTAAAGAAAAATAGAAGACTGAGAAGTATGAGTTTGATTGAGAAACAGGAGGGAGAAAAAAAAAGGGGGGGGGGGAGGGAGGGGGGTAGAGAGAGAGAGAGAGAGAGAGAGAGAGAGAGAGAGAGAGAGAGAGAGAGAGAGAGCGTGAGGGAGCGAGAGAGAGAGAGAGAGAGAGAGAAAGAGAGAGAGAGAGAGAGAGAGAGAGAGAGAGAGAGAGAGAGAGAGAGAGAGAGAGAGAGAGAGAGAGAGGGAGGGAGGGAGGGGGAGAGAGAGAGAGAGAGAGAGAGAGAGAGAGAGAGAGAGAGAGAGAGAGAGAGAGAGAGAGAGAGAGAGAGAGAGAGAGAGAGAGAGAGAGAGAGAGAGAGAGAGAGAGAGAGAGACAGAAAAAGGGGGAATAGGTTGCAGATCTTTTACAAGCATATAGCAGTTCTACACCCTGGCATGCAAAAGGGGTTATTCTACAAAATAATGATGATATTATTCACAGCATATTGTAAACTAAAAATAGCTCTTTTGCTCTGCCTGTAAAAGCATATTTACAAGAACAATTTAGAAATACTAGTTAGAAATCTGGAAATTTGTATAAAATGTCCAAATGCTATTGCTAATCTCCAATTGACATGCAATGCTATTTTCTTCATATGTGAAATCAATAACAGTTACTCAAAAGGACAAGTAAATTTCTGTATCAACATCAAACCAAAACATTTTTAAAGACAATGACAATAACAACAACAACAAAAACATAAGTCTAGAACAACAACTAATAAAATGCACAGGACATAAAAGGATACAACTTAAAATGTCAGTTTATCTTTCTACAGAAATATAGTATATAATAATGACACGAAGCTTTTTGTTCTCTAAACAAAAATCGGTATCAACTATATTTCTAAAATATTCATAGCCTGAGAAAAGATTGAGTTCATTATAAGCTTAACTGAGAAAACTTTTTTTAGATTGAAAAAGTTTTGAAAAGTTCATATATACATATTCATGTATCATTATGCAAATTAATTCCATATCTAAATTAGCTCTTACAGCTACATTATAAAAAAAAGATGTTTTTCCCCAATTTTGCTATTTTTATCATCTGCAAATCAGCAGGAAATTCTATAACACTGAAAGTTACCTTGATATCAGCTTTATTTTCCTCCAGTTTAGTTTTCAGGTCTTTCACCATTTCTCTTTTTGTTTCTTCCAAGACATCGGTATCTGAATTAACAAGAGGAAAAAAGGAAGAAGGCCTAAATGAAAAATGGTTGTGGGTTTCAGTTTGATTTTTCTTTTGAGTTATTTAAATCTGCAATATTTTTGGGGCAAGCGTTATTTATGTCAACTAATAATAATACAAAAAATAATAGTGATATATAGCTTACGATTTGATATTTCAATGGAAATTATAAATGGGTGCAAAGTTTGTGCGTTAGCATTGCCAAAAAGTTCAGTTACTGCTCGGATATAATATACAGATTAGGATAAAATGTATATTGCTAAAAATTGTCAAGCAAGTCTTAAGGTGAAAATCGGTTTCTTTGTAGTCAGACCTGAAAGGAGGTTAACTATTTGAATAAACATATGTAACTGAAAAGATTTAGATAGATATGTCTTTTTCTCTCTTCATATTTTAGAGCAATCAGACTAAGATGTCATTTTAAAACAGAGGATAAATACCTCCATTTACAAGTTTATGAAAAGAGTCAACTAACCTTGATCTTGGTTGGTATTAGAGTCGTCAGGACTGAAGACAATTAGATCAGAGGGTCTAGGGGGCGGGGCTCTATGGGGAGGTGTCGCTAAGGAGGCAGGTCTTGGCGGTTGTCGCACGGGTGGCTGAGGAGCTGGCCTTGTTGCCTGAGCTGCCGCTGTTTTTATCAATTGTTGTGATATCAATGATGCTTGCCCTGAGGATTTACCTTCCATACTCCGGCTGTTCTTGATGTTGTTGGCAGTGAGATTTGCTGAGGGGGCAGACCCAGGGGCATGAGGGGCAGGCCTTTTTGGCACAAGTTTTGGAGGGTTTGGAGCAGCCCTTGCTGGCACAAGGGGAATTTTAGAAGGGGCAGGGGCTATCCTTGGTCCAGAGGGCCTTGGGGGAGGAGCTTTTACCTTGTTATTTAAAAGAGGCTGAGTGGGAAGAACATGGTTGTTAGGTCTTCTAGGAGGCGTTCGCTTGGGCATGGCTGGGAGATGGTGATGATCTCCTCCTACATCTACCAATTTGCCTTCATCCACCTCCATCTGAAATGCTTTGTTGACAAAAGAAATCTTATTTGTGCTCTCCTGTGGAGTTGCAGTAGGAAAGCCTGCTCTACCCTTAGAGCGCTCAGCATATGATGCAGACCTTCTACGCTGATCAATGTCTGAGGATCCCCGACACTTATCCTCTGAAACACTATGAGAAGTTAGCAGAGTTGGTTTTGAACCAGAGACAGAAGAGCATGCGGTGCTGGATTCTCTGGGAAGACTAGGGGCTGAAATGGAAGCTTCATTAAAATTATCCTCAAAAGATAAATAACCGTCAGATGATTTGGGCATCGACTCCTCTAGGGTTGAGCTGGGAATTGCTGGAATAAGAGAGTCTGAGCTCTTAAAAGATGGAGGTAAACTTGTTCTCTTCCCAAGATTAACAGTGGCGGCGGATCCATCTGAGTCCCTGACATACGAGGAAGGTGCCACAGAGGTAGCTGTTGAACATACAGCCAAACCATTCTTTTCACTTGAACTTGAAGGGTCTGAATTCTGCGAGGAGGATCTGCTTTTTGCCTTTTCCATCTCTCCTTCTATGATTGAGTCCAAAGATGACAGGCTAAGTCGCCTCTCATTAGGTGTCACCACATGATGAGGTTTGGCTCGTGGCAATGAAGAAAAAGGTTTTGCTGTCATTAGCAGAGGAGGCTTTGCTGGTTTGTACGGATTCAATGACTGGGATCGCTCCATGGGAGCTTTGGCAACAAGGTTTGGTTTTGGTTTCAATGTAGGCTTTGGAGGTATGACTGGTTTGACAGGCTGATTCGCCTCTACAAATGGTAAAGAGTTTGACCTCATATTTGGTACCTTATTTGACCCTATAGATTTAAAACTATCACTTGCTTTATCTTCGCTACTCAGGGACTTTGAACTCATGCTTACCTCTGAATGCAAGTTTTGGATTTCTTGCGTAGTTTCAAGCTGACTAGATGAGACAGAATTATAATGGCCAGAATCTATATCCAGGGTCTTTTGACTGATATTCATCTGGATATTTGAGGAATTCTGCGCCTGGGTAACATTGTTGCTTGTTGTTCTTGCAGTATTAGGTTCCTCTTTTGGCCACAAGCCGATGACTTCTACATGGTTGCGTGGAATCATGCCTGTGACTGCTGCTTCTGTACGCACTTCAAGCCAATTTTCATCAATCTGCCGCACCACCTCCACAGTATCCCCCTCTTGTACAGATACATCTCCTTCCATCTGTGCATGGAAAGAGTGGAGAACCAGGCCTATCTCACTGTCAGCACAAACTTCTAGCTCCTCTATAATTCCTGCAGAGATGCCAGGTTCATTAGATGGCTTCCCATCACCATAACTTGCCCCAGACTGCATGGCATCACTTTTAGCACTGCTGGTATCCCAGGACTCACTCTCAAGAGTTTGGTCGCGTCCATGACTTTCTGAGAATGTTATGCCAGCATCAGCAGATCCAAGTGTGGTATTTGAAACTGCAGAACTTTGAATCTCTGCTGTCCCACTATGCATGTCTTGCTGATCTGAACATCTTTCAAGCTGTTGCTTTTGGGCATCCACTTGGGCATGGTCAACATAAGAGGAGCAGTCCACTACAATATCAACAAAACTTTTTGGGAAAAGCCCCTGCTTACCGTCCACCTCTCCCTCTGTCCAATTAGAGTCAACATGGCGAATGAGGGTGACAATTTGGCCCTCATGGAGGCTCAGCTCAGACTTTCCTTGAGCTGCGAAGGGATAGAGAACCTGTGCATAGGGCATGATCTCCGCATCATGAGACCTTGTATTCTCACTAGTATAGGAAGCACTGGAACTGTTCCTCAACCTGCTCTCTTCCTGCCAAATATTTTCAAGATCTTTTGACTGAGGAGGATGCGGTGCAGGTGGGGATGTAACATGATTGACATCTCGATAATCTGAGGATGTGGACCTTCCACCAACACTAACATTCTCTTCTGTTTCCCTTCCCTTTCCATCGAGTTCCTCGAAAAGTTCTACACATACAGCTGACACAAGACCCTCCTTCTGGTGGCAGCGACCAAAGAACCAGTCCATGTCAATTATCTCTGTGATCTCGATCAGGTCTCCTAGCTGGAAGGCAAGCTCTCCATCAATTTGTGGGGAAACATCCACCAACGCTCGAGCAAAAGTGGGCTCTGTGACTTTAGTTATGCTAGATTCTAAGGCTCCTTCTCCAACATTATCCACACTAAGACCACTGTAACCACCGATGCTGCTAGTCCGCGAACCAGCCAGGCTACCTGATCTTGACTTGAGGCTGCCTGCGCGAGCGCTGAATGATCTGGAGCGTAGTCCATCATCATGCCACAGTTCAACCACAAAGCTTAGTGGAAAAATTCCCTTCAATGGCCCATTCTTGCCTCTCCACCATGCCTCATCAACAGCTTCTATCCCAGTGATGATATCACCTGGGAATATAGAAATTATGACATGCTTGGAAATAATAACAAAATTTCATTGATATCTCCTGGGAATATAGAAATTATCACAAGCTTGGAAATAGTAACAAAATTTCATTGATATCACCTGGGAATATAGAAATTATGACATGCTTGGAAATAATAACAAAATTTCATTGAATGGACGTTGACAACTTTCAAATACCAGAAGGAAATCTTAATAGGCAAGAGACAAATGGCAGAGTGAGATATAATGATACAGCTTTACAGACAGACAGAGTGGTTTAAAAAGGGAGAAAAAGGAGAAGATTGAAAGATGGATTGAGAGAAAATGGAAGAAATAGAGAGAGCAGAAGAGAGAGAGATAGAAAGGCAAAGGGTAGAGTGAAGGAAGAAGAGAAAGACTATGCACATGCCCAAAGAAAGAAAAATTTTGCTTCAAAAGACTCTTTTAAAAAGATAGTCAAAACAATTCACCCTTAGAAAGCTCTAGATCTCCAGTCTGTTCTGCCATGAAATCCTCCACAGCCAGAAAGATCTTCTGCCCCGTGCGCACTGAAGGTAGTGCAAGTCGCTCCACAAAGGCACCTGGGAAATTGCCATTGGGGGGAGGATTCTCGTGACCTACTTTCTCTCCAACAAGCCAGTTCTTGTCAACAACGTCTGTAATTTTCACTACATCTCCCACAGTGAGGCTTAGATCGCCAGGCGACTCCCCCAGGAAGTCAAACTTCACTTGAGCATAGTCCCCAAAACCTAAGGTCATCTGGGCAAGAGACAAGCAAAAATAATACATTTCCAAGGAGTTTTTGGATTGGTTTTACTAACAGTGCTTTGAAGCTTAGAGAACATTGCTTTGGATGAACGAGCTAATTGCATCTATACATAACTCACTCACTCTCTCTCTCTCTCTCTCTCTCTCTCTCTCTCTCTCTCTCTCTCTCTCTCTCTCTCTCTCTCTCTCTCCCTCCCTCCCTCCCTCCCCCCTGTTTTTCACTGTGAAAAATCTGAAAACCATTTTGGATAATTCATCTTATAGAGATGGCTGAAAAGTTTTTGATATCTTAAAATGAGAAAATCTAATTCAAATAGTGATTACATTCAAAACTAAATCAATACACAAAATTGAAAGACATTTATTCCATATTTTTATGTATACGAAACTACTTTTTTATTAAAAGAAAACATAAAAAGGAATTATTTTCTTTGAAAGTAAAGCTTTGCAGTTGGGAACACTGAATACAATTATTGGTAAACTTGCAAAAATTGTAGTCTAAAAAATGAAGGCCTTGTAACTCGCAGCATATTACCATAATTTAAGAAAAAGTATAAAACCTCTAATTTAGCCTCTCATTATGCTGAACAAAGACTATACAAAAAATAAAAGAGTATTAAATTACTTGTCTTTTTGACTCTTAGTGCTAAACCCTAAATATGGATAGACTGGTAAAATTTTATTTTTAGTTCATGAGGAAATTACATGTGAGCTGCTTTTCCTCATCTTCAGTATCCGTGGCTATAGAGGGTCTGCAGCTAAAGAAAAAGATTAGTTTGTTTGCCCTTAAAGTCTAAGCGAAAAAAGATTTAAAAAATTGGTATGTATGTGTTGATTATTCGATAATTAGTTCATTGAAGTTACTCCAGCAAAACCAAAAGCAACCTTTTTATTTTGGTTCCAGGGACCTGAGGGTTTTTTCACTGCACTTAAAAAAAAAAAGAGATTTTATGAACACACTACTCACCAGGCCTATGAGTATGAAGGACTCTAATTTGGCAATTCTCTTTTTCAACACCTTCTGTATGTTTTTACCACCACATTAGCGTAAAAATGAATAAAGCATTTAATGGAAAAGATGCTACATTTATTGGTAAAAGTAATCTATATGAAGGGGTGTCAGCTTTTCAAGTTAAGATGCCAAATACCCTTCTACATCTTTGTTAAAAAGATATTACCCTTTTGTGTAATATCATTTTCATTTATAAAATTCAAGTCGCTCTGAAACATTTGTAAACCACTACTGATGTGGATCTATGTGTCTAAACTTAATCTAAATTTAGAAACTATTAGGTAAAATCTCAAAGCTTTATCTCACTTATTTCCTGTAGACCTATTTATAATTTTATTACATCTAGAGGAAAATCTAGAATCATATCTGATTGCTTTCTTAAAAATATATGTATACATACTACCAAAACTCATGAAAAATATCTCATTCGACTCTCACTACAGTATATCTTAATTTACATGCTATTAGAGGAGGATGAGATCTATGCAGAACTGAGCCTAAAAGTACATTTCAGAAAACTCTAGATAATAATATATTAAAATTCAAAATGCCAACCCCTTGGTCCAAAAAAAATTCTAGCAAGCTAGATCACTTAACAAAAATGAATAAAAAGTACAAACTGGGAATCAAAATTTATGAACAATTTATTTTCATAAAAAAATCATTTGTTGTTTATCACAGGGTACCGTTGCATTCATCTAAATTCTAGATTTAGAATCTAGATCAATAAATCTCTTGAGGCTAAATCATAGGCTTCTATCTCTTGATTCTTTTCTTCATTACTATAGACTATAAATGCCTAATAGCAATGCTCTTAAAATCTGTAATAGTAAAATTGGGTACCTAAAATTGAATTCTAGCAACTGTTTGAAGACAATTGAAAGTGACATAAAAAAAAATAAACTATGATGAATCGAGTAATGAATCTGACATAATAAATGCCTTCTCCAAACATCGTCTTGCATGAAAAAAAAAAATCTGAATAACCTAGATTTAAATGTTTAGATTATATTATATATTGATCTAGATCTAGATTATAAAGAAATCTAGAATTAGAGAACTAGGTACAAGATTACATTGTTCAATTAAACATCTAGATCTACATCTAAGCTTAGCTACTTAAAATAATTTGTGATCTTTTCAAACTTCATTGGATTACATTCCATACTTTTGCACAAAAAACTACCTTTTACGTTTAAAAACGTTAACATGCCAAAGTTTCAGTTCAAAGTTTTGGAGATTTTTTGTTTACATCTTTTTGTCCCTAACCAACTTCCTATTTGGAAGCCATTTTGATCACACTCTGTCGTCAGAAGAAGTTACTAGAGAATCCTAACGGTGTAACCAACAAAATGCCATTTTTGTCTTCTTTTTTTTTTTTTTTCCTTTGGTAGGCTAGCTTATGACAAAATACTTTTCGTGAATGAAAATCTAGAACTCAGTTCAAAAATATTAATCTTGCCTTGCCTTTCAACACCTTACTTAATTTAGATTCAGTTAATTTTGCACAATCATTACTTCAATGACTCGCAGTGATAGGTTGTTCGTTTCTAAAAGCCAAGCCCACCTCGAAACATGAATTCTCAAGGAGAATTCAAAATTGATTGAGTTTTTATATTCAATACAGTAATATAGAAAAGTTATTTGTTTGAAATTGAATGACAAATTTGCAATTTCATTCGCACTGAAATTCGGTAAAATAGATACAGGTATTACTTTAAAAGTTGATTTCACCAGAGTAAGTTCCTTTAGAGATTAAGAACTATCCAATGCCAGAGGTTACATATACTTCAGTTTAAGACAAGCCAAATTTTTCTTTTCAGTATACTGCATGTGGTATTTGTGTGTGTATGTAGGGGGGGGAGGAGGGGAAGGGGGGTGCCATGGAATGAACGGATGATTTTTGTTGTTGTTTTTGTTATTGGATATGGCCCTATCAGAACAACAAATCTGGTGTCATCACATCCCCAACAGCCCTCACCCAGTTAAATACATGTAAGAAACATTTGTACCTATGATAGTCTTTGACAAAGTCATTGGAGCGAGAGCATAAAACTTAGACGTAGACCTTTTAGTAGTCCAACGATCTGGAATTTTTAAAAGTTTATAAATAATTTATTCAAAATGTAACTAGACCTCTACAATATTCTCAGAGCAATCTATTTTTTAAAGATTCCTAACGTTGATACCGAGGTAATCTGTGATCAGTTATCCATGATTTTCTTTAGACACACGTTTTCAGCTGTTATGACCAGATTGCACAAAAAGGACCTTATTACCGAGGTGGTTAAGAAGTTTTAGAACTTTTGGGATAACTAAGGAAGGGATATTGAACTTCTTCCAAAGTGCCACCAAATCAACTTACAAATTCACCAATAGGATAAATATGTCTTATCACTGCACTATCACAGCCGAACATTAGTACCCGACGCATTTTCTCCGATATTTACAGAAGACCGTTTCTTCTTCGACGCAGCACAAAAACAAATCGGGATGATTTGAGAAACACAAGGAATTTGCCCAACAATTTAGCTGATACTATTGTCCGCGTACACCTGCCATTTTGATTTTGTTCTGAACGCAAAATGGGTGACTCAAGAATGCTAGCTGTGAGCTATTAAAGGTCTTTTATCTCCAAAATTTACCTAGAAATGTGCGAAACCTTTTATTTTTTAAATTATTTACTGCCCTCTTCGTGTATTCATGCGATCGATGACATTGTAATATTGATAACCACACAATACACAGCGGATATGACTGGCAAAACCTATAATACTGGACCCAAATCCGTAATACTCACTATTACAGCTCGTTGTGCCTGCTTGGGCCGCCAGAGGAAGAAGAGCTTAAGATCGCATTAAAACTAGTGCAAAATAAGTACAGGCAGATTGACTGAAGTAATTTTCTCATAAAGCAACAGTATTAAATTATCCATAGACTCACTTACAACCACAACACAGTGATTTTGTGCAACTCTCTGACAATGTCTTGTCATGATCCGATTCTGAAGACCGAATTGAATTAACGTCTTATAAACGGCTTGAGTTTATGAGTTATTTGAAGTCAGATTGCATTGTCTTAAAATGACGGTTTTTTTTAATTTTTACGCAGTAGATTTTAACATTACATAATGCTCTTGCACATTTCATTGTCGTATCTTAAAATGGATTTTTGAAAATGGAACTAAGCTGTGTTATCGCACTTGGGAGAAAGCAAACTCTGGTCCCCTGCATGCTATATCCACTTCGAAGTCTGCAGTCGCTCGACAATACTAATGACTTGCACAAAGCTTACGGCCGACAATGGTATCACCATACCATATTTATTTTATGCTGGACTTGTTATTTTTCACTGTTGGCATATTTTCATACACACTTTCACATCGTAAGATTCGTTTTTCTTTGAAACGCCTGTATGTCCTCATCCTGCTTTTCATCCTCCTCAACCTTAGTAAATCCGTTACGCTCCCCTTTCGTCTCCCTAAAGGCCGGTAAAATCTATGCAATATTTAAATGGAACAGAATATAACTTTGTGCATGTCACATTTTGCTTACATTTATAATTAGATACCGCAATATTATCCTATTCCTGTCTGAGATCGGGAAAATGCCATTTTGCCATTTTACATCTCTTCTTTTAAATGCCGAATTTATTGAGGTTGACAATGAGAGAGAAAAGGGGCGATAGAAAAAGGAGAGAGGGAGTGATAGAGAGAAACAGAGAGAGAGGGAGGGAAAGAGAGAGAGAGAGAGAGAGAGAGAGAGAGAGAGAAAGAGAAAGAGAGAGAGAGGGAGGGAAAGAGAGAGAGAAACAGAGAGAGAAGGAGGGAAAGAGAAAGAGAGAGAGAGAGAGAGAGAGAGAGAGAGAGAGAGAGAGAGAGAGAGAGAGAGAGAGAGAGAGAGAGAGAGAGAGAGACAAAGAGAAAGAGAGAGAGAGGAGAAAGGCAAAGAGAAAGAGAGAGAGAGAGAGAGAGAAACAGAGAGAGAAGGAGGGAAAGAGAGAGAGAGAGAGAGAGAGACAAAGAGAAAGAGAGAGAGAGAGAAAGAGAGAGAGAGAGGGAGGGAAAGAGAGAGAGAGAGAAACAGAGAGAGAGGGAGGGAAAGAGAGAGAGAGAGAGAGAGAGAGAGAGAGAGAGAGAGAGAGAGAGAGAGAGAGAGAGAGAGAGAGAGAGAGAGAGAGAGAGAGAGAGAGAGAGAGAGAGAGAGAGAGAGAGAGAGAGAGAGAGAGAGAGAGAGAGAGAGAGAGAGAGAGAGAGAGAGAGAGAGAGAGAGAGAGAGAGAGAGAGAGAGAGAGAGAGTAAAATGGAGATGTAGCTCATTTGGTAATATTCTCATATTTTTTTCTGTATGTTTTCGATTATGATAACAATCATCACACAAAATGGTGGTGACAAACCCATCACATTTCTGTCAGAAAAGTTCAAAGGTGTTTTCAATTGAAGGACAGATCTAAAAGGAAGCAAGCGAGAGAACATAGAGAACACGAATTGACTCCCATATCGAGATTTTCATAGGTCCAAGAGACTAAGCAACTTTCAGAAAAAAACACGACTTTGAAAGTTTTTGTCATAAATTACATCGGTTGGTTTCAAAACCTTTTGCCTGTATTGCTGCAAAACTTCAAGTATATATACGGTAAATAACAATGCTCTCTTTAAATCCGAAAATTCATAGCTAGTAAATATTGTATGACTTTGGCGAGTAAAACCTTAGCAGGACTAGAGAAGCCCATCAAAGTAAATAATATTGTTCTCTGTTGGTCACAAATACACCATTTGTGTAAGTTGTAGATTATCACGCTTTTACAATGTAATCATGCATGATATAAATTGATACTTTTTCGATAAAATGGCTGACACAGTACCCCCTTTCCACATTTTATACTGTCTATCTATCTGGGATTAGGCGAAAGTGCAAAAACGAGTTTTCTCTGAAATTGTCAAACATGAAACGGAGGAATATTCTCTTATACCCGTTTATCATGTCCAATCTTAATTACTTCCGATCCTTGCTACTTCGATTAAATTTCGCCCTTAAGATCGAACTGGTTTGTTTCGTTTTTTAACCTTGCCAAGACTGTTTAAGAACACATAACACACTCACAACACGCTTCAATGTGTTTGTTAGAAGAGTACTGTTTATGCCGCATGACTGAGGAAAATTTAGTGTCTATTTCCATTGATTGCTTTATATATATTTATATGCATATATTAGAATTTTCTGCGGACACAATACCCCTCTCTCTCTCTCTCTCTCTCTCTCTCTCTCTCTCTCTCTCTCTCTCTCTCTCTCTCTCTCTCTATATCACCTGAAACCTCAAATTCACGATATCCACTTCTACTTGTGCCTGACTGAAAAAAAAAACAAAAAACAAACAAACAAACAAACAAAAACAAAACAAACACACGAGAGAGTCAGAAACACGCAGAGAAAGAGATAGAGAGAGGAAAAAAAATAAACTGAGAGAGGTAAAGAGAGTAATAATAGTGGTGGTAGTGGTAGTGGTAGTAGTAGTAGTAGTAGTAGTAGTAGTAGTAGTAGTAGTAGTAGTAGTAGTAGTAGTAGTAGTAGTAGTAGTAGTAGTAGTAGTAGTAGTAGTAGTAGTAGTAGTAGTAGCAGTAGTAGTAGCAGTAGCAGTAGCAGTAGCAGTAGCAGTAGCAGCAGTAGTAGTATCATACATACATGTATATAATAATTTATATTATGATTATGACTATAACATACGTCTAATTCTCATTCTAATGATAGGTTATCTCAAGTGGAATTTTCCCTCATCCTCTGAAATCAAATCATTGCCAGGATAGAAAATCTTTAAACTTACCATCGTAATATTTTTGGTGAGAGATTTTTCGCATAAACCTTCCTGAACCCATAATGATAATAACGATGGATAGGTACAGCTTACCCAATAAAAATATGAGAAGTCTCCCCTCCCCCCTCCCTCTCTCTCTCTCTCTCTCTAACTATATATATATATATATATATAGCTAAAATTTAAATACTGTGCTGAGCGTGATTGTTCGAAAATTATAGAACTTAGATAACATAGTCTAAGTCATTAAAACCTTGAAAGGAATTACTGTTTCAGTGTGGAATTCAAGCTGTTTCACTGCGCTCTCATGATGGACTTTAGTCAGATATTTTTTTTTAAACTGCTTTGAACATTGCTTTGCTATGGTGTTTGCAGCCCTGACATTTTTCATGTGCCCTTTTTTCCTTCGCCCTCTTACACCATTTTTTCGTTATATCTTTGACCTTTATATTGTACAGAGGGGCAAGGGTCCTCTTTTAAGATCGAGGAAGTCTTCGATGATCCACAGATGTTTGCAGTGTGGTAGCAACTCCTCCTGTATCTGATTGACTGCTCCTCATGACATTTTCGTTATGGTCAACTGATTCAGGCGATCTTCGATTTCTTCTGTTGAGGTTTCAAACCGAGTTTGGAAGTTTCTAGCGTTTCAAGGCCTCATTATCTAATTTTTGTTTTGTTTTGGATTTCTTTGCAATTGCTAGTTTGGCATCGGTTTTTGGAAATTATACTTTATGTTAAACAACTGAACGTAAGAAAAGTAAAAATAATGTCTACCAGGGTGGAGTTAGCTTCACTGTACTAGCTCTAGAACGAGTATGACCAAATATTGTCTTAGATCGTATTAGTGTAACACGATGCGCCCTTAGCCTTACCTATAGTTATATCACTGCAACAAACGTTTATCCCACTTCTTGCTCCACTGAAAACGGAAGCTATTATTTATGTGTGTGTGTGTGTGGAGGGAAATGAGAGTTAGTCTTCACACCTGGGTGAAAAAGGGGGGGGCGCCAAGGCCGTCTCGTATGGACGCTCAAGTCGATAATATGCGTGCTACAAAGATGTTCTAATGAAATGCTATTATTAGACCATCTTTGGCGTGCTATGGCAAGGGCGGCAACGTACAGAGGATAATCTGACAGTTCATTTACCAGGATTTGGTTTATGAGAATAACTCCACAGACTAATAAGGTAAATAAGCAATAATAGCTAAAGACTTCTGTTCACAACAGTTAGAAGCGGATAGATTCAAAACATCATAGTGAACAAATTAACTGGAATTATTAACAAGGTCACAGGTCTTGAGGACTTGTTCCACGGTCACAGGTTCCCGTGGTCGATAACTAATCAAAAATGTGACAGACAACGTGATATACTTGAAGAAGTTCAAAGTCCCCTACTTTTCCCGAGGAAGCTTGATCTTAAGCAAGTGGCCTTCCTGAGATCAATAATTTATAATACTATCTCCAAAGTCTGCATGGTCGTCGACGAGTTCCACGGTGACCTTCCAAGGTGTTGACCACAGAGGTCGGTGCCGACCCAGAGGCATGTAGATTTTTAAACACGTCCAACACGATAGCCATTTCCCCGATCAACCACCTCCATCACTCTACAGCAGATGCCCGACCATGAACATAGAACATGGTACTTTTCATCCGTGATCTACCTTCTTCCGGTCAAAGATTTCATCAAAGTTTCTCGGAAATTTTCCTTAGAGCTCATACTGAAAATACAGAGTTTTAAACAATGGCATACAACTGATATGATAAACACAGGGGCGGATCAATAAAAAGAAAACTATAGAGCTGATATCGATAAGTTTATTCAATGATCAAAATGTTCCAATTAGACTTTTAATTTCATAATAAAAGAAACAAGCAATATGTACAGCAGTTTTACAATGTATACAACAAGAGCTTATAGTTACTGGTGCATGTTTTAGACCTGCATTTAAAATCAACTGGTTACAAACAAAGAATTAAATGGTAAATATAGTATTTACTTAAACAAAAACAAAATGGTCTCTAAAAAATGTGGAGATCATATTTTTTTTTTAAAATATGGACATGAAAGAAATGTTATACAAAAAACCATGAACGCTGTGTGTCTAGTGTTTCTTCAAGCAAATTATAACAGTAA
>JAWDGP010003386.1:0-37500 GCA_033675545.1 Elysia crispata | reverse complement strand
ATAATAAATTTCATAAAATGATGAGGATAATAATGGCTTTAAATATCTTGAAAAATCTATAAAAACGATGATGTTAACATCTATAGTTATATTTATCTTGATGATCATGATGCTGATGATAATGATGATGATTATGGTGGTGATGACGATAGTGATAATGATGATGGTGATAATACTGATGATGATGATGATGAGGATGATGATGTTGATGATGATGATAAAGATGATGATAATGATGATAATTATGATGATGATTATAACAATAATAAAGATGTTTAAGATGAGTTTATTGGTTGCTGGGATAATGATGGTAATACTGGTTGACATACAATTGCTGATGATGATAAAGAAAAAAGGAGACATGAAAGTTTTTACGTTGATGAGGTTAATGACCACAACGACATTATCATTAGCATAAAAGTATATTATATTAATGCATCACTATAACTAGAAAACTGAGCTTAGAGAAAAGATTTGTATCTTTTATAACACGACGAAAAAGGGAATTTGGACGAATGATAAAAGAAAGAAAAAGGAGGGAGATGGATTAATGAGACAGTCAATCAGATGTTATCACAAACCAGAGCCGGTGTCAATTAACGCTGTAAAGGATTTTTATTTCATATAGTTGGGTGCATATATTTGGTTTCCATTCGATCACAACCCGACGCTGATAGCGCATTATTATCTCGCATCAGGTGTCCCCACAGTATTCGAGCTGGCTTATCAATGCACAAGAATGACTAAACGTATTATCTTTCTTTTAGAATGTAAACAGTTTAGCATGCTGACTCTCTTTGTCGTCAGCGTCAGATTCTATTTTTAGACGATTGGAGGAAAAAACATAATGAAACCATCGTCCTACACCTCTGTCAGACCATGTCTCTGACATTATCTTGACGTCGGCTTTAGCTGAGGACCTCGCATAAAGCTTACATTTAAGTTTAAAGTCAACTTCAGATACGTTTATAAAACAAACAAAGAGTGTATTGATGACAAAAGAAAAAAAAAACAATTTTTTATCTCACTTGTTTTGATTACAGCAGAAAATGCAAAGTGCAGATCAACGATAACACTGATGGGTCGGAGATGATTGGTTTTTCCCCGTAAAATGTAGCTACTTTTTCTAAGGAATTGCCAACCTAGCTGCCTGAATAACAAACATTTTTAAAAGTCTTTTCAAAGCTAAAATCCTAGCAGTTATTTAACTAATTAGCATTCTTTTTTAATATCCATACTGAATCAAATCATCTTCCTCAAGTGAAACTTTATCTCCTTTTGCCTGTGTATAATTTTTTTTCCTCATGACCTCTAGGAACTACATGTACATTTCAAAATATATCATAATTTACCTTACTTAGATATTCCACAGTTTTATGTTCTTTGGTTAATCTTCTTGAATCTGCTGCTTACTTTATTTTACAGCTAAAGAATTGATCTGTCTGCGACATTACAAAAGAGTTTAAGATAAAAAAAATAAGTTTTGAAAAAGTTCTCTTTAATCATAAGAAGGCAATACCTCTAGTGCGAATTGTCCACTTCAAAGTAAGGAAAAACTAAACAAAATGCTAGAATTCGATTTGCAAATTCACATCTTACGTAAGACATTATAATAGCACGCCATTTTCTCCCTCTTGTAAATTAGTAAATATGATTACATCAATTGATTTGATTATCAGCACTGCATGAAACTTAGAGTCAAATAATAATTTACATAAAAAGCATACAATGAAAGTTAAAGTTTTTGTTTGACCAAACCAAATGTTCTGCCTTTAGCGGACCACACGGATCAGCTTACTTTGAATACTGGCATACTGGTTCAATCAAAACCTGACAAGAGGTTATAAGTTTTCGTTATAGGGCACAACAGAAAAAAAAAGAAAATAAAGAAGAAAATGTGAAATAGGACAGTAGTTAAACATGCATTTAAAAGAATAAAAAAAATGAAAATAATAAGAATCACTCTGGAAATAAAAATTAAAACAATACATTAATTTTTTTTAAATTGAGGATCGCTTTTAAGTGGTGAAAAGAAGAATGAGAACAAAATTCATAACTGGAATGACAATTATAGTTACAGGAAGATAATTATCTAAAACAGAAATGATATAATCATAAAAAGGGAGGAAGAAGAAATTCATGTTTAAAAACAAAACAAAACAACGTTAGGTTTGATTAGAAGAGTTCTAATGAGGAGCCATAAGCCAAGAAAGATAAGCATAGTTATCAGAAGGCGCATGATCAGGGTAGCAATGTGATATAGAGAACAAAGTTTGGATAACGGTTTTTATAAACATAGTTATCAGAAGGCGCATGATCGGGGTAGCACTGTGATATAGAGAACAACGTTTGGATAACGGTTTTTATAAACATAGTTATCAGAAGGCGCATGATCGGGGTAGCAATGTGATCTAGAGAACAAAGTTTGGATAACGGTTTTTATAAACATAGTTATCAGAAGGCGCATGATCGGGGTAGCAATGTGATCTAGAGAACAAAGTTTGGATAACGGTTTTTATAAACATTGTTATCAGAAGGCGCATGATCAGGGTAGCAATGTGATCTAGAGAACAAAGTTTGGATAACGGTTTTTATAAACATAGTTATCAGAAGGCGCATGATCAGGGTAGCAATGTGATCTAGAGAACAAAGTTTGGATAACGGTTTTTATAAACATTGTTATCAGAAGGCGCATGATCAGGGTAGCAATGTGATCTAGAGAACAAAGTTTGGATAACGGTTTTTATAAACATTGTTATCAGAAGGCGCATGATCAGGGTAGCAATGTGATCTAGAGAACAAAGTTTGGATAACAGTTTTTATAAACATAGTTATCAGAAGGCGCATGATCAGGGTAGCAATGTGATCTAGAGAACAAAGTTTGGATAACGGTTTTTATAAACATAGTTATCAGAAGGCGCATGATCAGGGTAGCAATGTGATCTAGAGAACAAAGTTTGGATAACGGTTTTTATAAACATAGTTATCAGAAGGCGCATGATCAGAGGTTTGGATAACGGTTTTTAAAAGAAGAAGGATGATTAAGATGGGCTCATTATTGCTCTTGAAATGATCATGTGGCTTACGATCTTAGTAATGAAAATTAAGATAATCGTAATGGAGCAATGTAAAAAAATAGATTAAAATAATGATGATAATGACAACTCAACTAAATCCTGGGATGATGAACGCCAGAATCACAACGGGGAAGATATTCGTGTTGGGGACTAGGTTAATGAAGGCAGAGATCGATCCCGTCAATTAGATCAATCTGTACTTGTAATAAGTTATATCCAACATTGAAAGTATATTTTCAACTTTATTATGTTAAAAGAAAGTAGTGAAAAAAGCGGTCTGCAAGGGCATGAAGGAGATTAGATCAATATGACAAAGACATAGACAGATGACCCGGAAAAATTGAAAGAGACGTGACAGAAGGATATAAAACTTTTTGTGATAGCGTTATTAACCAGATAATTTAAGGATTATAGTTGCAATTTCACCCACTTTAGATTTGAACCTTTTTTTCCTTCGTGATCACCTTTTTATTCACCATCCTCACTTCTCTTCTTCCTTCTTTTCTCCTTTATCCTCTTTAAATTCTCCACACCGTCCTTCATTTTCGCCTGCTGCTTGATTTATTTTCTCGCTCAAAATAAATAAGCCACAGTGGTCTGTTTTTCGTCCTTCACATTTTCCACTCCAAATTCGAGATTCTTCCACTTCACTTCTATAGTCTTTCTATACATCACATTTTTCTCTTGCTACTGCTTCCCTTAATCTGCCTTTTTTCTTTTCATCATTAATGTTAAGTATTTCCTTATTACCTTATCTCCCCTTTTTTCTATCTCTTTTCTCTCTCTCTCTCTCTCTCTCTCTCTCTCTCTCTCTCTCTCTCTCTCTCTCTCTCTATCTCTCTCTCTATATATATATATATATATATATATATATATATATATATATATATATATATATATATATATTCTGTCTTTTTCTTTTTCTCCTTCCCTCTTTCTCCCGTAGAGTAGGCTAAACCTTTTCCTGGAAACTTCAGTAGGTTTACGCGTAATCAACTCTCGTTTCGGAAAAACTCGTAGCGCGGCACACTGATATACACGCGATATCGGATACTACACGCGATGTCGGATACTACACGCTCCTCAACTGTGTAGGGTCATTTTAACCTTATATTGCAGCAGGAACTCTACACAGCTATATTTTTAATACACGCGATGTCGGATACTACACGCTCCTCAACTGTGTAGGGTCATTTTAACCTTATATTGCAGCAGGAACTCTACACAGCTATATTATTAATACAAAGTCACATTCCGATTTCCCAATCATCAATGTACGGAAACAATAGTGCATGGAAACCACATACTTTACATGTATTTCGGTTAAGCAGTTCTTGTTATTAGGATGTGGGTGTTTCGGGTACATTGTTAGATGGACATGTTAACAACAAATTGTGTCTAGCTGATTGTTAACCATCTGTGCCAGGTGAACACATTCATCTTGTTGACGATACTCAGTCTTCCAGGATATTGTTTTTCTCTTAGATCAGAGTCGGCTCTTTCATTTCTCTGTCGCTCACTTACAGTTACTGATACAATGTGTCTTCACTCATGACAGATTTAGAAACAAACACCGTATATTGTGTATGTGTTCAGCTACTAGAGACTATTTATGTTGATAACATATCCAAGCATTTATGAAAAGAATAATTATTATTTTGAGTCATATTAAATCAAATCATCGCGAAGTCCAATATAAAGCTATTTTTCACTTTTTCTTTTGTCAGGCTTCTTCAATTACAAAGCTCTCAGTTTTAAATAATAGTTTATTTAATAACCTCAACTTCAGGGATTATGTTTCCTTGTTGGTTTAATGACGTCTGGCGGTTAGATGTAAGAGTTAAAATGTCGGTAATGTTTACTCTAGATCTGACCTTCACAGCGCTTTGTATCTTGAAGCAAAAGCACTTTAAGAACTTGTACTTTACTTTCAAAGCGACGGTCTCTTGAAAACAAACATAGACGGAGCTAGTGATCTAAGTTTCTGTCTGTGCAAATGAAGATCGTAAACAGTAGGACTTAGGAGATTCGAAATGAACTACGCTTATAGAGTACGATTCCGGCTTTGTAAAGACTTCGATATAGAGCTTTGAAAGTCTCCATCACAACTGAACTGAATTCTTTGTCCTTAACACTTGAGCTTACTGGATTATTGTTTAATTGTAACTGAATTGGTTTGGTGATAATGTCATCCTACTGTCCCCAGGAATAACTAAAAGCTTGATGAGACATATTATGACCTAAGCAAGCAATGGCTGAACGTAAGTATTTCAGTTCTTTTTTCAACTAGTATTTTATAGTTGTACATACAATCTATAAACATTCCATCAAACAACAAGATATACATCTTCCAGTTTTATATTTATAATCCAAATAGAAAGCAAAAACACCACACTTGGCGGGCAACTTGGTAATTATAAAGGATCTAAAAGGACGCGTGTGTGTCTGTAAATAGTATGATACATGTTTGCTTCATATCTACTCAATCTGTGATTGTGTAGAAAAAGTTTGATACATTGCAATATTGAATAAGAAAGCGATTTATCGTATTAAAAAAGCATTGGTCTTGCATTAATTATTATTTAATTTAAGTTAACGATTAAAGATCCTACAGGAGATATTAACTAAAGGCATTGCAGATTCTAACTTAAGACTTCAGAACGCTATATTTTGCCTCGGGGTTTTAATTAACCTTCACTCTAACGTCTCTTTAAATTTGAGTCTCACCGACCTCTATTCAGATCACATGATTTATTTTGTTTTATTTGCCGTAATTCTGCTGAAGGTATCAAAGTAAAAGAAAAAACAAAAACGTTCGTCCTTCTTGGGGAAAGACCTTTTCATGACTTTCGCATAATTTTGGCCTAAAAAAAGAAACGATTCCTATGGGTTGAAAAAGTAATACATTTTTATCCAAGACGAGATTTTGCCTACCGTTTTCTGGCGCGCTTGCAAGCTACCTCTCTATTTTATCTAAGAATGACTAATAAGAACAATGTACATTCTTCTCATCCTCTTCTACCTCTCTACTTTATCTAAGAATGACTAATAAGAACAATGTACATTCTCCTCATCCTCTTCTTTCCTCCTCCTTCTCTTTTTTTTTTCCTCTCGCCATTTTTCTCCCTTCCTCGTCTTGCTCCACACTGGTCCTTTGACTTCTCTTTGTCTCCTCTGATTCCTGTGGCTACCAAAGCTAAGATGCCTGCAGGAATCTCCACCCCATCCTGGGTGCGCCGGGATTTGTTTTGTAAAACTTCTCTGAACTTATTTTGCAATAACTGAACACATGTTGAACACAGATCAGCATGGTGTTCATTCAGTGAGAATTGTTTTGGTGTGTTTTATTTGAACGCGCTCGGTCCATAACGAAAATACTTACATTATATATCAGTAAATACGAGGATTAAGGAAAAAAATTGATCATAGATTTTTAGATAGAATTGAACCTTTCTTGATGCAAATAAGACATGTAATAATTATTATTCACAAACAAGGGGATGAACAGGAGCTTCAAGAAGTGGGGATGTAGAAAAGAAATGAAATGTAGAAAAAGTAGAACATGTAATTTGAAAAATTGCCCTATTATCTATTTAATCGCCATTGTCAAATTTTCTGTAAGAAGGACTTGGAAACAAATATTTAATGGTAGCTATAGTTTTAAGAGAAAGAAAGAAAAAGCTCAAAACCCTCATCCTTCTATAAATGCCCCTCTCTCTTTTTTTTTTTTTTACAGCTATAGAGAATGTCGCAGGAAGAAAACGAATGGACCAAGGTAAAAGCATATTTCAATGATTTCTATAGAGCTGGTTGCTTTGTTCTTTAATTTATAACACTTTTAAAGATTTTGAGGAATAGTGTTGCACATAATGGACAATTGAGTGAGGTAAGTTATGTTCCCTTATATTTTCAAACTTACTCCCAGCTGTTAATTATGCTCTCATAAAATATAATTATTTGTTTTCGTGTGTAATATCGTGTGTGTGATTCTTCGAGAATATTTTGTTCTCATTCTTCTTCAACACACCTCGGTGTTTGTGTGCATAAGACATTGTGACAGTTAATCTGACCTTCAGCATTCTCTAATTTGGAGGAATCCTCACAGAGGATAGGCTTAAAACCTTGCCTGAAATTGATCATAATTGTAATGTTCATGTTGATTCCAGGTCTCCATGAGTGTGAAGTATTCGAGGATGGCTCTGACGTCATGGAGGGCAATATGTCCTGGGCATCTTGCCAAAAGAACCCTGGACATCCCAGTTTCATCCCTTATCCAGACTTCCGCGTGGAGCACCTGCCCGAAGAATGGCGGAGCCAGGACGTATTCAAACAGGTGTCAGAATTGGCCGAGAGAGCCGTCAAGCTGAGGGTAGGCTATACCAGCATGGCCAGGCCCGAAGGCTTCCCGTTCTATAACGTGAGAGGAACCAGTGTTATACACACGGGCTCCGGCTGGATAGAACACGTCGTCTCTCGAAGTGACACACCGTGCCCATGCCTTGATTGTGCCCGCAATGACTCGCCGCATCAAGGGGAGTGGTTGGAGGTGAACGTCGTCACAGCCTGTCACGTTGTCTACGATGCGGAGGAAGCTAGGTCAACGCTGGTCGATGTCCACTACAACACGAAAGCTTCCAGGCGGAATGGCACCATGAAAACAATCCGGGCTTACGATGTCCTCAAGAGCGACGCACTGGAAGACGCGTGCGTTCTAGTCTGCGCCGCTCACGATCTTGCCAATATCCAGCTGAGTTTTCCTCTGAAAGTCTCCTTGCAGCCGACGCCCGATTTGAAGCTCAAGAGGGATGACCCGTGCTTAGTCATATCTCATCCACACGG
This sequence comes from Elysia crispata, assembly GCA_033675545.1. NCBI lineage: Eukaryota > Metazoa > Mollusca > Gastropoda > Plakobranchidae > Elysia > Elysia crispata. Next base: position 29,584 of record JAWDGP010003386.1, on the reverse strand, counting down.
ACATCCGAAGCAGATCACTGTGGGCAAGGTTAAGGATGCTGACCCGAGCAGACCCGAGGGTTTGATCACTTACAGCAGCAGCACATGCAGAGGCAGCAGTGGAGCCCCCGTCATAGCGTTTTACACTGAAAGCTCCAGGGCTATTTCCCAGTCATCTGTTCACAGCATGGGGGGAGTTTCTGGCGGTCTAAATCAGGGCTCTTGTGTCTATATCAAATTAGAGTAAGTCGGGACTAGCTCTCAGACATCTGTTCACAGTCTGTGGGGAAGGGGGTTAACGGCGGCCTAAATCAGGGTTCTTCTATCTATATCAAATTAGAGTAAGCCAGGACTAGTTCCAAGACATCTGTTCACAGTATGGGTAGGGGAGGGGGTAAACGGCGGCCTAAACCAGGACTCTTAGTCCATATGAAATTAGAGTAAGTCAGGACTAGTTCCCAGTCATCTTTTCACAGCATGGGTGGGGGAGGGGGTTAACGGCGGCCTAAACCGGGGCTCTTAGTCTATATAAAATTAGAGTAAGCCAGGACTAGTTACCAGACATCTGTTCACAGTCTGTGGGGGAGGGGGTTAACGGAGGCTTAAAACAGGGCTCTTTGTCTATATAAAATTAAGTTAAGCCAGGAGTAGTTCCCAGACATCTGTTCACAGCATGGGTGGGGGAGGTGGTTAACGGCGGCCTAAACCAGGGCTCTTAGTCTATATAAAATTAGAGTAAGCCAGGACTAGTTCCCAGACATCTGTTCATAGCATGGGTGGGGAAGGGGGAGTTAACGGCGGCCTTAACCAGGGCTCTTAGTCTATATAAAATTAGAGTAAGCCAGGACTAGTTCCCAGACATCTGTTCACAGCATGGGTGGGGGAGGGGGTTAACGGCGGCCTAAATCAGGGCTCTTAGTCTATATAAAATTAGAGTAAGTCAGGACTAGTTCCCAGTTATCTGTTTTCATTCTGTGGGGGAGGGGATTAAAGGCGGCCTAAACCAGGGCTCTTAGTCTATATAAAATTAGAGTAAGCCAGGACTAGTTCCCAGACATCTGTTCACAGTCTGTGGGATAGCGGGTTAACGGCGGCCTAAACCAGGGCTCTTAGTCTATATAAAATTAGAGTAAGCCAGGACTAGTTCCCAGACATTTGTTCACAGCATGGGTGGGGGAGGGGGTTAACGGCGGCCTAAACCAGGGCTCTTAGTCTATATAAAATTAGAGTAAGCCAGGACTAGTTCCCAGACATCTGTTCACAGTCTGTGGGGGAGGGGGTCAACGGCGGCCTAAACCAGGGCTCTTAGTCTATATAAAATTAGAGTAAGCCAGGACTAGTTCCCAGACATCTGTTCACAGCATGGGTGGGGAAGGGAGAGTTAACGGCGGCCTAAAGCAGGGCTCTTAGTCTATATAAAATTAGAGTAAGCCGGGACTAGTTCCCAGATATCTGTTCACAGTTTAAGTGGGGGAGGGGGGTCAACGGCGGCCTTAACCATGGCTCTTAGTCTTTATGAAATTAGAGTAAGCCAGGACTAGTTCCCAGACATCTGTTCACAACTTGGGTGGGGGAGGGGGTCAACGGCGGCCTAAACCAGGGCTCTTAGTCTATATAAAATTAGAGTAAGCCAGGACTAGTTCCCAGACATCTGTTCACAGCATGGGTGGGGGAGGGGGTTAACGGCGGCCTAAACCAGGGCTCTTAGTCTATATAAAATTAGAGTAAGCCAGGACTAGTTCCCAGACATCTGTTCACAGTCTGTGGAGGAGGGGGTCAACGGCGGCCTAAACCAGGGCTCTTAGTCTATATAAAATTAGAGTAAGCCAGGACTAGTTCCCAGACATCTGTTCACAACTTGGGTGGGGGAGGGGGTCAACGGCGGCCTAAACCAGGGCTCTTAGTCTATATAAAATTAGAGTAAGTCAGGACTAGTTCCCAGACATCTGTTCACAGTCTGTGGAAGAGGGGGTGAACGGCGGCCTAAACCAGGGCTCTTAGTCTATATAAAATTAGAGTAAGTCAGGACTAGTTCCCAGACATCTGTTCACAGTCTGTGGGGTAGCGGGTTAACGGCGGCCTAAACCAGGGCTCTTAGTTTATATAAAATTAGAGTAAGTCAGGACTGGTTCCCAGACATCTCTTCACAGCATGGGTGGGGGAGGGGGTTAACGGCGGCCTAAACCAAAGCTCTTAGTCTTTATAAAATTAGAGTAAGCCAGGACTAGTTCCCAGACATCTGTTCACAACTTGGGTGGGGGAGGGGGTTAATGACGACCTTAACCAGGGCTCTTAGTCTATATAAAATTAGAGTAAGTCAGGTCTAGTTCCCAGACATCTGTTCACAGTCTGTGGAGGAGGGGATCAACGGCGGCCTAAACTATGGCTCTTAGTCTATATAAAATTAGAGTAAGTCAGGACTAGTTCCTAGACATCTGTTCACAGACTAGGGTGTTTTTTTTCAAAAAGTTTGCAATGATTAATATATTTTTTTTTATCTGGTTATGTTGTTTTGTTGTTGTTGTTGTTTGTCATATTGTACTTTTTTGTTGTTGTTGTTGTTTTTTATATTCAAAGTTTGATGTTCGTTGTTCATTGGCAGAACGGAACATTGTTATTCAGGAAAAGACACATTAGAATTTTTTCAAACGAACTGGATAACAGAGATAGACCGACTGACAGCCAGTAAGACAGACAGTCAGACAGCCAGTAAGACAGACAGTCAGACAGACAGTCAGACAGAAACAGGCATAGCAAGACGCCTTAGAATATTTATGTATATACATTCAAATCTAGTGATATGGATGATATTAAACATACGTAAAGACAGAAAAAATATAAAAAGTGTATGAGTTATTAAAAAAAAAAAAAGCTAAGATTTTGCCGTTTTATCAGTTTCTTTTTTACATCCTGTTTAAAGCCGTTTGCGTGGGATCTAATACTTATATCTAGATCAGATTTTAAGTCAACTGCTGTTACAAAAATTATCGATTAGTAATGAAAATAAGTCTTTAGCTAACAAGGGTAGTCCAAGTAAAGTTCACGCCTTATACCTATGTACTTTCTCCTTTTCAAAGCTGTAATAAACTATTTCGTAATACTTATGTGATCATTCACTTTATCTTAAAATTTGTATTATACGTTTATAACAAACAAAAAAAACAACAACAACAACAACACAGCTCGTATGTCAGTGAATTTTTATTATGTATATTTTTATATGCTTTTTCTTTGTTTTTACATACGTAATTTTTAGATTCTTCGCTGTACAATGTATTCTTTTTTAACATAGAATTTATATAATATTGTTAAACATCTTGTGTTTCGAATGAAAGATGTGGAACATAGTTTTAAATCTTCAATCTTGATATTTGAGCAACAAGAACACCATAAATAATCAACAACACCCATGATAATACCAACAACAATAACAACAACAACAACGACAACGACAACGACAACGACAACGACGACGACGACGATGACGATGATGATGATGATGATGATGATGATGATAATGATAATAATAATAATAATAATAATAATAATAATAATAATAATAATAATAATAATAATAATAATAATAATAATAATAATAATAATAATTTTAATAATTCAAGAAATCAATGTTAACTAATGCAAACTAAAAAAAAATGTTTGGCCATGTATATATTTTAGTCTTATCAACTTCCAAAATATCATCATGTTTTAATAAGTAAGACATTTTACAGAAAAACTCTAACGACTGATAAAACTTCAAAAGACTATTTTCTCCTAGCTTTATCAACTCAATGTTTAATTATGATTAAAATATCAGTATAATCGATAATTATCCTTTTTTTTCTTTGTTCTCACTCACTCACTCACTCACTTTATCTCTCTCTCTCTCTCTCTCACGCTTTATCTATCTAACCTCTAATATCGCTCACTCTCTCTCTCTCTCTCTCTCTCTCTCTCTCTCTCTCTCTCTCTCTCTCACGCTCTATCTAACCTACCTCTATAATTTCGCTCACTCTCTCTCTCTCACGCTCTATCTATCTAACCTCTAATTTCGCTCTCTCTCTCTCTCTCTCTCTCTCTCTCTCTCTCTCTCTCTCTCTCTCTTTTTCACGATCTATCTATCTAACCTCTATATAGCTCACAGTCTCTCTCTCTCTCTCTCTCTCTCTCTCTCTCTCTCTCTCTCTTTCTCTCTCACCACCCCCTCCCCCAAAATCCTGCTCTTCATATTCTGATCTTCCATATTCTGCTGTTCTCATGAAATGTGTTGAGCATAAAATCCACACAAATATTTTCTCACGTCATATCCGCTTTATTCGTTCTTTTTGTTGATATATATATACAATAGCAGGTAACAGAAATATTCGCAAAAGTTGAAATTAGTGCAAAGAAAGAGTACTGGATTTCGGTTGGGAGGTGGAAAAAAAAAGAGGGGGGGGGGGGGGGACAAATGGACTGGAAAGAAAAGATGAATTACGCGTAAACCGTTTCAAACAGTTTCTCCAAGGCTGTCACATAAAACAGATAATTTCAGCTGAAGCATACAATATAAAGATGTTTACAAAACAAAAATAACTTTCGAATCTTACATAGAAGTAATTAGTATGAAAAGTATATAACTAAAACATTATCAACATGAAATATCTCATTTTGCCCTGAAATCACTCGTGGTAGTGAAGCAACAATGTGAAGCACTGTAACATGATATTAACTCATATTAAGCATTTATTCCATACTTTGAAACTTCCTTAATTCCTCCGTATAAACAGGACTCTTCATTATTGCAGATTTCTTATAAAAAGCAACGCTTCCACACGCACACTCAAAAAAATTAAGTTTACTTAATCGTTATTCAGGCTGCAATCAGCCCTCTTCGTGTTTTGTTTCATTTTTAGGAGCATTAAAATCGTTTACGCATTTAAGGTTAAATTTTTAAAACACTCCAAGAGTTTGCAATAAAGATGCCTGTGTACAATTAATCAACCATTTATGGCACAATCCTCTTGATCAGTCTCTACGTCGCTGGTTGAGAGAATTGACTAAGGGATCAAATTTCCTAAAATAAAATTTGTACAGACTACTACAATGATATTGCATATTGAAAATACAAAACACCCTTATCCCTTAAAATAATAATCGAAAAAACAACAACAATAAAACGATACGGTGAACGTTACAACCAAATTCACAGCAAGATGGATACCGCCATCAGCCTTCTCCCGGAAGTCGGGGTCACAGGTCAAGCAGCAGATTATTGAGGTAGAACCAGAAAGAGATGGACGAAATGGCGACAAACAGTTACAGAGAAAGATTAAGTATACTGATTTAGAAAGGGAAATAGAGATAAAAAGGAATTGTCGAAAATGAGAGAAAAGGCGAAAAGTAGACAGAAAGAGAGAGAGAGAGAAAGAGAGAGAGAGAGAGAGAGAGAGAGAGCGAAAGAGGAAGAGAGAGAGAGAGAGAGAGAGAGAGAGAGAGAGAGAGAGAGAGAGAGAGAGAGAGAGAGAGAGAGAGAGAGAGAGAGAGAGAGAGAGAGAGAGAGAGAGAGAGAGAGAGAGAGAGAGAGAGAGAGAGAGAGAGAGGGAGAGAGTGGAAGCGTAAAAACTAGATAGAAGAAAGAAATTGTCCTACTGAGGTATAAATAGGGAGTTTTAAACTTTCATAGACAGATACAGACAGACAAAAAAATGTATCGAAAGTGAGAGAAAAGAGGTGAAGAAAGAAATAGCGAGATAGAGAACCTAGAGCGGGAAATATATATATATATATATATATATATATATATATATATATATATATATATATATATATATAGAGAGAGAGAGAGAGAGAGAGAGAGAGAGAGTAACAGAGATGGTGGTACAGAATGAGAGCTAAGGTGAAAGAGGTGAACCAGGAAGAATCGTCAGAAACAGACTCACGAATTAATCACTCATTACAGGCATGAACTCTACTCAATACGTATTGGAATCTAAACTGGCCTTACCTTTAGAAGAAAGTAACTGTTGAACTGCAAAATTAACGACAACTCATGTTTAAAAATCATGAAAAGAAAAACTACATAAAATGCATCTTTTTCGTATGCCTTTGTCGTAAATTGTATTAAATTTAATATTCAAATTGATGAATGCATATAGATCTTACAAATCAAGTAGAAAAACTATCAAACAAATTTAATATATCTATTTCAATCGTGATTTTATACAATGGCAATAAACTTTTCGTGTAAAGTGATTTGTATTATGTAGTACAGTGTAGCCACTAGGGTGGTGGCGGGGAATATAGTTTGAAAATATTTAATCTTGGGTTCACTAAGTCTTACACTCAATTCTTGGACCCCCGATTTCCTCATACCTTCAGAAGCATCCGCATGTTGCAAAGGGAAAAATTAGACACACAATCATAAAGACTGAAAGACATGTCGGCCGACGCATAAGACAATAAAAGACGAGCTTTGAAAATACTGATAAAAAGCTGATGTTCAAAAGGCATCCAACATAGTATAATTTGTAACTATATAATAGATGGGTCAAATGTAAGGTATTGCGAGAAAAAGGTTTTTTCCAAATAGAACGGTAATGTAAAGCAAAGACACTGGTGACAGTAAGGTTTTAACGAGGAAGTATCGCTGATAAATATTGATTCAAAGACCAGAAAGATCAAGACGAACAATTTTCGGCAGACAGAAATACAGAAACATTAACACAAAAAAAAGTGATTGAAAAAAAAAAGGGAAGACAAGTCATAGCCATACACAGAGCGTATACATTGAAGCGTGTTCATTAAAGAATTAGAGATAGAAAAAATGTGAAAAAGGAAAGATATATTTAGAAAGATTACTTAAGCAGCAATAATCATTCAGAGAGAGAGAGAGAGAGAGAGAGAGAGAGAGAGAGAGAGAGAGAGAGAGAGAGAGAGAGAGAGAGAGAGAGAGAGAGAGAGAGAGAGAGAGAGAGAGAGAGAGAGAGAGAGAGAGAGATAGAGAGAGAGAGAGAGAGGGGAGTAAGAGTGAGAGAGTGAGAGAGAGAGAGGGGGAGTAAGAGAACGAGAGAGAGAGAGAGAGAGAGAGAGAGAGAGAGTGAGGTAGAGAGAGAGAGAGAGAGAGAGAGAGAGAGAGAGAGAGAGAGAGAGAGAGAGAGAGAGAGAGAGAGAGAGAGAGAGAGAGAGAGAGAGAGAGAGAGAGAGAGAGAGAGAGAGAAAGGTAGTGAGGTAGAGAGAGGGGAAAAAACGAGAGAAACAGAGGGAGACAGGAGGGAAAGTGCGGAAGATAAAGAATTAGAAATAGAAGAATGAAAGAAATAGCGCTACATAATTAGGGAGAAATAAAGACTTAAACTGCCATGGATACATCTATTAAAAATAACATAAAAAAAATTCGAAAATGACAGGTCAGTGGCAAAGAAAAGAGAGATAGATATAGAGATAGATAAATGGATAGAGAGACGGAGAGAGAGAGAGAGAGAGAGAGAGAGAGAGAGAGAGAGAGAGAGAGAGAGAGAGAGAGAGAGAGAGAGAGAGAGAGAGAGAGAGAGAAAGGTAGTGAGGTAGAGAGAGGGGAAAAAACGAGAGAAACAGAGGGAGACAGGAGGGAAAGTGCGGAAGATAAAGAATTAGAAATAGAAGAATGAAAGAAATAGCGCTACATAATTAGGGAGAAATAAAGACTTAAACTGCCATGGACACATCTATTAAAAATAACATTAAAAAAAATTCGAAAATGATAGGATAGTGGCAAAGAAAAGAGAGAGATATATTGAGATAGATAAATAGAGAGACGGAGAGAAAGAGAGAGAGAGAGAGAGAGAGAGAGAGAGAGAGAGAGAGAGAGAGAGAGAGAGAGAGATAGAGAGAGATAGAGAGAATAAAAATGGTGAAGTGATAGAAGTGGTGGAACAAGCGACTTACAGTTTGAGAGGGAGACTGGTTTATAGGCTGTTTTATAATCGGACTTACAGATTAAAAAATATTAAGAAATGAAGTGAGAGGCGCAAAATAACGCTGATGTAGAACATAAATCAGTGAGAAAAAGAGAGCAAAGGGGCTTGGCAATGTGATAAATAAAGAATGTGAATTTTCAGTTTCTCTTGAGACTAAAAAACTTGTCTTTTTGACGCCTCATAAAAGACTTTATGGTTGTAAAGAGAATCTGAAAATGACAACGCATAGTTGAAACAGGGAGCAAACACTTTCTTTATAATATTGTGTGAAGGTCAACTCGCGGAAACATTTGCAGATAGACAAATATAAATATTTCGTTTGAAAAGATGAATAAAACAACTTTTCTAACTTGCTAATATCCTGGCGAGGGTGGGTGATAGCCTGACTTGTACTCAGTAGTTCGTTCATGTTGTAAACAAGTTCACTGATGTAAACACAATAACGGCCGTTATTGACATTCTTGTCTTTAGCAGCAATGTGAGAGAGGGTGATTTTTTTTTGTTATGGAGAAATCATGAGTAAATGTCACAAAATCATTTTTGAAATTGAGATAAACAAAATGTCTTTCCAATTTTATCAAATTTAACAGCTCTAACAAACTTAATCAATTATATTAATTAGTACATTGCATCAAAATGCACACTAAGTAAAGTGCATTGAATTGCATATTTCAATAGGTTACTAGTATATATAGCCCTTCAATTGTAACCTTGACAAGGTAACGAACCAAGAACTGGCCCTAATCCCTAACGGTGTTAAGACCCGTAAAACGGTCAAGGTCCACACGCTATGACGGCGCGAGCCAGTGTCATGCTTGGGTCTGGTGTGGCTCCTCCATTAATACACTCGGAGGTTTTGTCAGAAGGTGTGAGATAACCACAACCTCCTCACAGGTACCGGCGACTAGGGTACTTCGTCAGGGTGGTGTCGGCGATACTAAGAGTGCCTCTATGGCGGAGGATCGCGGCTGAAATCCTTCAAACCCCCCCCCCCCCTCCTTTTTTTTCTCAAATCTGTCGGATACTGGCGGCATGGTCGTAACATTCCGGCTCACCAAGTAGATCCTTCTAAAAGTAACGGGAGAAAAGAAGGAAAACAATGAACACGTTAACAGCTTTTTAGCTAATCTTCAAACACAGACCAACTAAGTTGAAATCTATCAATAGAGAGAGACAGAGAGAGGGAGGGAGAGAAAGATATTTGTAACCTAGTTAATAGAAATTGAGTGAACAACCGAGGTTTGAGAGAGCTGAGGTCAGAGATAGAGAGTGAGAAAGAGAGAGACAGAGAGAGAGAGAGAGAGAGAGAGAGAGAGAGAGAGAGAGAGAGAGAGAGAGAGAGAGAGAGAGAGAGAGAGAGAGAGAGAGAGAGAGAGATCAGTAACCTTATTAATAAAAAGAGTGAATACCCGAGGTGCGAGAGAGCTGAAGACAGAGAGAGAAAAATAGGGATAAATAGACAAGAAAGAGAGAGAGATGAAGTTAAAGAGAGAGAAAGAGGATGAAAAATAAATAGTAAAACAAAGATACGAGAAGGTTAACATCTCTTTTAACACGTCTCCTGAAACACTGCACTTTTTTACAAAAATCAGAGATAACTTTAAGGTGGAGTATACAAAGATTATACATCCGATTTAAATTTTATTTAACACTTGTTTCTTAATTAAATAACTTACACCTCATTTCCCGCGTCACCCCTTTTCTTTTCACCGCCTCCCCCTCTCCACCCCCCTCTGTCCCCAATTTCCTACACCACTTCCACAGCTGCTCAACTGCCACTCTAAACATCTTAAGTAAAAAAGCAGCCCAACTCAATCACAATCACAGAGACATGCTAACCTCAACTGACCGCTTACCAATGCCGTTACGCTGTATGCCACCACCACCATCGGTCAGTGCACTGGACCCAGCAAATACGGCTAGAATAGAAACAAGTTGCACCCTCCTCGCCCCACAGTCATCTGTCCAATCTGTGTCCAGCTCAGGCTGCTTTATGTATGACTTTTGTTATTCGAGCCCTTTTTCTCATTTCTAAGTAAAAGGCGAAACGTTTATATTTCAAATTTATAGTTGTCTTGTTTCATTTTTTGTCGTATAGTTATGAAGTTGTGTGCCTGTTTCTTTTTAGACTCTGTATCATAATACTATTTACAAACACACACGCATCCACTTTGTATCCTTTGTAATTACCAAGTTGTCCTCCAAGTGTGTTATTTTTGTTCTCTCTCTCTCTCTCTCTCTCTCTCTCTCTCTCTCTCTCTCTCTATATATATATATATATATATATATATATATATATATATATATATTTCCCCCGCCATTTAACTCATATAATCCTAGCACGGTATATCTCGTGAATTTCGCATAACATGTTTGACTGTGTTACAGTCTGCATGGGCTTCCCTCTTGGTGGAAATAGAGAGAAAGAGGGAGAAAGAGGTACAAACAGTAGAGGTCGACCAAGGGAAGCATACACAAGAAGTACTTGCACTTGCTGCGGGATTTAACTGTCTAATCATCTTAACAGGGTGCAGTACTAGGAACTACAAAAGCAATAGCAGCAAATATAACTGCAACAACAATAACTAGACCAACAATAACAATATAAAATCAATAGCAAAGCCCTTAGGTTGGAGGTGGATGGTCCACCACAAGATTGGTAATCCCTGGAGTTTCATCCCTAAAGCCATCTTAACGGAGGGGTTTACAACTTAGGACCAACAGCCAACATATAAAGGCTGTAGCAAATGGCTTTTTAATTACTCTAGGAAAGAAATGGAAAACAAAAAAAGACAAACAGTAAAAGTTACGAAGGAGAAAAACAAAAATAATAGCTAACAACGGGATTTTAAAAATACTGATCAACCGGGTAAGATAAAACAGTAATTAAAACGGCACTGGAAAACCATCAACAGCAAGAACAACAATAACGACTACAGCAACAATAACAAAATAAAACCAACGACAAAAGAATCTCGAACCCCTAACTAGTTTCGCGTCTTAAGTTAGGCCTATTTAAAAACAGATTTTCTTTATCTTGCCTATTTCTACTCTGTTTGTCTGTCTGACTGTCTGTCTGTCTGCCTGTCTCTCTCCCACTCTCTCTCTGGCTCTGTCTAACTGTCTCTCTCTCTCTCTCTCTTTCTCCTTGTCTCAGACTAACGAAATGGAAAGTAAAGGCAGAAAGAAGGGTTCGCCTTGAGATCGAACAGCTTTTTTATGATCGATTTATTGAAGACATACGCAAATAAAAAAAACCAGTTTAATAGTTTTAAAATTTAAACATCATTATGTTTGGTAAATAATGTCGCAAGAGGCAGTCGAGGGCAGAAGAAAAAATAAACAAACCCCCAGGCGTGTTGACAAACTGAACAAACTCTTTTCAAGTTAATAAGTTACGGCATAGAGTTACATAATTATCTGAAAACCCATACAAGGTTTTTTTTACTGATTTTCTTAAAAAAATGAAAGATTTATCCCACTATGTATCATGACGGAAAAATAAGTTTTTATTTAATAATTTTTTGATAAAAAGTGCAGTTCATAGTTAAATTTTACGGGTTTCGGCCTTTTAAAAATAGATATTAAACAAAATTGTGAGAATATGCGTCGCAGGTAAACCGTATGAAGAAAGTGTGTCACTGTTAACTTAAATGAATCAGGAGAAATTGAACTTTGCCTGGCAAGGCAACTTCACCAGGAACTTAAGACCCGTAAAACGGTCAAGGTCTACGTACTATGACGGCCCGCGCCTGTCGTCATTTTATGCTTTGGGTCTGATGGGGCTCCTCCCATAAAACACCGGGATGCGCACTTGTGTACATCACTTTGGTGCTTGGATACTGGCAGGGAAGTCTTGTCGTGGGTTGTGTGATAAGCTCAATCTGCTCAGAGGTACCGGCGACTTGGGTACTTCGTCGATGTGGTGTCGGTGGGCCGGCTATCCTGAGAGTGTCTATATGGCGGAGGTTCAGAGCTGAAACCCTTCACTCCCTGCAATCTTTTGACCTTCCTCCCATAATAAGGAGTGGACCATCTTCCTTCAAAGGAGGTGTATTTTTTTCTTTCAAAGGGACATAATCCTTTTTTTTAACCATTGAAAGGGGAACTGCCCTTTAAATATCCAACATTCTCCTTTGTTTTTTGTTATGCAACACGGGAGAGGAATTTCCATTATTCCACAAACGTACTCTCTACTTGTGACATGCACGTCATATATCTGCTTATCAGTACTAAAATCGTGATAGACTCTGCCTCCAAGAGACTGCAAGTAAGTAGCGACACATAGAAAGAAATATTTCGTAATAAACTGATATAGACAGAGACATAAAAGTAAACTTAATGTATCAAAAAAAATAGGAAGAGAGGCAAAGAAGAAAGAGATAACGAGAGAGAGAGAGAGAGAGAGAGAGAGAGAGAGAGAGAGAGAGAGAGAGAGAAGGAAAGAAAGGCACAATCAGAGAGAGAAAGAGAGACAGAAACAAACAGGGTTGAACGGAAAAGACAGAGAAAAAGGGAAATAGAGAAACAAAGTTGTTGAATAGATATCAAACCAATTTAATATAACGATCTCAATCATAATTTTATAAACAGACGATAAACTGTTCGAGCAAAGTGATTCGTATCATTTACCTCAGTTGTAGCCATTAGGGAGGTGGCGGAGAATAAAGGTATGTAAATATTGATTTTTTTGAGCACATTTAGACTCACTTCATGGATCCTCAATTCCTTCCATCCTTCGGAAGCATTGACATTAGTCACACATTCATAGAGACTGAAACATATGTCAGCTCACACATAAGAAAATAAACGACGAGCTATGAAATAATGAAAAGCTGATGTTCGAAAGCCATCTAATTTAGTATAATGCATAAAGATATAAAAGATTGTCTTCATTGTAAGATTTTGCGAGAAAAGCTGGCTTCCAAATAGATCTGTCACGTAAAGCAAGGAGACCGATGACAATAACTGAATAAGGTTGCAACGGTGAAGGATCGCCGGTAAATATTACTTCAAAGACCAGAGAGATGAAATCAACCAATTTCGGCACAGAAATACAGAAACATCAGTAAAAATAGACGTGGTTTAAAGAAACATGGAAGACCAGTCATAATCAAAGACAGAGCGTGTACATTGATGTGTGTTCAATAAAGAATTAGATATAGAAACAAAATGTAAAAAAGGAAAGATATATTAAGAAAGATTTATAAAGAAGTCAGAATCATTGAGAGAGAGAGAGAGAGAGAGAGAGAGAGAGAGAGAGAGAGAGAGAGAGAGAGAGAGAGAGAGAGAGAGAGAGAGAGAGAGAGAGAGAGAGAGAGAGAGAGAGAGAGAGAGAGAGAGAGAGAGAGAGAGAGAGAGAGAGAGAGAGAGAGAGAGAGAGAGAGAGAGTGGAAGGGAAATAACCCGAAAAAAGAAAGAAATGGGGCACGCGTGTTCATTTAAGAATTATAGATAGAAATAACATGTAAAAAAAGAAAAGAAAAGACAGACTAAGAAAGATTTTTTTAAGAAGTCTGAATCATTAAGAGAGAGACAGAGGGGGAGAGAGAGAGACAGAGAGAGAGAAAGAGTGAGAGGTAATGAGGTAGAGAGAGGGGCAAAAACAGAGGAACAGAGGGAGACAGAAGGAAGGAAGATGTGGAAGATGTGGAAGATTAAGAATTAGAAATAGAGAAAGAAACACTATTAAACTGACTGTCACATATATATATATATATATATATATATATATATATATATATATATACAGAGAGAGAGAGAGAGAGAGAGAGAGGAGAGAGAGAGAGAGAGAGAGAGAGAGAGAGATACAGAGAGAGACAGAGAGAGAGAGAGAGAGAGAGACAGAGAGAGAGAGAGAGAGAGAGAGAGAGAGAGAGAGAGAGAGAGCAGAATCTGTATTAATCAATTAAAAAAAGGCTGGACTGAAAAACAGAGACTGAGTAGGTATTCACCACTGCTAAACCAAAGTACAAATGAAAAGGGATTAAAAAAATATAAATGAAGCAAAAAAAAGAAACTTTCTTTTCAATGGTTGTTGCAATAGACAGGGTTAAATGGGCAAGTTTTTTTTCTAAGATGCGTATCTGTCTTTACCATTTTATCTGACATGGACTTTTTTTTTATTTTTGTGTTTAATAGCTCTACAGCCTGCTTTCCTGTAGATCCTGATACCCATAGTCCAGTTCGCCTGAAGAATGATGTCCTCTTATTTTTATTGTCTTCTGGCCATGGGGATGTCTAGCCTAAGGATCCTAGGTACCTCTTCAACTCCTCTCCTTGGTCCTAAACTTCTTGCCTTTGCATCTTCACCTTCTGTAATCTTAAAACCTAATATCAATGTAACTTACTTCCAAATTGGAGAAAACTTTTTCCACGCAAAAAAAAAAGAAAAAAGGAAATAAGCGAAAGAAATTTCATTAAATTTTCTTTACAAACAAAAAAAATTTAAAAATGAATATTAGGAGATATATTTGACAATGTATGTATATTGCTGCTGTTTGAAAAAGGCTGTAATAACCAAAGATATAAAAGCAGAATGCAATTCAAATCTGTTTAAAAACAAACGTGACTGGAAAGGAGGAATTTAGCAGGTTTTCATCTATACTAAACAAAACTAACAATCTACAGGACAAAAATACAACATAATATTACAGTCCCTTTCATGGTTGGTGCAAGCAAAGGATGTGAAGGTTACATGATTCTGACAAGAAGAGAAGCTGCCTTACCTGTGACCATTGTTCTTTTCCTTGACCAAGACTTCTTGGTACATGTCGTTTACACTCGTGTAATTTTTTGTGTCTTTAGTTCCTGGTCGATGTACTTCGGAAAAAGGCTGTAATATCAAAAGGTATAACTATAAATGCACAATATAAATAAAATCGGTTAAAAAACAAAAAAAACTACTGCAAAGAGGAATTCATCAGGTTTTCATCTAAACTATATTTAATTTTTTTTTTGCGTATGATTCATTAGAAATTAAGTTTGGGAAAAAGTGTTTGAATATTTTTCTTTTATGTTGAAAAACAAACTGTTATCTAAAAGAGGAAGAGGAAAATCTAAATTAAATGATTTTTAAAAAGTCCTGACCTGAAAGGAAAGATTCAGCAGGTTCTAACATATAGGAAACCAAAGTTGAAAGGAAAAAAAAATTGTAAAACAAGCCCCAAAAAAATTCTCTTTTCTACAGTTTGTAGGAAAAGAAGGAGTTAAACAAATCCAGATTCTTTTCAGAGGTGTAGCTACCCACAATGTAAAAAAAATTGTGGATAGTAGCTGACCTGGCCTTTTTGATTCATGTTGTTGACAGCAATGTAGTCTTCTTTCCTGAAGATCATGACACCTGCAGTTCAGGAAGGCTAAAGGTGTTGTCCTCCATATTATTTCTTATTCTCATTTTGCTATTGTGATCCTTAGCCTAAGGGTCCCAAGTATGTCTGGAAACTTCTCTTCCTGGTCCTTAACTTCAGGTCTTTACATGTTTGCCTTCTGTGATCTCAAAAAACAATAACATGATACCACTTATTTCAAATATAAGGGAACATTTTTGCAAAAAAAAAAAATTGAAATGTAGAAAAAAGAAGAAAAAATTTACATTCAATTTCAGCGCTCATGAAACGTTGAAAATCAATATTGGTAGGAAGAGTTAGAACATAATATATATATATTTTTTTTTTCGTTGCAAAAAAAGGCTGCTATATCCAAAGACATAAAAGCAGAACATAAATCAAATCCTTTAAAAACTCTGACTGGAAAGGAGGAATTCATCATGTTTTTATCTATACCAAATAATACAACGAATCCAAAGAATGAAAATTCAAATATGAATTGGAAAAATAAAATAACATAGCTTTAATCGTTGGTATAAGAGTTGAAGGCTCCAAGATTATGATAAAAAGAGGAGCTGCCTTACCTGAAGATGTTGTTCTTTACCTTTACAATGTCTTGTATATTTCTTTTTTCTTCAGTTCCTGCTCCATGTCGTTCTTGAATGACTCAATGTTTTAGTCCTCCAGGTCTTTCCTTTCTCTCATCTTGCCTCATGAACATGGAGATTTTTAGCTTAACAGTACTGGTTTCTCTTTCAGCTATTCTTCCTGGTCCTAAACTTCTGGACTGGTGTTTGCGGATTCGCCCTCTGTGATCTAAAAATGAAATATCATGACATGACTCATTTCAAATATGGAGAATTGTTATAAGAAGTTTAGCTGCCTTACCTGTGACCATTGTTCTTTACCATGACCATGTCTTCTTGGTACCTGTAGTTTACACTCATGTAAATTTTTGTGTCTTAAGTTCGTGGTCCATGTACTTCGAAAAAAGGCTGTAAGATCTAAAGGTATAGAAGCAAAATATATACAAAATCTGTTAAACAAAAACCAGGACGGGAAAATTGGAATTCCGCAGATTTTCATCTCTACTTAATAAAACTAAAAACTAAAGGAAAAAAATGCAAAAATAAGTAGAAGAAAGCGTTCATATTCAATTTGATTTGTATATATCACTGAAAACGAAGTTTGGGAGAAAATGTTGAAAAATTTTTCTTTTGAGTTGCAAAACGAGCTGCGTAATCTGAAAGCAGAAAAAGAAAAACTAAATTAAATGAGTTTATAAAAAAGTCCTGACTAGAAAACGAAAAATTCAGCAGTTTTTAACATATAGGAGACCAAAGTTCAAGGAAAAAAAATACTGATAAAACAAGCAAAAAGAATTTTCTCTTTATCTCCAATTTGTAGGAAGGAACAAGTTTACAGATCTAGATTCTCTTAAGAGGTGTACCTAACCTATATGTAAATATTGTGGATAGCAGCTGACCTGGCCTTTTGGATTCATGTTGTTGACAGCATTATAGACTTCTTTCATGACCCCTGCAGTTCAGGAAAGCTAAAAGTGTTGTCCTCCAATTTATTTCTTATTGCCATATTCTCATTTGGCAATGGTGATCCCTAGTGTAAGGGTCCCAAGGATGTTTGGAAGCTTTTCTTCATGGTCCTCAACTTCAGGTCTTTCCATGTTCACATTCTGTAATGTCAAAACACAATAATATGATGTAACTTATTTTAAATATGAGGAACAATTTTGACATGCAAAAAAAAATGAAATATAGAAATAAAAGGAGTAATTTATATTCAATTTTTGTGCGTACGGAGCATTCAAAAGGAATATTGGGAGAAAGTGTTAGAACATTTATATATTTTTGTTATTTCCAAAAACACTGTAATATCCAAAGACATAAAAGCAGAACGTAAATCAATTTCTATTAAAAAAACTTGACTGGAGAGGAGGAATTCATCATCTTTTTATCCATACCAAGAAGATTCCAAGGACAAAAACACAAATATCAATAACAAAAATAAAATTAAATGCTGTTAAATGGTTGGTGCAAAAGAAGGAGTTGAAGGCTAGATGATTTTGACAAAAAGAGTAGCTACCTTACCTGTGACCATTGCTCTTTGCCTTACCAGGTCTTCATGGTATATGTTATTCACACTCATGTTATCTATTGTATCTTTAGTTCCTAGTCCATGTAGTTCGAAAAAAGTCTGTAATATCCAAAGATATAAAAGCAGAATACAAATAAAATCTGTTAAATAAAAAACAGCAGGTTTTCATATATACTAAACAAAACTAAAAATGTACAAGACAAAAATACAAAAATAATGAGGAGAAAGCATTCATATTCAATATTTTTGCGTATGAATCATTGAAAAGGAAGTTTGGAAGAAAGTGTTAGAATATTTTTTTGTGTTGCAAAACAAGGTGTGTTATCTATTAGCATATGAGAAAAATCTAAATTAAATGAGCTTAAAACAAATTATGAAGAAACCAACTAGAACATTTGGTAACAACAGGAAAATTTGATGGAAAGAGAGGCAGAGGAAGACCAAGAGAAAAGATGTTGGAGAGCCTGGCGGACTGGATGAACATTGGAAAACCATCAGAGATGATCAGAGAGATGAGCTGTAGAGTTGGTTGGAGGTCCTTGATCGCCCACGCCAGCCGGCATGGCACCTGAAGAAGAAGAAGAAAACAAATTTATGAAGGAAAAGGAAAGATTCAGCAGGTATTATAAAATAGAAAATTAAAGTTCAAAAGAAAAAAAATATGGATGAAACAAGCAAAAATGAAATTTCATCTCTTAAAATTTGTAGGAAAAGAAGGAGTTTATAGATACATAGTCTTTTAAGAGGTGTAGCTAACTAATATGTGAAAATTGTAAATAGTATCTGACTTGGCCTTTTTGATTCATATTGTTGACAGTTACTGGTCCATGTAGTTCTTGTAGATCTCAATGTTCAGTCCTCCAGGTCTCTTCCTCACTGTCATCTTGTCTTCTGCCTATGGAGATCTTAGCTAACCAGTCACAGAACTCTCTTCCAGCTCCTCTTCATGCTCCTTAACTTCAGGTCTTTTGCGTCTTTGCCTTCTGTTATCTAGAAACATAATATCAAAATATGACTAATTTCAATTACGGAGAACAAATTTACCAGGCAAAACAAAATGAAAAAAGAAATAGGAGAAAGCAAATCCATTCAATTTTAAGTGCCTATATTAATATACAAATATATATGAAACATTAAAAGCAATTTTGAGGGAAAGTGTAAGAAGATTTTTCTTTTGTGTTGCAAAACAAGCTTAGAAATCTAACAGCCAAAGAGCAGAATCTAAACTAATCAGTTGAAAAAAAGTCAGGACTGAAAAGGAGAGATTGAGCATATATTTACCAAGGCTAACAAAAGTAGAAATGAAAAGGAAAAAAATAAAGATAAGTAAAGCAAAAAAAACAACAACAAAAAAACCACTTTTCTCTTTGAAAGGTTGTAGCAATAGACTGGCAATTTTTTTTTTCTCAGGTGTGTATATATCTATTTTCACCATTGCAGCTGACCTGCTCTTTTTTATTTGTGTTTTCATAGCTTTATAGTCTGCTTTTCTGTAGATCCTGATCCCCATAGAATGTTTGAAGAATGCTGTCCTCTTATCTTTTCTTTTATTCTCGTCTTTTCTTCTGGCATGATGATATCTAGCGTAAGGGTCCCAGGTAACTCTTCAAACTCCCCTTCTTAGTCCTTAACTTCTAGTCTTTCCATCTCCGACTCAATATTTTTGTGATGTGTAACCGAATCATAGTTTTTTTTTAAAAAGTGGAGAACATTTTTGTGAAGGAAACAGAAAATGAAAATATAAATAGGTCAAAGTATTTACATTCAATTTAGTGTAAGTATAAAAAGTTCAGATGGAATGTACGAATATAGTTTTAGAATACATACATATTAAAAAAAACCACACACACACACACATAAATATATATATATATATATATTTTTTTTTTTTTTTTGCTGCATAATTTAAAGGCAGAAAAAAACAATGGAGAAAGTGTGAGAACATTACTTTTTTGTTGGAAGACAATCTGTAATATTTAAAGGCAGAAAAAGCCTGCGTATCAAGGTATGAGACTAGGTTAGGCACTAAGAGATACTAATTCAGATATATGATTATACAACAAGAATGGCTTGAGTTAGCTCATTTTATATTATGCTTTGGTTCCACAGCCATAACAAACCTCCAAAGTTCTAGTCCATGATATCAGATCTACAAATCTAGATAACTGATATGGTACTGATCAGCGTCCGAATCAACTTTGGAGATCTGTATGCTTTGGATTAGAAGAAGGCCTATATGGAAGCTTTATAACTAGAGACCTGCTGGTCTTTCTTTCCTCCAAGATCTTTCATGCCACACACAAAATAACCCAACTGAGCTCCACAATTAAAAGAAATCAAATTTAGAATCTGGTATGGTGTAGATTAAGCTAGACTAGACCTAGATCTCGAAAAATAGGTCTCCATATTCTAAGCTAATTGCATTTGGGTTTATTTTGCCATCTAGATTTATGTAAAACTTCGCTCTTTCCTGAGAATCACAGTGATCTTAATAGTTAGAAAGGCCAACTCACTAACTGCTGGATATCGCCATACTCACCAAGCTCTTCGTACGCCCTGTGAGCATGTCGAATTTTCACCAGCGCGTGTGTGTGTGGGGGAGGGGGGATATTACTCTGGAAAATTAATGCAGCAGGGTGTTGACACAGTCTTGTCTCAAAGTCAAGGTATGAGTTGGTTTGTGTGTGTGAGTGACTTTTTTTTCTCCAAGTATTACTGTTGATCTCTATGCTTGTTTGTCTGACTCTGGGTCTTGTTTTTTTTTTTTTCTTCTGAGCGCAGCGCGAGTGTTGTGGAACTGCTCATCAAAAGTATCATTGATTTTTTAGTTTATTCGAGTGCTGGCTAATTCTGTTAGTGTTGGACGTTTCGGGTGCTTAAAACTAGCTCCGTTGATATAACATGTTAAGGCTACAGCATGGCTTTGCTACATTCAGCCATTCATTGATAAAATAGTCGAATCAACAAGAGTGAACACGCTCACTTCACTGGTGGACAGAATCGGGAGAACAGACACGAGTGGTCTGTTTTCTTGTTTGTTTGTTTGTTTGTTTTTGCCAAAAAAAAAAAAAAAAAAAAAAAAAAAAAAAAAAACCGGTAACAAATGGACCAAATTTTCACAAGAATATGATGGCTGGTTGAATTCTATCTTAGTTTAAACTAAATACCACACACTTCCTTCTATTAAAGGCCACTAAAAATCCACAACCCCTGTAAAGGTTTTGTACAAACCACGTGTTTTGCAACATCCAGTAGAACGAGGCGTAGGTTTGTTTGTAAATACATGAACTTAATTTTCTTGTTTTGGACACAAGATATGGCTATCTCAGACAAATGTATCTTTTAGGTCTAAAATCTCGATCTAGACATACATCAATGATTTTAGAGTATACAAATTACATGTACCGGTATTTTATTTTCCTAGAAGATTTATTTTGATTTAAAAGATTGAATGACTAGATATAGAGCTCTACCGGTTGAGACAATTGCTATAACAAGGCATACAGGGCTAGTGATGGGAGGAGCCGCGGCATGGTCTGGGCGATAACATTTTGTAAATATTCTTAAACTATTAAATTGAATTAATTAAAAAGAAATTGCTTTCATACAACAATAGTATTTATCAAGCCTACCATAGATATGCATGTAAGAGTGTGTATGTGTGAGCATGCGCACACTCTGCCTGGTTGCTGGTTGCTTGTTGAAGGATTTAAAGGGAGAATCGTAAAAAGGGGGGGGGGGGTGCTTTACATATTTCAAGGACGAGTGGCTAACCTCTGTGTTTTAACAACTTCTAGCCTTTAATGTCTTATTTTAAGCGAGAGAGAGAGAGAGAGAGAGAGAGAGAGAGAGAGAGAGAGAGAGAGAGAGAGAGAGAGAGAGAGAGAGAGAGAGAGAGAGAGAGAGAGAGAGAGAGAGAGAGGAGGGGCAAACAGGCAAGAGAAAAGAAAGAAAGTCAGAAAGAAAGAAGACAGGGAGATGCTCGAAAGGGGAAAGGGGGCGGGGCACGCATACAGGATACAAAAACTGAGACAGCCGACGAATAGACACAGAGACAGAAACAAATGAAGTACATTAAAGGGATAAGAATAGGCTGATAGAACAAGAAAAGAGACTGGAAAGTGGAAGAAAGGAAGAAAAAGAGACAGATAGACAGAGAGGGAGAGAGAGGGAGAGAGAGAGAGAGAGAGGGGGGGGAGATGATTGGAAACATATACAGAAATGAGTAGGAGAAATGGAGTGAGAGGCAGGTGTACAAACTGGCAGACAGGGAGAGAAGCAGAGAAAAGAGATCAGGACAGACAGAGACAAGGAACCAGAGGGAAGACAAAGGCCGGAGATGGGACGGAAGAGGATAAAGAAGGAGAGATACAGACAGGTAGTTAGTCAAAGATGAAGGGAAGAGATAAACAGATAGACAACTGATTTAACAGGAAACGGAACACAAGACAGTGTCAGACAAAGATTCAAGAAAGAGAGAGAAACGGATAGAGAGAGGGAAAGTGATACACTGCCATTGTCAAGCAGCTGAAACAAGTTATAGACATAGACAAAATAAGAGAAGCAGAGGCACACAGACAATGAAACAAGAACGTGACAGAAGCAGACAAATGTACAGAAGAAAAAGACATGAGGAAATAATGAGAGAAAGTGTCAAGAAGCCAGCCAGGTACACAGACAAGTTGTTACAGGATCAAGATAGATAGATAGTCGCGTTTTAAAAGATCTTAGGTTAAATGTCTTGGCATGCGAGGAGATGGATAGATAGATAGATAGATAGATAGATAGATGCCTACAGTCAACTAACTTTTTTGGTCCTGAGGTATTTATCCAGACTCCAGTGTAAAGTCTATGGAAGTAAAGAAAGGGCCAGGAGTGGAGAGAACGACGAAAAAGATACTGATTTTGAGGATGAAGACGATCATTACATTGATTATGGTGATGATAATGATGATGATGGTGATAATGATGATGATGGTGATGATGATGATGTGATGATGATGATGTGATGATGATATTGATGATGATTATGATGATGAAGATGATGATCACGATGATGATGATGAAAAAACTGTCTTCACAAGCATGGACATTATCAACACTGTATCGCCGATAATATTTTTTGTTTTATCATGTTTCACTACTTCAAAGATAAAAATGAGCCTGACTTTAACAACAGAAGAAAGAAATTTGCCCATTTCACTCTATGTATCTCTGAATCCATTGGAAGCTAGGAAGCGAGAAAGAGAAACAGAAAAGGAAAGAGAGAGAGAGAGAGAGAGAGAGAGAGAGAGAGAGAGAGAGAGAGAGAGAGAGAGAGAGAGAGAGAGAGAGAGAGAGAGAGAGAGACAGACAGACAGACAGACAGACACAAAGAGAGACAGAGAGAGACAGACAGATAGACAGACAGAGAGACGGACAGAGAGAGAGAGAGAGAGAGAGAGAGAGAGAGAGAGAGAGAGAGAGAGAGAGACAGACAGAGAGACAGAGAGGTAAGCACAGCACTATGGCATCAGCTTCCCCTGAGTATAATTTGCCTCCTTAGATTAGAGGTAAAGGCAGTCTGAATCGAATAGCGAATAGTGTGGCTCTGTCCTCCCCCCCCCTGGTTACCCTTACCCTGCGTTCAATGCGTTCACACCAAAAAATCGCTCGTCCAGAATTTTCCTTGAGCACACACCAATATAGTGCACCAAAAATACACTGTACTTTATAATTATCGATGTGTGCTTACATAACATACCTACAGTCTTGATTATCACACAAAGACTATAAATATGCCCTAGAAATGTAGTAAAAGAATACATACGTCATTACGTCATAGGCAAAGCACACAATCATAAAGGCATCTCAAATCAATGTTCTAGCTTGAATACATCTAGTTACATTGGTGATAATGACAAGGTATGATGATAAAAGCAATAAATCTGTTCAACAATTCCTTTCTTATTTTCAGCTCAATGAAAATAGTTTCTCTCTAAACCTAAGGTTTGTTGAATACTTTTTTACTGTGGCAAAGCAAGGCACCTTGATCTGACTAAAAATAATTTAAGAAAGTTATATTGATTTCCATAGGTTTTTTTTTCAAATGTTCCATAATCAATCATTATGGTCTCCATCTTGAAATGACTTTATAAAACATAATGATTTCTCGAGTTCCTTGACTGGAAGAATTATTTTAAACTTTGTACTGAAGTGCTCTTCTCCCTTAAAAAAGAAGTTCTAAGAAAGTCTTTATCTTCGAGTGCGCGTTTCTTTATGCTACTCTTCTCTTCTATGTCAATTAGTACATCGTACTACACGTATTTTTCCCGTAGCCTCAGTTTCCACTGCGTTTAATTCACGATGAACGGGATAGTTCTGCCTAAAGCACCTCTGTCCGTTCACTGTTGGAGGGAAGTCAAATAGCAGCGTCCAGTTTTCTTCTCACCTCCAGACCTGTGGGTAAGGACAGTTTTAGACTTTCCGCCAAATAAACCATTGATTTCTAACTAACCCCTTTCAGTTGTTGCATGCAGGAAACAGGGGTATCTGCGGAGAAGTTCGATTGCCGCACTTATAATTGAGGCCCGGCGTGCGCGCGCACCTGGGGGCACGTGCCGTCAGACCCGGGAAGATGAGTTGTGGGACAGGAATGCTGTGGCTCGTCCAGTGGTTGTGCAGCCTCCTCAGGGGGAGTGGGGGGGGGGGGGGGGGGGTTTCTGTGAAGAAGAATTAGCCCGTGTCTGTGTTCCCTCCTTTCTATTAAAACCAGCCAAAATTGTTTTAGGGTTTAATAATTATCAAGTTGACAACTTTCTACGTCGTCTCCTATTTTTTTTTCTGTAAAGAAAGCTAACCCTGTCTTTATCACAGCTAGTTTAGGTAATGTCACGTTCTCTCAATCCGAGCGAGAAGTCTGCTCGTCTCTCAGACACCTCCAGTACTGTAAAACTTCTCTACTGTCACCTCTTTTAGAGCGTCGCGCACAATTGTCTCTTTCTTTGCAGCAATTGGGGCTGACTGACCACTAGACATTAATTGCCAACATCAGAGAAGAGGAGACAAAACAGAAGGAAACGAAGTGTAAGGCCAGAGGCAGACAGTGATAAGCTATACAGATTCAATAAGCGAGACCACTCTAGTGATGTGCTCAAAATAAATAAAACATGACTAAAACGGGAATTTTAGTTCCAGGAGAAAAATCCTGCTGTAAGCAAGTTCCCGCTTCAGGAATGCAAAGAGATCTATCCCCACCCCCCTCAAGAAAGAAAAAAAAAAGAAAAAGTTAATGTGCGAACTACTACTTGTAAGTGTAAACAGAGCTTGACAAAGAGAAAACGACTAATAGGCACCTGCAAAATCTTTTTATAGCTATCACGTGGTTTTAAGAAATCATGGAGGCTGTGCTATTATTGTCCATCACGTGGTTCAAAATATACAAACAATGTGTCTATAGCAGTACCATCTGTCTAGGAGGCCTGTTCACAAGGTTACGTAACATTATTCAGATGGGCCATCATCTGGCTAGCTATCAGCCACCTGCGCGAGTTTGAACAGTTGATTATAGCATGCTTAGCAGTACACACTGTGCTTTTCACTGGACTCTCCTGCCATTTTGTTATTGGATTACATTCATTCTTTCTTGGATTATATTTCTTATCTTATTCTTTGTTATTCGCCCTTGGATTGCACCTTGTTCTAACAGATGCTTTCAATGTGGAACATTCCAAGAATGCTTTTTTTGTGATTTGGTGTAGATTTTCCTCTAAATGTGTGCACACTGATAGAGTATGACCCGTGGCACCAAACATCATACAATGTAATATAAATATATATATATATATATATATATATATATATATATATATATATATATAGACTGATAAACAATTATACATGTTGTTAAGTTCATCTAAATATGCTTTAAGTTTAATTAGCTTTTCCCTTTATGGTCTCTGCGATATCACTTTATAGACAGAAGATGTGTTGAAGTGGGAGCCAAAGTTTTTTAAAAGTCTTTTAACTAAAATCTCTGATACTCAAAGTGCCCTCAATACTTTAACCTTAAGTTTCATATTTCATTATATGGTGTATCGGTGTCATTATCAATTTCCTTAACTGTTTATTGTTTAGGGGAAGAAAGTGCACTGTTACAAACTGTAAGAGCGGCTATGCCAGTCAGAAGGGGAAAGAAAGTGAAACGGTTATTTTATAATTATGGTTTTCCGAAGGACCCAACTGAATGTCATAAATGGGTTTCGAGTCTCCCTAACAAAGTTGAGAAAGTGACTGAACATATTGGAGTATGTAGTCGACACTGGCTCTCTGATACTCCTCACATTCGAAGAGGAAGATAATATTTATAATCTCTATGCATCCTCCTATTAACTTTGGTGAGATACCTTCACCATCCATATCACATGCTCATCCAAAAACTCCTCGCCCTCCCTAAAAAAAAGCTCTCAGTGAAAACAAAGTCAGAGAAATTGACGAACTGGATACATTCATATTAAAAAATATCTTTAACTGTGACACTGTTAAGGAAGCCCTTCAAGAAAGTTTGCTCCTCTATGGACTCAGTGCTTGTAATGCAGATATAACAGAACAAGCACTT
Organism: Elysia crispata; assembly: GCA_033675545.1. Taxonomy (NCBI): domain Eukaryota; kingdom Metazoa; phylum Mollusca; class Gastropoda; family Plakobranchidae; genus Elysia; species Elysia crispata. The sequence continues at coordinate 3,629 of JAWDGP010003386.1, read as the reverse complement.
GCCAGCTTCACTCGCGGTGGTTGTATGCATGAATATGTTATATACTTCCATATTAGACTTAGAGATGCAGATGCAGGAGTGACTGTAATTCAATTTGAAGACTACAACGGTTTTAAATTGTTAACACACCCAAATTTCCCCTGTAAAACTGTGAATCAATGGGATCAGCTAGAAGTTGTCCTTCATTTTTACACTGGAACAGGTTAGTACTGCCCATCATTCTGACCACCCCCCTCCCACATACACATAGACTTCTGTCTGTATCTCTTTCACTCTAAATATCACCATATCTTTTTTTGTCTTTCACATTCTGTCATTCCTTGTTTTGCTCTTGACATGTCACTCCAGTGCCTTTATTTAATGTAGCCTACTGTAACACTGTGTTATCAAGTCTCGAAAAGGTGTACATGTGGATCTGAGTTTCAAAGTGTAAATATTTGAATGTAATAGAAATTATGATGAGAAGGGAGAGTGTGTGTGTGTGTGTGTGTGAGAGAGAGAGATGAAAGAAAGAGAGAAGGCCAGATATAAAGCGCACATGGCTAGCACCTATTACCATATCTAGCACCCCCATTTTTCCCCACAAATAGACCTCTGGCTATCTGTATCTCTTTCACCCATTCTCTCTCTCTCTCTCTCTCTCTCATTGATTATTTTATCTCTTGCTCTAAGATTCTACGTACCTAGTATGTTTGTTTTTGTTCCTTGGTCGAATTTTACAAAATTATAATCTCTGTCCCCCCCCTTTCTCTCTCTCTCTCTCTCTCTCTCTCTCTCTCTCCCTCTTTCCCTCTCTCTCTTCATTTGCTTCTTCTGACTTGATACAATTAAAAACTCTCCACATTATCTGATGTACGTGTTCTTAGTGTGTCACTCCAATGCCGGGATTTGATGTACCGCACCACTGTTTTATCAAATCTCGAAAAGGTGTACATGTGCATTTGAGTTTCTAAGTATTTGAATGTATAGCCTACATGTACTTAGAAGTTATGATGAAGAGGGAGGGAGGGAGAGAGAGAGAGAGAGAGAGAGAGAGAGAGAGAGAGAGAGAGAGAGAGAGAGAGAGAGAGAGAGAGTGTCGAGGGGAGAGAGAGAGAGAGAGAGAGAGAGGGAGAGAGAGAGAGAGAGAGAGAGAGAGAGAGAGAGAGAGAGAGAGACGGAGGTTAAGAGTCGGATTAAGCTAAAGATGAGAGAGAGAAAGAGAGAGAGAGAGAGAGAGAGAGAGAGAGAGAGAGAGAGAGAGAGAGAGAGAGAGAGAGAGAGAGAGAGAGAGAGAAAGAGCACATTGCTAGCACCCCGCAGACCGGCCCATCTGAATAATATTACATAACCTATGAACAGGCCTCCTAGATAATTGGTACTGGTCTAAACGGACACGGAAATTCATGTGACGTCACAAAATTCGTGTTTGACTCAGATTTCACTTCCTTTCCACCAATGTTCAAAATGGAGAAAGGACGTGTGTCCAAAACGTATGAAGAGTTTGAGGCAGCCCTTAAATCATTTTCAGTGGCACTCACAGTCTATTTGTGAAAAGATCGAGTGAGACAGTGAAAGAACTAATACTGAAGTACCTAAAATGTAAAAGCATTCTCTTTGTGTGCAAGCACTCCCCGTTCAAACACACCAGCTCCTCGACGGGTCAGCGCCCATGCTAAAGGTAAGTTCCATCAATTGTGCTAATGAGATCTTAAGAGTTAAATATAGATAGGTCTTATATCCAGATCTAGACGATCTGATTTTAGATTTTAGTGGTTGGTTAAAGATAAGGGATGAGTTATCCTAAGCCTAGATTTTTAAATCCTTCCCTGCCTCTTGGAGTAGATCGAGATCTAGATTCTAGATCTAGATCTATAACAATGGAAAATTTGGCATGAGGGCACCAAAAGCCTTATTGAAAGGCATTGTCAGAATACTGATCTGAAACATTTTGCAGTTCAAAGGATAAATATTATAATTTACTCTAGATCTAGATTTGCCAATCAATCATTTATTTTGAGGTTTCAGATTTTATAAGCCAAAGTTATTTTTCTTTAGATGTTGGCCACTGCCTACCATGTGGCTTGATGCTATATACTAAATGAACTTTGTAGCATTCAACTCTCTCTATAGATACATAACTACATACTCCTCATCACTTTCACAGGTCCCTCAAACTAGATTGTCAAGCCAAGATTCGGTTGAAGATCCAGAGGCCGAAAGACCAGTCTCCGCCCTTCCTGGCCATCACAGTGTAGTATTTGAACCATCAAGGGCATGGCCTCACCCAAGAAGTAATTACACTTTCCTTTGTTTTTTTCTATTCTGCCTCTTATGGAAATAAATACATATTTTCATATACATGCGGGCTGTAAAGAAAAGACAGGAAAGCCTTCATTGCTTGTTCGCTTGTACTGTTACAATGCAGGCAGGGCAAAATGCTAAGGATTTTTTTCTATCAAAAGTTTTGGTGCTTTCTTTCCAGTTTTTACAGGTTGGGAAGCGGTGTCAATTTTGCAGAAATAAATTGAATATAGGAAAAAAAGGTTTTATTTAGCTCTGTCGTTATAGCAATGGTTTTCGCTATTCGAGGTGTTAAACATGGGTTCCACTGTACAGGAAAGAGAATTGTTCGTAAATTTAGGGAATTCTGTATACATTATACATTCATGTGATCCCCCACAAATTCTGTCCTTGGACAGACAAACTTTTGTTGAAGGTTGGACGTGCAAAAGAAATGGTAAAAATATAATTCTACGCTGAGTACGATGTTTTCCCATCATTGAGTACCAACCTGTGCGAAAGTATAAAACTAGACAATGTATTATCTAGTATAATGTATTTATGATTATGATTATTATTATTATTATTATTATTATTATTATTATTATTATTATTATTATTATTATTATTATTATTATTATTATTATTATTATTAATATAAATTTTTATACATTTCAATTCCAATATTGAGATTTGTATTGTAGTGCAAACTATCCATGATATTGGTGTTTATTTTATCATTCATTTGTATAAAAAAAATTTCTTCTCTCTATCTTTACACCCACAGCTCACCGTTATTTCCAACGAAAGATCATTCTTATTTCTTCATATGATAATAGTGAGTACAGCTAGGTGTTTCGTTTTTTTTTTGGTCAGGATACCATATCTACTCTCTCTCTCTCTCTCTCTCTCTCTCTCTCTCTCTCTCTCTCTCTCTCTCTCTCTCTCTCTCTCTCTCTCTCTCTCTCTCTTCTAATATACAAATTTATAACTCGTCATTACACCGAGAAAAACTTGCTTCATTAAAACCAGTTTCAGCATTAGAAAAGAAAATCCTCAGTTTATAAAGCCACTTTAAAATTATTACAAAAGTATATAAATTCTCTCTCTCTCTCTCTCTCTCTCTCTCTCTCTCTCTCTCTCTCTCTCCCTCTCTCTCTCTGTATATAATAATATATGTGTATATATATATATATATATATATCCCCTTCTTTTCTTCCCTATCCCTTCTCTGTGTAACTCGTTCCTTTCTATTCATAATTGTATGTTCCTCTCAACATCTTCAGTGATAATCTGACAGAGATCTTCAAACTCTTCTTCATTTTGAGAAGATCAGCAGCCACAGACTAAGCAACTTGAGACAATGG
>JAWDGP010003385.1:255000-312638 GCA_033675545.1 Elysia crispata | reverse complement strand
AAAGAGCTTAGACATACATGGTTGCAAAAATCCACGTAAATTGGTCTGATAGTACAGTAAAAGGTTTAAAAATGCCCAAAACTTTGAGAACTCTACAAGAAAAATGAAGAAATCACGCATACGCCCTTACGTGATATGGGCGACGATATACTTCATGCTGTGGTTAAATAGTTATTTAGTCTGTTATATTTATGCCGAAACGATTAAGTCCTTGGTATTCTTAAAATCTTCATTTCAAATCGCTTGGTTTTACCGACTCGACTGATACGGTGGGCTACGCCATATTGGTAAATAGAAAATATTCGGCAAGGCGATTGTATTTACGTCTCCCAAGTCAGAAGGCCGCTTATGCGGCGTTTGTAAGACGATAGTGTAAGTTACTGTAACGCAAAAGGTCACAGTCGTTCTTCTTTTTGTGTTGCAAATTTTTATACACAATGACTATAATTAAATAGCCTCGATCTCAGCATCCGACTCTATGTAGACAGTTTGTCGTGATGAATTTGCCTAGGCCCAGTACAGAGGTAGAAAACTAGAGGCCATACCAACTTCTCGTACCTTACTAGATTCTAGATTGTTAAGATTTAGTTCTATATCTAGTGATATAATCTACCAGACTTTTCTAGATTATTGATCTATCGACGTCATACTCCCGTTTTCTGCAAAAAGGATAGATTAAATCTAGATCTGAATCTACACTTGTATTGGTTGGACTGGGGCCCTACATTTTCTAAGTAGGCTACATTCTCGTACATTCTGTTCATGCCTATTATAATTATCGTTTTTTTTTTTTTTTAATCTTTATCGTAGGATGGGAGTGGTTGGTGAAAAAATATTGGGAAAAAAAATGCCAGATTATCATGAGGTGCCAGATAGCTGGGTATTTAGAATTTGTCCCTTCAGTTTAAAGTTTAAAAATTGAAACCCTAAAAATGCAACAAAATTTAGAAAAAATAAATAAAAAACGCAAGTAGAAGTGTAAAGGGATGTAGGAAAAGATTTATGCAAAATGCAACAAAAAAAAAAAAGCTGCACAGGTTGAAGATAGTCAACAGGTATTTTCCTGCACTAAAATGAAACCATTAAAATAACACAAGACGATGAAATTGGTAAGATTATATTATATGGTGCCATGATGTTTTCCTTAGTTAAGACCTTCGTGTCTCGGAATATACCAGATTTTTTTTTTACTATTTTATTAAACTTACCTCTCTGAATTTTTTTTTTCAATCCAGATATAATTGGAAATTTGCGTTAAATTGCAGGAAAGCTTCAGAATTGCAGAGTATCTTAGGCAAAGATGTCCTGGTGGGACTGGGACATATTTACAGCACTGGAATGTCTTTGTCAATAGCCTGAAAGTTTTGAGTTTAAATCCTGGAAGAATCCGTCTACTAGGTACTATTAAACCTTTTCTATAACATTTTTTCAGAGGATGATACTTTCAAGCATCTCCAAGACTGCTTTCTACACAGTGCACGAGGAAGGCCAAAATCTCTGTCTTCGAACCTGCCCATCACTAACAAGCTACATGTTCAGCTGTGGTACTTACAAGTGGAAGGCAAGAAACCTTGGACAGTGGTATGTGCTAATGTTTTTATATAGAATTATATTTTCAACAATGTGGGGGTCAACTTGAACTTGTACTTTTTAAAAAATTAAATTAAAAAAAAAAAAAAAACTTTGGGTTTGGGAGGGGGTGCAGAGACAGTTAAAGTAAAATTTGACTTTTCCATTGTCTTTTCAAATGTGTTAGATCAATTTATGGTGAAGGCTATTTAAACTTAGCCTTTTACCAACCTATTCCACAACTACGATCATCTGAGGGATTGGGAAGGAAAATAAAATAATCTTAAGTACTTAAAATAGTTCCCAGTAAATGGCCTATTAAGCATCTTGTTTTATTGTTATTCTCTTTTTATTTCAGTGACCTGTCCTTCCCCCCCCCCCCTTTTTTTTTTTAATCTCTTATGGTTTAGAACAGTTTTGCTCAGATTTATGATAATTAAATATATATCTAATGAATCAAATTTTTTCAAAAGCAGGGTAATTGCTACATTATCATTTCCAAAAATTTTTTTTAATAACTAACTATATGTGCAGTATTTGAAATAAAAATTAAAGAACGTTTGATTTTTTTTCTTTTTCTGCCCAATCCCTGATTCCAAGATTGATGACTGGTTGTCAAAGCTAGAGTGCCAAACATGGAGAGGTCACCAACACCACTGTACAACCTTGTGAGCAGCTTGCAGAGACAGTTTTCCAAGATGCCAGAATGTGAAGTAGAGACTTTTTTCTTGCCGGTCAGCGTCGATCTCAACTGTATCTCCCCTGAGTTATCTGAAAGACTTGGGATTACAAGACTAGCCCTAGTCTCATGAGCCCCCCTTGTCTCTACCAGAAGGCTACGACTGTGACAAATAAAGCAGTCATTGAATTGGAGACGTACTTAACATTAGAAGTGACTCTCCAAGAAAACTCCGCGCAAATGGCTTTACAGTCCATTACAGTTGAGGCTGCACAATATGCATTGGACGTTGTCCATAAAACTTACACAAAGCCTTCAACAAAAACAAGAAAGACGCAACCCTGAAGCTTTGGAAACATTTCTTTCTTCTGAGTTTTCTGCACCCCAAAACAAACCAAAGAGCTCAGTCAACGAGCCCCCACCCTTTATCTGAAGTGAGACACAGCAGTAATCAATCTGCATTGTCGTCGCAAGCAGAAGTGCTTGGAAACCTCTCTGCTTCATCACCTAACACGGAAGGCGTTTCCAAGCCTCCTACTGTATCATCTCCCACTCCCAAGAAAAAGCCTAAACTAACACTGTGTTAAAAAGTGAAAACTGTGACTTGCAGAACTCTAAGCATGAGGCTTTACAGGATTTACTGCAGGTTTCAAAAGAAGAGAACAGTATCATCAAGAAAGACCTTCAGGAGTGATGCTAATAAGCATAGACTCCAGTTAGAGAAAGAGAGAAAAAGGTGTCTGACAAAACTAAAGAACTCAAAAGATTGTATAGATATGTAAATCTGATTTGTCTGATAGGGAACTTACGTATGTGCATCTTTGCGCATGAGTTTGTGTGAGAAAAAGTTGCAGCTGAAAGAACTTGAAAGAGAAAATAAACAAAAGATGAAATCAAAGGATTACAATGCAAAGCTTCTCATGAAAGCAGAAAGGGAACAGTAATGTTAAAAAGGGGTGATAAAAATGCTATTCCAGATGATGTACGTAAAACCAGTGATATCTTTAGTGAGTGAAGTTGGGGTTTCAACAGCTTAATGTATCAAATTGATGGGAGATAGTTGGCAAAAACATCTTCCAACATAGTTTTAAAGAGCGTTTGCCTTGCATGCATATATATGTGTCCAAAAAATGTGTGATGAAGGCTATGTCATTGTTACAAGTCAAATTCAGACCACAGAGTCAGTCCTAAAAGCAGAAAACGTGCGTTGCATTGCGATGGTACTTCTCGTGACCAAAAAAAAATTGTTTCACACCAACTAACCACTGATAGTGGAGATACCTTATATCTGGGCTATCAACCTGTTGGAACAGAAGATGCTTCCACAGTTCTAGATCTAACAGTAGATGTATTGAAAAATGTATCTCATGCGTATGGCGACATGTCATCTCTCACATCTGAAGAACTTGTAGATAAACTTAAATCTAAAGTAACAAGCACCATGACAGACAGAGCGGCCACGATGAAGTCTTTTGGGAAAAAACTAGAAGAGCATTTTAGGGAAGAGTTGGGGGGAAGTTAAAACTGACTCTTCTTCACTGTAATGCACATTTCTTATTGGGATTGTCTAATGATTGTGAAAAGGCTCTCCAGTCAGCAGAGAAGGAAATTTTGTCTAACTCGGAGTGTGGTCCTTTGGGGAGAGACGTAGATCCGAAGCTTAAGTTTTTTCAGACTTAAAGCATCCGAAACAGCAACTGGGAGAAGCTATACGATTGACCTGTGAGGTGCTAGGGCCACGGGGAGATCAAAAGAGTGGGTGGCTTTTGAAAGTAAGAGTACAATTCCTGAGTTTCAAAGCCAACAGGTTTAATTGTTTTTTTTTTTTAAGTCGCTGCAATTGACGATTATCTACCATAAAGATAAAATAAATACCTTTTTTTCATCAGGTGTTCTTCATGAGAATCCTAATACAAAAGATAATACAAAGCTGTAGCAATGGATATTGCAGATGAAAGACTATTGTCATGCTAATATGTTGCATTGCTTTTGAATTTATCTGAAAGTCAGTGGTCCTTACTGGAAACTGGTTAACAGTGATGTGAAATACTCAGATTTTTCTGGCTATGTCCAACAGATGCTTGCCTTTTTGAAGACTTGTAAAGATGACCCTGCTTTTTTGTTAGAGCCTACTGTCAAATCAGCTTTTAACAATACAATGATGATTTCATCTCAATGTTGGGATGCTGTACATGATTTTGCTAAACAATGTGATATGTCATTCATCTCACCAGTCATTGACTTTGTTGTTACAGAGGCTATTGTTGTTACTGAGAGACAGCTCTGTGATTTCCTCACGTGGAAAGTATGATAGGGTAGATGACACTATCAGGAAAGCAATTGCTCTTGCTCTTTGTCCATTAAATAACCTTATTGGAGAGAGCTCATTTGGAGATTTTGATTTTGATTTGTCGAATGCCAGTTTGCACAACGTTCTGCTTCAATGTCCATATGCATTAAGAGGAATAGGACAATGAAGTTTTTAAATAAGAAGACCACCTCACAGCAGAAAAGTATTCTAGCCATTGCCTGAAGAAATATAGAGAAAAGTACAGGAAGGAACAATACACAACTAGAACAAAAAAGCAACAATGGATCAGATTCGAAATCAAAGGTTTGTTGAAAAAACAAGACAAAAAAATTCAAAAGGAGTTAGCTTCCTTAACTAAAAATGCAAACATTGTTTGAAGCTGTACATGAGCAACGGTGGGCCTTGTAAGTCATCACAAGATGTGGATGAGTGCTGGTAATGTGAAACTAGAGGGTGAAAATAAAACAAAAAAGAGCATTACTGACGCAATTAAAAGATCAAATCAGATACCAAAAATTGATAAGTAAAAAGAGATTGAAATTTGGTACCCTAGAGTTCATGATTAATACTTTGAAACAGAGCTTTTAGTCTGAAAGTCTAAACAACGATTGAGAACAATAGCTCTATCTCGTGTAAATTTCAAGTGCTACCTTTTCAATTAAATTTTTTCTTCAATTTCTACTTGTAGTAAATGTGATTTGTTACAAAGAACAATACAATTGGCCTCTGGTAAAAGTAAAATGAGAATAAGGCATTTGTTGCAAATAAATTTTATAACAATAGGTTTATTGGACATTGAAATCAAAAATAACTTTTTGTATGTAAAATTCATTTTTTTCCTGTTTGTTTTCCTGGAAAAAAATTACCAGTGTTGTGTATACATGTATATCAGTAATGAAAATCCCAATAATTATGACTCTTTTAGTGGATGTTATGTGAAGGTTAACATTTCACCAATATTTGTTTTTTCCCTTTTTATATGCTATATTCAACTTGTCATGTATTATTTTCTATGGACTATATGTCATGGGAATAGATTGGTCTGGAAAGAGCAGACAGTAATCTTTGTTTTGATATATGAAACTTGCAAATTGATGTGTAAATTAATTTTATGTGAATTTTTAAATTTTGATGATTTTCACTTTTTTCAGTTTTGGATCATTTTTGAATTATTTGTGCCAATGAAGTATGGAAATCAGGCCACTTTGTTGGTTTTTGTTGTAAGAGCAGAGAAATGTCTGTTATTTGATGTATAAAACATGCAAATCAAACCCTAAATGGATTTTTTATGAACTTTTAAAACTTGTCAATTTTCACATTTTTTTACCCCCTTGATATTTATGTAAAATTTCACTTCGGGCCATTTTTGATGCCAGAAAATAAACATTTATAATGCTTTTATACCCCTGAAAAAAATTGAGTGTTGTGTCAGATGTGTGGTTGGTATGTGTGTGAGTTATTTAGGTTGTGGCATAAAATATTAAGATTTTACAGAGGCCCAAATCTGCCTTGAAAACATATTGCGTAATCGACTGCTTTTGTCCGATTTTCAAAATGCTGTAACTTTCTTAAAAATTATCACAAACACATAAAATTGGTATCAAAATGCTCAGAAAAACAAGCTCTATACATTTAAGCATAAAACTTATCAAAATAGTCAAAAAAATCAGTGTTGGGTACCTACTGTTAGAAAAGTGTACTGGTATGTTTGAAAAGCTTTGTGATATATATTGTAGGGCAAACGAGGACTATGACTTAAGTATTTTGTTCAATGAAATTATTAGAAAACTAAAATGTGTTATGTCTGATAGAGCATCTGTTATGAAATGTTTTGATAAAAGGCTCTTTCTACCGCTAAGACCCGAATCACGCCTCGTGTGACGCCCGCGCTCTGGCAGGTAGGAAACCATTTGAGTGAAAGAGTTCTACCCAATACCGTGTTCCACGGCACCTAGGGTCGACGGATCAGGCTCGGACGCTCAATTGGTACCACTATTTTCACAACCTGAGAGAAAGCAAACGAAAAGTAAGCAAGCACGCTAACCAGGCCCCACCGTGATGTTGGCGCGACCACGGAAACGGCACCTCGGCGAAGCACATTCTTCCAGGTAGGGGCGGACCCGGAGCGAGGCACAGCGAGTCAACGACGTCGCGAGGCGGCGAGGCTAAGTCCAAACTGCTAAAGTCCGAAGGAAGTCCTGGAGGGCTAATCCCGCCCAGTCACGGGGCCGGACGAAACGTGTCAGTGGCTGACCTATTGGGTTAAGAGGCCCTTCCCAGAAGGGTTTTACAGGTCAACATCTTACCCTACTCCCCACAATATGCAAGAGTCTAAACGAAAACACGAGGGGTGGCACCCAAAGAAAGCCAAGGTCTGATTTTATGCTTACGGAACCGGAACGTACCACGACAACGAATTCGAACGACAGGCGCGGACTCTGTCTCTTCATCGAATCGTCAGAGAACCGAGCCGCTAAAAATTTTGCAGCTGAAATGTTCAAGGTGGCACGAACTTGCGCCACGCGCAGATGTGTAAACTCCTCCACGAGAGAGGTATACACGTAATATTGGCGCAAGAAGTGCTCCTAGGAAGCAGCAAATCCTACTCCCTCCCGGGATACCAGATGTACCACTGCTCATGTAAGGAAAGAAATAAAAGGTGCCGAGGTATAGCCACCTTCATCCGAAGGGGGCTAAAGGCAAGTGTACGGACGCTCAGCAGATTGCTCTTTGGTGGGACGGAAAGAGGTTCGATCTAACTAATTGGTATCAACCCCCCAGCGATAAGCGGATTTCCCTAGATATAGGGGAATCTGTGCATCGCTACAAGCGCACAATCATAGCGGGGGACGCAAACGCGCACCACACGGCGTTCGAGTACAAAAACATCGACGCCTGCGGTCAGTGGATAATAGATGTGACAACCTCTACCAACTTGACCTGTCTTGTCACAGACAGGTCAGAACCTACCTTTTTGCACTCTAAGGGCGGCCTATATCGTCCGGATACGGCATTGGTCTCCTCGGATATCCTGGAACTCATCACGAGGGAGGTGCTCGAAGACGTGGGTTCTGACCATCTTCCTGCACTGATCACTGTCGGGATCTTCTCCCGACGGCGTGAAAAGGAGGCGTCGACTTGGAATTTCAACAAAGCCGACTGGAGGGCGTATGCGCACGCGTTCGACATGAGGCTCGAGAGTGTAGACTGGAACGCTATGACCGTAGAAAAAGCAAACGAAGCTCTGGTGAACGAAATCACCAGAGCGGCGAGGAAAAGCATCCCGAGGGGCGTGAGAAAGAAATTCACCCCGGGATGATCTGAAGAGTTGAAAAGGGCGGTATCTAAGCGACAAGGCACACAAGGACTTCATCCGAAATCCAACGGTCACAAATCGCAAAAGATACAACGCCTACAGCAGACGGGCGAAGCAAATAGGAGAAACCATCACAGAAACTGAATGGCGAAAAGTATGCGACGGATTCAATTTTAGGAAAAGCAGCCGCACGGCGTGGGGGCTCATCCGAAGATTGGAAGGAAAACGTACTGCCAGTGGAACCGAACCACTGGTGGTCAACGGCAGAACTCTCCTTACAGTGAGAGCGGAGGCAGAAGCATTCACCCCATTCTACACCAGAGTAGAGGGGTCGAACAGCCAAGCCTCCAGACGAATGGTGGAAAAAGCGAGGAAGGATTGGGAACGAAGGCCGTCGGTGGTGAACAGGACGTTCCACACTGACTTCACGATAGCAGAACTGGAAGGCGCACTCCGGAAGTCGAAGAAGGGAAAGGCTCCGGGCCGAGACGGTGTCACACAAGAGATGCTCTCTCACATGGGCCCAAAGGCCAAACACGCCCTTCTGAGACTGTACAACCTGCCGTGGCAAAGCGGGACGACACAGCCCACCTGGCAGACGGTCGCCATACCAATTCTCAAGAAGGGAAAGAAAGCCAGTGACCTAGCAAGTTACAGGCCAATTTCCCTTACGTCGACTATTAGTAAAACCATGGAGCGGATGGTCAACGGTAGACTATACCAATACATGGAAGATAAGAATCGATGAGAATCAGGCCGGATTTCGCAGGCATAAATCAACTGTTGATCAGCTTGTACTCTTCACCCACAGCGTCATAAATGCATGGCAGTGCGGTCACCACACTGTGGCCGTCTTCGTCGATCTGAAGAAAGCATACGACAGGGTCTGGAGGGGGGGACTGCTCCCGCAGCTACAAAGATACAGGATAAACGGGAGGATGTACAACTGGCTGAAAGGTTTTCTTTCAAACAGATACATCCGGACGAGAGTAAACGGTGTCTACTCACGGACAAGGCCATCAAAGGAGAGACTCCCACAAGGGAGTGCGTTAAGTTGTACCCTGTTTTTGTGCTTCCTCAATGACCTCAGCGAGGTCATCCCCACCTTCAATCGTCTGTCGTTCGCGGACGACATTTCGACATGGCAATCAGATAAGAATGTTGACCGGGCAACCGAGGCCCTCAACAGTGACTTGCACGCGCTTAAGCGATACTGCGACCAATGGTGTATGCAGATAAACACGACGAAAACCGTGTACAACACCTACTCGAACAGCCGAGAGGTGCTAGCACGAGACCTGGAGCTGAAGATTGAAGACAAATGCCTCCAACGAGATCCGCTGCTGCGGTATCTGGGCGTAGCGCTGGACTCACGATTGAACCTAACTGCTCATGTAGAGCAGTTAGCGGGCAGGGTGCAAGAAAGAATAGGACTGATGAAAAAACTTGCAGGAACCAACTGGGGTGCAGCTCTATCGTCACTCAAAATCCTGTATGTGACTTTCGTAAGATCAGCCCTAGAGTACGCAAACCCAATCCTGAACCTCGCTAGTAAGACAAGTCTCGGAAAGCTCGATAGAATCCAGAATGCGGCCATGAGGCTGATGACGGGGAGACTGAGAAGCACCCCCATTGCAGCCTTAGAAGTAGCGACTGAATGCGAACCTCTAGAAACTAGGCGGGAGGTACAGACACTGATGGCCAGGGAGAGATTCCTCCGTCTCGGAGAGTCAAACCCGCTCAAAGACCTGGCAGAATCCTTTGGAGCCACGCGACGTCGGCTAAAGAAAGTCTCCGTGCTCAGCGCCGCTGAAGCGGCAGAACGGAAATTCGATTTACCAACAGACCGAGCCCCACTGGAAACTCCAGGCTGGCCACCGGAACTCGCCCCCCACCCACTAGAGGCCCGCCTCGATATTGGCTTGAACGGAAAAAAGTCAGAGATTGCCCCCCAGGTCCAAAAAGCCGCAGCCCTAGAGTTCATTGACTCGTACCCAGCAGAGTACATGCGATGCTACATCGACGGCTCAGCAAAGGAGGGCACCTCCCACGGAGGTTACGGAGTCTACATAGAGTGGAAATTTGAAGAAGCGACGCGAACGTCCCGCCCAGTGGGTCGGAGGACATGCAGCTACGAATGCGAAAAAGCGGCTCTGCACGCGTGCATTCCCATACTGAAGGAACGGCATGATCGAGGAAACCCGCTCCCTGGGGTCGTAATCCTCTGTGACTGCTGTAGCTTGGTGCAAAATCTTGGCGGCTTTAACCCCACTAGTATGGGCGACATACTGAGTACAATGGAACAGCTCCGACAGGCAGGTGTCCGGATCATCTGCCAGTGGATCCCATCTCACGTAGGGATCCACGGAAACGAGCTTGCCGACGAGCTAGCAAACGCTGGCCGATTACAGCCTCAGCCCACAGTCCCGGCAACCCCGGCTCATGTCTCGTCCCTATTACGAGGGGAAACGGCGAAAAGGTGGAGAGCGGCGATCGAAGGGAATGATGACACAAGGCTGGCTAAGCTTTATGAGGCTCGACGAGCTGATGATTATCGCGCTCACCTCCCTGGGAAGGGAAGAAGCCGGTCTTTCGGACCATTTTCTGCAATGCTCATTTTTTGTTAGCTTTATCAACAGCAGCAGAACAAGGTATTTCAGAAATTGAAAAGGAATGGACTGAACAAGGGAATCTGCTAGGTCGTGATGCAAATCCCGTCTACAAGTCTTTTGAAAAAAATACGGAAAGTGCAGCCTCAAGAACAATTAGGATGGCATCTGAGTGTCGTGGACCGAGGGGTGATGAGAAGAGTGGGGCAAGAAAAGAATGGCTGGCATTTTGTCGTGACAAGGGAATAAAATCAAAGTTCACTAGCTACAGGTCGAACAGATTTAACGACCTTTTTCAAAATGCTACTGCTCTCCTGTACCACAGACTTCATGTTCCCATTTTCCTAAATGAGTATGCCTCAACCTCAAATTTAAAGTTGATGTCAATTGTTGAAGACCTAGGGGACAAAAGAATTATTTCAAATATTGCAGCTCTATCTGTTTTTCATTTACATTTTTCTGAACCCTTAATGAACAGCTCAAAAACATACTTGGACTTTCCTGACTATGTCAAGAAAATGGATTCTACTCACAACAGATGGAGTGAAGATGATTTTGATTTACTTTCTGCAACAGGTGTTTTCCCTGACTTAAAGCTGGAGACTGTGAAACTTCTGTTTTAAAAGAGTTTTTTCAAACTGATGTTTTTGATCCAAATATGTTCATGTCAACTTTTAAACTTATCGTTGACACATGCAGTAAAGCCCTCAAAAGGCAACTATTTGATTTTTTAGATGGAGGAGTTTTTGGCTCTGAGCTTCCAGATAAAGTTAAAGAAATTCTTAAAACCTGTCCCCTCACAAACCTTACTGGTGAACGCTTGTTCGGTGACCTGGATTATGACATCAACAAACGGAGGAATGCATCCTTAAGTACCAGGTCTACTTATTGCATGTGGAAACACAATAAAACAGCTGAATGGTTAGCAAATCAGAAAGATGTGAACAAGCTCATCCAGAAGGGAATTGACAATGCAGCTGAATGGAAACAACACCACAAGGATGAGAAGGTCGCTGTACAAGAGAAAGTAAAGCAGAGAATTTTAGAAAATAAAGAGAAAAATGATGAAAAGAAGATCAAGTCTAGCTTAAAACATCTTGCTGCACTTGATGCCATGTTTGATATCCCTCTTGCTACCACTAAAGAAGAATTAGACAGCATCTTCAATGGTCCAAAAGCAACAGAAAGGATGAAGGATCAAATCAGATATAGATCAGTTGTTCTCCATGAAAAAATCACAATGAAAGGAAGTAAAAAGGAACTCTATGACAAACTGTTAGCGCAGATTTTATTACTTCAACACCATAGTAGCAGCCATGATGATTCTAGTAGTAGTATTTCTGATTAAATATAAAGGGCATTGCAGAGGTTGAACTTTTTTCTATTTGTTTTTCACACTAAATATTTTATTGCTGGCATATGTCGTATTCCTTACCACATGTATTTAAATTACAACTCTTCAAGTTAATAAGTTGGCTTAGTATCACTCACAATACCAGTATCAAATGTGTAATTAATGTACAAAATCATGTTTCTATTGATTTAATTATACTGTTTACTGTAAAGAGAAAGAACAAAACAAGTTTAAGTATGATGTGTGATTTATTGGTGCTCAAATAATTTTGTGGAATATGATTTTTATTCCAGATACGATAAGAAAGCTCAGGTATTCTTATTATTTAACCTAATAACTCATGTTGCAAAACATTGGTAAATTTATGCTTTTATTGCTTTGAGATGTATACCAGAAGATAGAAGACAAAACAAGCTTTTGTTTGATGTATGATTCATCTTTGTACTCCCAATAGTTTTTTTTATACACATTTTTATTTGTTCTTAATAATCGGGCTCATGCTCACCATTCCAATTAATACCTTATATCATCTTCTATGATATTTCTACATGTTAAATTTTTATTGCTCTAAGAAGGTTATCAAAAGATAGCAAACAAAACTAGCTTTAATTTGATATAAGATTTGTCTTTGTGCTCCTAATACTTTTTTTTTAATGATTTTTTTTCATCGCTCGGTACAAGAGAACTGTGCTATTCCTGGAATTTTTTTTAAAATGGCATTTTTAAAACTTTTCCCATGATTTACAACCTTGTATTTCTTGTTGTAGTCGCCCATTAGCCTTTAAAAAAATTGGACTTCATCTACATGTGCTAGAGATGGACAGAAAGTTTACTTAACCTTATATAATGACATTGTTTGTTCAAAATTTAACTTCAAAAATGCCTTTTTGTAAGAATTTTAGCGCAAGTTATGCGAAATAATGTGTTTTGTTGACATCTTTGTATTACTCTATCTTAAATAATACTACTCCTAAAATCTATGAAACTTATTGATGTTAAAATATGCTTAGTTGTGTGCAAGAAGAGAAATTTTTAGCCTTGTACTTTGATTTTTTATTATGCAATACAACATCAAAATATGGTTTAAAAGCTTGCGCGCGCCGTCGCAAATTTTCAAAGTTTAACTCACTCAAATATTTTCCTGTGCGTTACACGGGATCAGCGATTTTCTCAGGGAGCCCTTCCCGTGCAGCACACGGGATAGCCTTTAGGAATTTTTTCCGCGTCCGCTATTTTGTCTACCGCCTCAGTGAATACCCTCTACCCAAGCCCAATCTCTTGGTTTCGTTTTCGGGCAGACGGGAATAGAAAAGAGCCGATACTTTTTTTTTTATATTTTTTTCATGAAGGCCCTTCCTCGAGGCACAGGAGCCTAGATCTAGGCCTGTAAACAAACGATTTTCGATCACCTTGTCACAAGAAAATAATGATGCTTATGCTGTAAAACTAAAACTACCAAAATGACTGAGAGAAATATATTTCAAACATTTCAAGTGATTCAGAAGAACCTTATGAGTATGACTCTGATAAAGATCCTGAGTTCACACCAGTTTCCAAAAAGTTAGGAATAGATTTAGACTCAGAGAGCTCAGAATCTGAACCTGAGCCTCAAGCTTCTGGAGCTAGATCTAGCTCCAAATCCACATCTAAATGTACCCCCACAGCTAAAACTAAAGGTGAAAGCAAGAAAAAGACTAGACCTATAGCTAAGCCTAGATCTAAATCTACAACAGTTACTATAGATCGTTCAGACAGGGTAGATCTAGTGGCTACAGCTGGGAGTGATGTTGAATACCTCTCTATTTCGAGCCTTGCTTTGAGAAATTTCACATGCAAGCTAATTACATAATGGATTAATTTTTTTTGATGAGTTTTATATGTTTGTAACTTTGTACAACTCATCTCTGTCACTCCTCCAGTCATAATAGATAGAAAAAAACAAGATACAATATGATTTTTTAATTTTTTTTTTTGTTTTTTTTTGCACTGGAAGCCTTGCTCGGCAATTTTTTTTTTCACACAAAAATTGTCAAAATTCAAAAAATCATTTTAAAAAAAAAGTATTTGAGACATAGTATTCAAATTTGTTTTAATAAACAAATTAATGTCTGTTTCATGTTATTTGCATGACCAAATTTCATGAAAATCAATTAATTAGGAATGAAAAGGGAATTTTTTAAAAACACCTCTGAAACGCTGGCGCCGAGCGCTTGTAAACCTAAAAATAGCCCGGCTTTGAGTGAGTTAATAAAATTATAAAATTCAATAACTTTGTTGTTTTTTACCCAATTTACCCAATTTTTTTTTTAATCTTTTAGTTTTAACAAGCAGAATTAGATAGAGTATGCAACCAATGGTTCGATTGCATTTGAAATTTTCACCTGAACTACCTACTATAAAATATCATTGATCATCTGATGTCTTTTCTGTTCCAGAATCATGACTTCCAAGAGTGATATAATAGCCTACATCAACTCTTTCACAGTAGACAATGAGCTGACAGTTGGCTTTGTCATAAAGCTAGTTCTTAATAAAGATGTGAGAGATGCCGTCACAACGCTGCATTCTCATGCTCCAACTAACATTCACATCAACCATTCTGCACTCACGTCCAAGGTGCACAGAACTGTTGCTGAGTTCAAAAAGAGATGAGCCCAGAATTTAAGCCGTCCAACTAATTTTCAGTCTCTTATTGATTACTTGAACAGTCCTTTTCTGTTACCAGAGAAGAAGACGGCACTGTCTACAGCTACTTCACTACCAAATCCACTATTGCCACATCCTATACCAACATCACCAGCAACGTTGGCAACACCATCTCTAATCGCACAAGGCCAACCCAAGTCTGTAAAACTGCATGGAGACTGTGACTCTTGTTTGTCCTCCAGAGAGACGGCTGCGGTTGCAATAAATGAATTAAAACAGCGCCTTAAAGAAACCAAGAGAACTGTGATACTGTTGAGAAAACAATTTAAGGTAAAGGAAGTTAATTTGTTCAAAAAGAGGAAGGAACTGTAGCTGAGAAAGAAAGCTGATCGAATCAGAGAACTAAGCCATCAGAATGAGTTAAAAAATGTAAATGAAAGTTTTATGAAGAGTGAAATATTAATTTCAGAACTGAAGAAACAAAATTCCTATCTAAGAAAAACATTATGTAAGAATAATAAAAAACAGGAAAAACCTACACCTGCAACCCATGAGAGTAATTCAAGCGAGATTTCTGTTGAGGAAATACAGACCAAAAGTAATGAGAAGCAGTATTCTCATTTGCTGAGAAAATGCATTTATTTCGCACTTTCTAACCAAGTGCCTGTCGAACGAGCTGGCCTAGTTGTGAAGTACACAGTAGAGACCTTGACCGGCAAAGCAGTCAACAATGTCCCAGCAGCCACTGCCTCCTCTCAAATGGTGTTGGAGATGAATGTGCTGTCAGACATCCAGGTGGCAGAGTGCATTCTGGCTTCACCCTCTATTAATCTGGCCTGGGATGCCACAACAGTGGATGGCATGCATCTAAACTAAATACACATTAACACACACACATCGAGTCTAACAGTCACCACCCAACAGCTTCCTGGCGGCACTGCAGCTGATTATGCACACCACATTTAGATCCCTCTACGCACACTTCACTGGAGGATGATTTGTTTAAGGGACTGGGTGAGGAGGCGAGAGGTGTAATTGGTGATGTGCTGGAGAACAATGGGAAGGTTTCGGTGGGTAAGAGACTGTGCCACATCTGGAACGTAAATGGAACACACACCAAATATAACGCAAAATTGCTAAGATTCGCGAGAAGACCAGAAACATCTGGATTACGTATTGGAGTATTGGCGAGACAGAGGACGATGGGGAGGACTTTAAGATGAAATTTGATGACTTTGTGGCCGACATTGTAGGTAGTGATTTGCTGTTTATATAAAGGTAGGTGTTTAAATTTTTTTTAACTCTCAAAGGTTCCATAAGAAGGATTTGGATCATCGGTGATCCAAGCCACGCCCCCATTCTCTGCGGTCAGTTTCGGCCATCATAACAAAAAAAATTTGGGTGTTCATACATTTTTACTAAATTGTATATGTTAAATTGTGTCTTTGAAAATTATTTTTGTGATAAATTTTACAAAATTTGTAATTAAAAGCTTGTAGAATGCGGTCATTCACACCGAAGGTTTGTTTACATTCCTTCCGCCATTTTGTTTGTTCATCGCTAGTCACTTGCGTTACCTGCTGCTCGTTTTTTATCAATAAAATCAATTTGTTCAATAAAAATGTCTGTCTACACGGATAAAGAAGTGTTAGAAATGCTTGAGAATGATGATGAGGTAGAGGATTGGCTCTCAGATGACTCGGACGAGGAGGAGTTGTCAGATCTTGAGGTCGACGATGTTGCCACTGTACTAGCAGAACAGCCTGGAAGGTGTGTAGATCTACATCATTGTTATTGTTTTGTTCACTTGTGAGCTACATCTAACGATAATTATTGAAATATAGTTCAGATCAATTTGTAGAATCTAGATCTAGACCTAAACCTGTACAGGACCCAAATTTTCAGGATCTAGATCTAGAATCTAGATCTAGATAGAGCTTGAGAACACTAGTCTAGATCTAGATCAAGAATGACAGAATCTAGGGTGCTATGCTGTTACTAGATCTAATAGTAGTAGATTTTAAGTTGTTTTTTTATAGATGCATAAAATAGACATATATTTAACTATTCATTGTAGTTTTGAAACCTTACCATTTAGAGATTCTAATATTTTTTTGACACTTTATTTCAGAGACAATGTTAACCCTGAACCTGAGCAGAGAGGAGACGAGGCTGAGGAAACTATAGACCCTGGGCCAACCCACCCCGTGCCACTTTTTCGACCTGAGAGGCAGCCAGGCCTTCATCTTCCCGCCTGTCACACCAGAGAACAGTTGAGGTCCTACCTCAGGCCGGTTGATTTTTTTTGTTTATTTTTTACCCAGGCCCTGGTCCAAAATTTGTGTGACTATACAAATAAATATGCTGAAAGTGTGGGTGCGACAAAGCTGAGCATGTATAACAGGTGGGAGAATGTGGAAGTGGATGAATTTTACATGTTGATTGGGTTGTTGATGTACATGAGTGTTGTGAAAGTTCCTCGATTTGTTTGGTATTGGAGTGAAGAGACACTGTTGAATGGTTTGTGGGCTCGGCGGTTTATGAGTGTGTGGCGGTATAAATGTTTGATGAGTTTCCTGAAAGTTAGTGACATTGAAACTGAGAATTCCAATGATAGGTTAGGGAAAGCTAGATTTTTATTGGATGAAATTAAAACTAAATGTAGTCAATTGTTTCAACCTTATCAGAATGTTTCTATTGATGAGAGGATGGTTAAAAATAAGGGAAGATACAGTTTTAGACAGTACATTAGGGATAAACCAACAAAGTGGGGGATGAAACTATGGGTGCTGGCTGATTCTAAGTCAGGTTATACTTACAATTTTGATGTTTATTTGGGAAAAGAGAATAATTTATCAAGTTTTGGCTTGGCTTACACTGTTGTTATGAACCTTGTTACCTCCTTAGTCAATCAGGGATACCATTTGTTTTTCGACAACTTTTACACTGGGATTCAGCTAATGAAAGATCTTGTTGCAAGAGGCATTAGGGCTTGTGGGACTGTTTTGGTAAATAGAAAAGGGTTTCCAGCTGGTTTAAAAAATGTAAAGGAGTGGGAGAAAAAAGCTAAAAGTGTGTATGTTAGATGGGAAAGAGATGGAGATATATTAGCAATGCAATGGAAAGATAATAAGACAGTTTCTTTTTTATCAACAATACATCAGGCACGTAAAACACAAACAGTTGTTAGAAGATCTAAAGAAAATGGACAGTTTAGAAAGCTAGAAGTGAATCAACCTGAATTAGTCAAAGATTATAATAAAAATATGAATGGCGTAGATTTGTCTGATCAATTGATAGGAAAATATAATTGTCTAAGGAAAACAAATAAGTGGTGGAAAACCTTATTTTTGCATTGTATCGATATTGCCAGGGTAAACAGCTACATTTTGTTTCAAGAATTTAGAGCTAAAAATCAAGATATTCCAGAGTTGAAAAGGTCTGCTTACTATAATCAATTAGATTTTACTATAGAACTTATAAGACAACTGGGGGCTACTAGAAGATGAAGAAGTTCCTGTCAGGCAGAGAAAAATAGGGCACCATGCGCAAAGACCTTATGTCACTAAAAAAAGAAGTAATTGTAATCTCTGTTACAAAAAAGGTAAAGTTTTTAAAGTTCAGCATTACTGCAAAGTTTGTGGTTTGTTTTTCTGTTTACAAAAAGGTAGAAATTGTATGGACGAGGCTCATTTGGAGGGTGGGTATGACTTTTAAAAATTTTTTTTTAATACTCCTTTATGACCTTATTTAATAAAATATATATTAAATCATTTATTTTCACTGTCACATGTGTGACAAGTGATCTGAGCTATAGAGTGTCTTTGTTTTATAGTAATTTGTCATTAATTATCAAATGGAACTAAGTCAGTGTACTTGATGATACATTTTCACTTTTTTTCAGCGCTAAATTGTTCAATTATATACCTAATTCATTGGCTTGTAATTCACTCTAATGTGGAAATAATGTCATTGTTTCATTTTTCTTACAAGCAATAATGGTCAAACTTTTGAAAAAATAAAGGACTTTGGTGTCAATCATACAATATGTAGTTTTTTGCTTCTTTGTAACTGTCAAAATTGCTTATTTTATCCGTAGTCTTGAACAGAATGTTGTTGTTGTTTTTTATGTATTGTTAACATATATTACCATATTAAGCCACAATTTTCTCATAAATCAAATCTGCATTCAATTCTGAACAAAATGATAGGTCATATGACCTGCTAGGTGCTAGGATAATGAAATTAATCAGAAAATAAAAGTTCATAACCATCAACTTTTTATGCAAGGGGAAAAACCCTGGAACCTTTGAGAGTTAATGTTTGTGTGTTGTGTAATTACATGTAGTGACAGCAACATATTTTTTATCCATCCTTTAAAGTACGGTACTCACCTGCCTTCATGTACAAATGAAATCCTTGAGTTCTGGTGCTTGAATTCATTCAGCAACAGCTCATAAAATTGTACAT
This sequence comes from Elysia crispata, assembly GCA_033675545.1. Taxonomy (NCBI): domain Eukaryota; kingdom Metazoa; phylum Mollusca; class Gastropoda; family Plakobranchidae; genus Elysia; species Elysia crispata. Next base: position 293,684 of record JAWDGP010003385.1, on the reverse strand, counting down.
ATGCATATCAACAATTTTGAAAATGTTCTAAATTTTTCTAATTATTATTATTTGGTGAAGGGGTGGGGGATGCTACAGCACCTTTTAACCAAATTATGTGACAAGTATTGCGCCATAACTTAATTTAAACTAAACGATCAGACAGTGCTTGAAGAGACTATCATTTTGACACCTGTTTCAAATGTATAGCTTAATTTTTAAGGAAGATATGATTTTTTTTCATTTTTCCGCACGTTGACCGAACTTTGTACTGCGGTGTCGCGATTACGTAATAGGTATTATGTAATCATATAAGGGATTTACAATCTCCAAATTATCACATATTTCAGTCATGAGCTATCTGCATTGCCATTCAAAATTTCAGGTCGTTAAGTTGCGCCTGTACAAAGTAATCGCATTTTTTGCTCTAAAATCTTATTTTTCGGAGACAAATTGTGATTTGTAAAATACAAAGGCAAAGAAGGTCGAAATTAAATCACAAAAAAATCACAACTTTTGAACCATGTAAGGTAGAATAATAATTTTTATACTGTTGGATTTGTCTTAGTGAGCTCTTTCATTTGATATGACTTTTGTTACTGTAAGATATGTTTGAAATTTTTAACAAAGTGCCTACTGACATCTAGAGAAATCGGTATTTTTTTACCTGTACACCCAACTCGCATTGGCATTTAAAGTGATGTTTTTCTGTTAGATTTCAATGTGCTGAGTACGAATTTGAAGGTTTTATTCGCCGCAAATAAATAGTTTTTGAAATATATGACTGTTTATTTTGGATTATTTCTTCTTTCTTAACCTATTTAAGCGTATTGATTTAGTCGAGGTAGGTGCCCTTTTTGCATGTTAATTACTTCCTTCTTTTGCGCATGCGTATTACTTTCTTTATAATTACTCTTTGCGCATGCCAATTAAATTACTTTCTTTTTAATTACTCTTTGCGCATGCGCAATTAAAGGCGCGTCTTTTGTTCATCGCATCTTTTGTCTCATTTCATTGTCATTACTCATTGGCTCAACAGCTGAAGTGTTTTGATCGTGATCGTGATTTTCTTCATGGCTGCTTGTGAGAAGTGTTCTTTTGATTATTTTCAAGTTATTGCTGAATTTTATAATAACGACGCTAAGTCATTAGCTTTTTTCCGATCTTATAGTGTTTTACCATCAGAAGTAATTTGTCCACATTGCTTATCTCAGTGTAATTACCGCGAGGATCAGAGTGTTTGGCGCTGTAGGAAGTCTAGTGTAGTTCCTAAATCTAAGAAGCGACGGTTTTGTGGTTTTTCTGTTTCGGATTATAAAGGATCATTTCTTGATCACACCTATATTGCCCCCTGGAAAGTGTTACTATTTATTAATCACTTTCTTAGTCACTTGTGGGACCACAGAACTGTGTTATCGTGTTTAAATATATCATCTTAGAAGACATCTGTGGACTGGCTATCTTTTTGTAGCGAGGTTTGCAATCACTGGTTCTTAAATCAGGAGTAGATAGGAGGTGAAGGAGTTGAAGTTGAAATTGACGAGACTCAGTTTGTAAGAAGGAAATACGAGAGGGGGAAACTTTTGAACGACATTTGGCTGTTTGGTGGCATAGAAAGGGTTACAAAAAAAAGATATGTGTTAGCTCTCACTGGGGACATAGAAGAGAAGCGTAACAAAGAAACACTTGTGCCTTTAATCCTGAAATATATTAAGCCTGGTACAACTATTTATAGTGACGCTTGGGGTGCCTATAAAGGATTGGGGGAAATTAATAATTACACGCAGAAGGTTATAAACCATTCTCAATATTTTGTGGATCCGGAGGATAGCACTATACATACTCAGAACATTGAGTGCCTCTGGAGGGATATTAAAGAGTGGAGTAGGAGGCCCAGAGTGCGCTCAAAATATCTGCACCAGTATTTGGCCCGATATTTAGTACTTATACTTTTTCAATGGGGGGGGGTTCATTTAAAGTATTACGTAATCGGGACTACTTTCACTTATAATGCGATCACGGTCAAGGTCGACCGGAAAGACAAGAAACAGCACTCTTGGGTTAAACTTTACTTATACACCAACACAGCTTTCTTCTATAAAACTAATATTTTTTAATGTATTTTTGTATGCTGATTACAAATTTGTTAATTATATTTTTCGCAAACAAATACTTTTGAAGATATGAAGTTTTTCGTGTTGTATTATTTTCTCTATTTGTCCCATTTTCGCGCATGAATATATTTGTTATTTCCCTTGTTTACACTGCGTTGCGCATGTCCATTTCAATATCAATAACATCCTTTCCGAGACGGATCTTTGAGCATGCGCACCATTCTTTTTGCTTCATTTATTGCGCATGCGCAATCTTTTTGCGCCCGTTTTTTGAACAATAGTTTGATTCAGTTCATTGATTTCCATTGTTCTATAAGCTTACAGTCGTGTTTCAATTGCGTTCTATTGTGCTTATCCTGTGTTATTTGCTGATTCCGTTACTGCTATTTTATCTTCCCGTTATATTTATATATTTTTAATTTTATATGGCTACTTGTGCTGGCTGCAGCTTGAATTACTTTGAAGTGATAGCGAATTTTTTTAATAAAGAGGACAGCGCCATTAAATTTTTGAAAGAACACTGTGTTTTACCACAATCGGTTGATTGCCCTAAGTGTAAGAGTGCCTGTTCGTATCGCGAGGACCAGCATTTGTGGCGTTGCACTAATTTCACTAAAATTGCAAAAAGCAAGAAAAGAAAATACTGTTATTATTCTATATCTGCGTATAAGGGTACTTTCCTTGAACAAAGCTGCATTCCTGTGTGGAAAATTTTATTGTTTATAAACCACTTTTTAAGCCATAATTGGGACCACAGGACTGTTCAAAAGTGTTTAGGATTATCGTCCAAATCTTCTGTGGATTGGCGCTCCTTTTGCAGCGAAGTTTGCTGTAATTGGTTTGAGAACCAAGAGGCCATCGGTGGACCCGGCGTCGAGGTCGAAATCGACGAAACTTTAATTGTGCGACGTAAATACGGCAGAGGCTGAGTGCTTAATCAAATTTGGCTGTTCGGCGGAATTGAGCGCATCTCTAAAAAACGGTTTGTGGTGGCCCTGACCGGTGATATAGGACTAGGAGAGAGAAGAGACAAAGCCACTCTAGTTCCTCTTATTTTAAAATTTATTTAAAAAAATTCAATTATTTATAGTGACTCTTGGGGCGCCTATAGAGGCTTGGACGAACTAGACGCGGATTATACGCATCGAATGGTAAACCATTCCGAACATTTCGTCCACCCAGAGGATAGGGCAGTTCACACCCAAAATATTGAAAGATTGTGGCTGGACATTAAAAAGTGGTGTAAGAGACCTGGTATTAGGGCCAACTTCTTCCACCAATATCTTGCCCGATATTTATTTATAACTGCTCACGAAGAGAGTACTGTACTACACCTGTTTCTGAAACGGGCAGCACAACTTTACCCACCGCAAGGCCAGCCTCAAACCGAGGCTGAAAGTAGTTCCTCGGCCTGAGCTTGGAAGGTAAGAGTGTAAAGATTTTAACAGTGCTAACCGCTATTTCTTGTCTTCTAGTTGGTCTTTGGCCTTTGTATTTATGAATCATGTTGAAAGTCGCAAATTTTAAAAGGAGAGGGGGGTTCGGGGGGGCCTTCCCCCCCCCGATTTTTTTTTTCTTTTCTAAATTTTTCTTTTTTTTTCTCATTTTTTCACTTCATTACGTCATTACGTAATTTGTTACGTAACTTCCCCCGTTTGTGTCGACTTTCACTTGAGTATTCATGAATGCCAGGGCCGAAGGCCAACTAGAAGACAAGAAATAGCACTCTGATAGGTGTTGGTGTATAAGTAAAAAATTACCCACTCTTGTGAGTGTGGGTGTAGAAGTAAAAATTTACCGAGAAATCTAGATCTAGAAACCTTTTCTTGGATCTTGATCTAGATCTACATCTTTATCTGTGCCGAAATCTAGATCTCGATCTTGTCTAGATATGAGCTTACAAAAATAATTTTACACTGCAAATGTTTCTACCCTGGGATCTAATCTAGATCTAGTTCTAGTGTACTATGGGTCTAATCTACATTTATATCTATCAAGATCTAGATCTAGATCTAGATATCTAGATCTAGCTAGGCTTTACCTTGATCTACACGGCTAGATCTTGTTCGAATTTCTTGATGATTATTGCGTAAATTTCTAGGTCTTATGTGAAATTAAATGTTTACCGCCATAGAAGGATCGTACTTCGTATCGCATCGTTTCAAAATCGATTGCCGCTCACCTGGTGACGCTGGGCGTTAAACCTAATTGTCTGTCTTCTGTCATGCCTGTTGCACTCGCCTCTAAAATTCGGAAAGACGGAAACTCATGATGATTGGTCTTATCGTGTAGCTCTTTAAAATCTAAAATAAAAAAGCCGAATCACGCGCTAAAATGTTGACCGAAGTCATTCAGTTGAGTGTTGTGGGGTTCGAGTTCCTGTGCGATTAATACAGCACTGAGTGTTAGCCCTCATACATTATGTTCATAGGCCTAGTTGTCGAAATGGAAATAATAGTTATAGTGATGTCTGTCTCTAAAAAAGGGCGAGAAAAATAATGAACATACAGGTTGTAAATGTTCATCTGCACTATATCCATAGCACACTATGATGATAAACAAGGGTTGCAGATCCAGATACAAACTTTTAGAAATTTCTTACAAGGACAACTTCTGAACACCTAATAGCGCATTTACATACACACCAATTGAAAAATAATGATCGTCAGATGGACAAAACAGAACATAATAAGTCTTTTTTCTTCTTATTTTACTCCGCTTTCTGTCAGAGATTTTCGTGGCCGTTATCGATTTCGGTCCGGTCGTTTCATGACAACTGTCTGTCTGTCTCTCTCTTTTTTTTTTATTATTGTTATTGTTATTATTATTATTATTATTATTATTATTATTATTATTATTATTATTATTATTATTATTATTATTATTATTATTATTATTATTATTATTATTATTATTATTATTATTATTATTATTATTATTATAAGTATTGTTGTTGTTGTTGTTATTATTATTATTATTATTATTATTATTATTATTATTATTATTATTATTATTATTATTATTATTATTATTATTATGATGATGATGATGATGATGATGATTATGATGATGATGATGGTGACGGCGATGATGATAGGGATAATAATAACAAGAAGAAGAAGAAGAAGAAGAAGAAGAAGAAGAAGAAGAAGAAGAAGAAGAAGAAGAAGAAGAAGAAGAAGAAGAAAGAGAGGGAGAAGTAGAAAAAAGGAAGAAGAAGAAGAAGAAGAAGAAGAAGAAGAAGAAGAAGAAGAAGAAGAAGAAGAAGAAGAAGAAGAAGAAGAAGAAGAAGAAGAAGAAGAAAAAGAAGAAGAAGAAGAAGAAGAAGAAGAAGAAGAAGAAGAAGAAGAAGAAGAAGAAGAAGAAGAAGAAGAAGAAGAAGAAGAAGAAGAAGAAGAAGAAGAAGAAGAAGAAGAAGAAGAAGAAGAAGAAGAAGAAGAAATTTTATCTCCCTCTTCAACAATATTAAACTGTCGTAACGGGGTTAGATAGTCATATGAAATACATGTAGCTCACTTTGGAGCTGAATGCTAAGTTTTAAATTACCTTGAAAATGATTCGGCCTATACTTAGAAAGGCCTTGGTGTTGGTCCTCTGATATTGACAATTGCATGTGGTAAATCAAAGATATGTGTGAAGGATTTTTACCAGGGACTTAAACGTCTCGCCTACCCTAGCCAGCGTTCAACTCCCGGATTTCCCCCGACTTGGGGCCATGTTAACAAACGTAAAATCAACTTCCTACGATCTTAAGCCAACCCTTTTTACATGGGCTTTGATGCATGTACCAGCCTGGGTTTTAAATGTCGTGTGTCTACCGCTACAGGGTAGAGAACAATATTTACAAAACAAACTAATGTTTGAAATTATTTCAAAATGAAGAGGTCTTATTTGAAAGCCAACCATATCTGTCATCCTATATATATTCAACGTTGTGGAGTTGAAGTTTTACCTTGATATACACAAAGCGCTCTTTATAAGCATAATTATATCGCTATTCAGCTATTTAAAAAAAAAAAAAAAAGAGAGAGAAAGAAATTGAATGTACATTTTTCACCGTCTCTCTATTATTATAGTATTAAAGGGTTTAACTAGAAGACATATTTCAACCGTATCAGATTGTCTTAGTTCGTCTCTGTTTGATAATTAGCTTAAAAGCTTTTATAGTGTTTATTGTTTTCCTTGCTATTTCTGTTGCTTTTCCAATTATTTACTTTGTGAGCTAAAATGTAACATCCATGCAGATTTCTACGAACATTGATCCTCTGCCACTGTCAAAGGAAACACTTATCGTTTTATTTCTTTCTATTAAAATGAATATTTACATGTTGCCAATATCAGACAGATATTAGGCTCATACAGACAGACAGACAGACAGCGACAGAGACAGTGGCGGAGAGAGAGAGAGAGAGAGAGAGAGAGAGAGAGAGAGAGAGAGAGAGAGAGAGAGAGAGAGAGAGAGAGAGAGAGAGAGAGAGAGTTTGTTTAGTGTTTTTTTTTAATTTCTTAAAATAATAAATTTCTTTTCATGTGTGTCAAAGCTGAATTCTTCCCTGTCGTGCTCTTTCTCAAAGTTATTACATGTATTATTTTATGCTTCCATTGGTTGTGACGACTGGAATATTCCAGCAGACCTTCCAGAATAGGACAGTCATCCCAGTATAATCAATGAATCGTGAACCATTTAGCTTCCACACAACAACAGATCATGGTGGAGCTAATAATTCCATACGAAAACAAAATGGAAGAGGCCCACATTTACAAAAGAGAGAAATACCAAAAGAGCTACAAGATGCCGGCTACAAAGCTGCTGTGATGCCCGTCACGGTTGGCGCCAGAGGATTCATAGAGTCGTCAGTCTACGACCTTCTGACTAAACTGTCAATGTGTGGCAACAAAAGAATAAAAGCTCTACAGTTACTGGTGGAAATAGCCGAAAACAGTTCCTGGTGGATTTGGAGCAGGAGAAATGAGAAATTCCTTTATAAACATTAAAAAAGCAGCAATCTTCACAGGACCTGTTGGCGAAGTGGTATTGTGTCTGGATCAACAATTAATCCATCACAAGAGGATGATGTGGGCTCGAATTTTTTTTTAAATTTTTTTTTTTTGAGTGGGGGAGGGGGGAGAGATAGCAGAGAGACACCTGGGAGTCAGGACCTGGGTGTGGCCAGGCCCCCTGAGAGTGTCAAATTAAGTTAAGTGCTGCAACACTTACTTTAGGTTGTTCTCTGAGTTTCAACCAACCATTAGTTTCATTATGGTGTATTATCATTTAATAATACAGATGTAAAAATAATAAAGATGTTCAAGCAAAATACATACAAGTTCACGGATTTTTATACGTTGCAAGCCATTCTTCAGTTCCAAAAAAAGAACATTTCTTCTTGCATTTGAATCAAATTTCTCCTTGTTTCTCAAGCTCTTTAGATTTCCGAAGTTTGCCATGAATCTAAATCAAAATGGTGCGCTTATTATTTTACTTTACGAACTGTTGACCTGCCTGAGCCAGTTATACATTGACTCAAACAACAACCCATGCATGCGTTAGGAAAGGACGTGTTGGCTGAAGTAGACTCCCATCGATCCCATGGTTACATCTCCAGTGATAAATAAGACAGCTATTAATAGGTCAGACCTTTTAATTTCAGCCAATGACATTTTTTTTCTCTTATTCTTTGCACATCCTGCTCGTAATCAAATGGTCCGCCATGAAGACGGAAAAAAGACCTACCTAGAGCTTTCGATCTAATTTCTATACCTTGTGGCAAAATGGAAATCCTCTTAAAAAGTTGAACTCATCGGTTATGATCCATTCAAACATTTCCCAAATTATTGGCATAACTGTTTTGTTTTGTTCTTTTTTTTTTTCGTTGAAAAAAAAATTTTTTTGAAGGTTGTTGTTTTTGTTGATGTTGTTGTTGTTTTGTGAAATGTGAATTTAGCAGTGCTAGGCCCTGATAAATTGCGGTATCCCTCCGTTTAATCGTAGATGCGTATTTATGGCATGTTGCGTCTCACAACAGTGTACCTCAAGTCTTCTTCGTGTCTTCGATAAACCTACATGAATTGCGCAGTAAAGTATCAGTACCGTCTACAAATGTCTGAGATACTATGTATCATCTCACCCGCGTCTCCAGTTTAGACATTTCATTTGAGAAAATCTGTGGTTCACACAATCATACAAAGATAATGATATTTTTGCAAACAAAGAACTTCGGAAAATAATAATTTGAGGCACCATTTCGCACTCAGGTTTTGACATGATCGTTTCCATCTTACTTAGGCCTAACTTACAAGCAGATTTTTTTTTTTATAATTACTGATCAAGACAAGTGCGCAGATAATGATGTCTTTAAGCTTTTCACGCTATGTAAACTTTTCTTTTGTCTTATTCTAATGTAAATTTAATTCTCAATTTCTAATGCAAGAAAGGAATTTTTTAGAGCTGAAGTAGATTCTCTATCTCCAAAAAGAAACTTGCCGGCTTCTTTGAATCCTGAATATAGGCTGAATGAATATCATCTCTGAAGTCTCACCTTGAATCCTGAATATAGGCTGAATGAATATCATCTCTGAAGTCTTGCCTTGAGAAGCACATCTAGATTAGATCTAACCTCATTTTGATCTAGAAAATCTAAATTATGTTCTGCGCTTTCTAAGTTTCCATTTTAGATGTAGCCTACATTAGACCTACTCAATACCAGTATAATTATAAGTGTAAAGCTTTCTGATGATCTTAAGGCGTTTCTTCATGTGTTTTTCGATCATCATATAGATTTTTATTAGTTTATAACTGTTCTTACGATAAATCATTTGAATTTATTTCATTATACAGGGCAGAAAAAACAATATTTATTGATATTTATTTTACTAATCTAAAAATGCACAGCCATGTAAAACGAAAACAGTCAAGTTGATCAAATTCATATAGAAAGTGAAATGATGAAGATGCATGTTTAGATGTCTTGATTTAATGTGATAAAAGCAGGCTACATTTTTTCTAACACACCTATGTACCGTGTAATATTTTTGAAGATTTTAAATTTTCCCTCTACATGCAGTTAACATTAATTGCAACGCTAAAATAAAATTGTTATGAAAAAAAAAATTATTTTTATTTGTTAGGGCGACTTCTTCAAACACCCAATGATAGACACACATACACAAACACGATCGAAGAGAAATTTAAATTTTTAAAGATCGGCTCGAGAATGGCAGCGATGAGATTATACCACCTTATGCTCTTCGGGTGCGGACCTTGCTGTTGGGAAGTTGATCCACAAATCACACAGCCATGGTCTCACGACGCATAGTCTCATATAACATCATATGACATAGTTTTTCTAATAATTCATAATAATAATTTTTCTAATAAATCAAGAGTTAACCTGGATACCCAAAAATGCCCAGGGAAAATTGTTGTACCAAATTAAAAAAAAAAAAAAAAGCCTACCTCCTTTGCTATTATTGTGAAATAATAATTTTTTAACCTCGAAACGACGAAACACTGGTCGTGCTCTGTTGTGGTCCACCATTTCTAAGATGTGGCGATCTACTTTAAACCCTGCTCTAATTTTGAAAAAAAAAAAGGAATAAACCAAAAGCCATTGTTACTGGACTCGTCTCACAAGGAGTCTTCAGTTATCGCATGGAGCTTTTAGTCAAATTGAAACTGTCTTAAACCACTCTCCGTGTTGAAATATATACTTATACATATTCACACACGCGTCTTCGATCATATTCATTTTTATGTCAACAACTCTCTTCTTTTATCATTACGGTTACTTTAAGACGCTTTTCTCTACTAAAATACTAGAATATTAACATTTTCAGCGTTTCCTCTGATCTAAGTTGACTTGTCAGGCTACGCTTGCGTTTGAACTGCAACATGCAGTGCTTCACGTATGGACACAAATATCCTCGGACTACGCTATGGACCAAATACCAAACGCCACCTCCAGAAAGCTACAAGAAGAGGCCGCCATTTATCCCAGAGCCTACGAAAATAGGAAGACCGTATTGTCCAGACGTGACACCTTATCCGAAAAATATTCTAGATGTGGTGAGAAATTATTACTAGCTTAAAAAAGGGATGTGCATCTTTAATTAATTTTTGCGAAAAAAATTTAGTTGCCCAAATCATTAGTTTGATTTTCGTTTCGGCATTTTCGACTTTTGTAGCAGCCATACTCAATAAAAGCTGTATCAAAGGTCATCTAAAGAACTTCGATCAACATAAGTATGATGCCACATCGATAACGTTTATATTTCTGTAAACTTCGTCAGTGTCCATTGATCTACATTTTATCCTAAAAAGGTATTTGTGTGTATCCATCTTTTAAAGAAAATCGATCTACTTTATTGCCGAAGAGATACCTATCTTTGGAATTTCAACGAAAAAAATAAACACGCAGCGACATTTGCCCAACTCCACTGTATGAAAACTCTGTAACCTTAAGCATTTCCCGAGGTACCGGGGTAGTGTGTGTATTTCAGCAGCCGCAATTCCATGTGATGAAATATATCTCAGCTTCTATCAAACTTGTCCTTCCTTGGCCCTGTGTAATCCTCAAGTTTACCTAGACGAACAACACTGAAGCCAAATATTATAATTTTCTAAAGTAAAAGGATTTACAAATGCACACATTTGTTATTTTATGTCAAGTTTCCGAATCTCTCGGTGATTACATCCGTACACTTAAAATATAGGTGAAAAGTGAAGGAGTGAAGAGGGTGTAAAACACTCGTGCATAAAGCTCTACAGATTAATACTGTCTTATGATGAGAGCACTAGTCTTGCTTCAACAAAGCTCCTGGAACGACAGATTCTGAACACTTCATAGAATCGGACAAAACAGAGACTGAGTTGAACAGCACACGGGTGAACATGATCAGTCCCTTGGAATACGATTTGAAATAGATCATGAGGGAATAGGTTAAGCGCTTAGTTGTTCACTGTTCACAATTTTCAGGAAGCTTAAAATTGTCAATTTTATTTTCTATGCATTGTTTCATTCCATATTTTGAAATCAATTTCGCCAGCTTTATTTTTTGCTTAATACTTTCTGTATCTATCAAAAATAATAATTTTTACAACTTAATGTTTCTAATCGATTTAGAAAGTTACGTCAATAAATAATTAGAGGCTGACGTTTGCCTGGCTGTTATGCTCACAATTGGCCCTTTAGGATCAATCGTCATAGGCAACACGTAGACCTTCAATGGCTTCATGCTTTCTTTCAATAGATTATGATGTGTATTTTTTTCTTCTTTTTTTTTTTTTTTTTTTTTTTTGGTAAAATTTTGTTATGCTTTGTCATGTGTATGCGTGAGTGTTAATTTTTTTTTTTTTTTTTTTTTTTTTTTTTGTCGTTAGATCCACAATTGTCAAGTCTGCAATTATCTTATTTTCAAGTAGAGCTCATTTTCCGCTGTTTACGATAAATAGTCCAGATTTAAAAAGTGTCGTGTTTCACAATCAAAATCATGCTCCCATCTTCCCTCACATTTCCCCTTCGTCATCTTTCTCAGAGTTTTCTGATGTACAAACCGCCTTTGGAGGCCGTTCACAGAGAAAGAAAGATGGATGAGATGTTGGAACATATCAGTAAGATAAATCTATACTGTATACACATACAGAAAGCATACTGCATATTTAATTGTCTTAACTTCACACAATCATAACTATAAAACGTCTCCGGACATTTGTCATGAAATTCTGAGCTCATGTTAAAAAAGTGATAATCAGATATTTCGAATGTTTTAATTAATAGAGTCGATTTTTTTTTATATCAGCAAATTAATATTTTTTTCAACTCACGCTGGTCCGTACCAGGTATTTTTTTTTTTTATTATTTTTGCTCTATCAATCATATAGTCTTGATAAAAATTCGTTGTTGTAGAAAGATTGGCGGACGAATCAACCATAATATTAATTTGTTTCTAAAAATTAATAATTGTGTCTATAGAGTTAAAAAAAAAACACTTTTTTTTTTATTTATTGTGTGTGTGTGAATTTGATTGGTAGGCCTAGTGGATCGCAAAAATAAAGTATAAACTACACTGTATATTTGTATCTTAAAGTTAGATAATGTTATCAAAAGTTTTTTTATTTCTTAAATTAAGTTTGTCGAGTGTAGTTTACAGGACAGTTCCGTTTCAATATCGGCATTTACCATACACACGTGACCAACTAATCGGTTTTGTGAGGGAACGAAACTGTAACAAAAAAAAAAAGTAGGAGAAAAAACAAATTCTTGGTGACAAGGAGCTGAAGTAATGATGTTAATGATGACAACAATGGCGATGAAAATGATGGGATTGTAATCCACACATAAGACTCTAAGATAGAACTAGTGGGCGTCAACCAATAATAATGATGATGATGATGATGATGATGATGACGATGATGACGATGATGACGATGACGATGATGATAATGATTACGCTGGTGATAGCAATGATGACGGTGGTGGTGATGATAACGAGGAGAACGATATGAAGAACTTACATACAGATAAAATAAGCATACTGCTTACGACAGTGATGATGGTTAGAGAGTGACGGCAATACTGGTGATGGCGACTGCTGTCGGAATCCTTATTTTGTGCTGTTGAAGCCGCCGTTGGTCTTGAGGCTTTCACCTTATATTAAACTCTGGAGACTCACCGTCTAAAGTTCTGTCCCATTATTGACATTTCTCTCTGCGCTGTCTTAGATTATTTTGCTTTTAGCATATCAACAATACACATTTGTAACTGGGATCTATCTAATACCTTTTCCTTCTAATAGAGGCTTTGAGAACTTAGGGGGAAAAAGTAGAATAGTTTCTCAAATAAAATCAAAGAAAGTTCATTATTGCTGTTCGTTCCAGCTTCTCAAAGATAAATCCTCACATCCCATACCTTTTGTTGTCTCTTTGTCAGATCGAGTCAACTGGTCATGCGGTCAAGACGCGAAGCTCCTTGGCCGGCGTAAGTCATCTATCTCGGACTCTCTTTGTTATTCGCTTCAGTCCACCTACCGGGCACACTACACAGGGTACAAACTGACCAAGCCACCCACAGTGCGCCCCTTCAGGACGTACTCTGTGGGCATCAGTAAGTACAGCGCTGAGCACTCTGTACCCGGTGTAGAAGTAAACTATGCCACCACAAGAGAGCAACTCTCTAGAAAACAGTAAACACAGTTGAGCATGCTTTGTAAACATCAGTCGAAAAAAATTTAAACTGGCCACAGCATTTGCCTACTTTTCTGTTAGATAGCAAAAATTAAAAAAAAAAAAAAATGTAAACTAAATCAAGGTGAAGCAGGCAGCCATAAGTACAGCAAATCCAAATTGGCTTAATTTTAACTTGTCTTCAGACGTTGTGGATTAAATTTGAACAAATTAATGTAACAGTCTTTGTGAGCAGCAAATCAGAACGGATATTTAGACTGAGGCAGCTTATAGAGCTGCTTAAGAGAAAAGTAAAAACTGTTGAGTTGTAGTAACTTGCGACCATGACCTCTGTCTCTCTCTCGCTCTCTCTTTTCTTCATCAGCGCCTTGCACTTACCCAAAACCCTATGTGCCAACAGCAGAGCATCCTTACACGCTAGGCAACTACTTTCCTGAGCTGCCGAATGTTGACGCCACAGAGCGCTGCGGTATACATACCGTTCCTCTGGAGATACCGGCTCCTTTCCCAGGGCCGCTGCCGAAAGTGCCGCACGTCTCTTTCACCGGCGATGACACCAGGAAGAAGACAAAGGTCATGGGGATCGTACCCTGAATCATCTAAAAACAAAAAATAACCATACCCCAAAAATGTCTGTGCTCGACCGAAACAATTTACAAAACAAAATTTTGCCCAACGATTTGTGAAAGTAAAACCTTTATGATCTATATTTTTAATTTATTTAATTGTTTCGTTTTATGCTTGCAAAATTGTTTATTTGGAATCAGACACGTCAATTTTTCCTCCGTGAAGCATGTTTTTTTTTCCGCCGACAACCTGATATATTTTGCTTAAGACTTGTGAGCAAATGCACATACAGATCGGAGAGTGCTTCTGTTGGATTTGAGGTTTAGGCGCAATGTATGTTGACAATTTAACTCAGTTTCAGATTTTAACTATCAGGTAGGAAAGACGAATTCAGCCAAAAAAATTAGGTAAACATAAATACACGACCAACATTTTTGAAACTTCATAGTGAACTACATAACGATTTGCACAGAAAAAAAATGGATTCAAAAGGAAATATTTGTCGATTTGAAACAAATTCTTAAGTAAAAATGTAAGCCTAAAAAATTTATTTGAATTATTGCAACGTGACTAACTATTAAGTATAGGAAAAATTACATAAATTGAACAAATTTGATAGCTGTAATCAGCTGATGTGCGAAAGCGATTACATCCAATTTTGGGTCGGTCTTTCTTGTCACTGCAAGTATTCTCCCTAGCTTCAACCTGGTTCAGTAGTTCATTGCTGATTTGATTAGTATAAGACTAGTAGGCCTAACAACTCTCTATAGAACTTTGGACAAACAAAACTGAAAATGTTTTTACTGAGGGAAGACGCATGGGAGGCACTTCACTAACACACATCATTTGCTTTTAGTGAGTTTGTCATTTTTATTCCCATGCAACCATAAGTTTTACAATCTAAAACCCGAATTTTGATACATGTATTTTGCTTTTTGCTTGACACAGGGAGATTGAAGAATTTTTTTAACCTTTAAAGATCCTACGTTATTTTGTTTCCAAGTCAGGATGGCAAGGCGTTATTTTGTAAATGCACAAAAGAAAGCAATGGTATGATACTTCTTATGATTACAACTGTGAAATATGTGAAGTGTCCATGAATATTTTACTTTGGCGTGTTATCAATCAGAACAAGACAGGTGAAATGAACTTGCAAAGTATACACATGTATAATTTGTTTTATGAAAGCTGAACTCATCAAGGCTTTTGTTTGATTAATGCATTTCTATATGGGTTTTCCATTGCCTTTAAAGTTTGAAAAAGATCAAAAGAGCGATTATTTCCTTCAAGTATAAGTGAATTTATGTTTCATTACAAAGAAACAGACATTGACAGTTGATTTGAAATCTCTCATTTTTGGAAAAAGCAAAGTAACGTTTTGTTGAATGCATGCTGTATCTGTCAGATACTGAAAATTTATAAAACTGAATGTTGTACATGTGGATCCATTATATTCTTCATGAACTATTTGAGACGTGAAGAAATGCTCCTCATTCAGAGAGACATATTTTAAAAGTTGTCTGCATGTATTTAAAATGGTATTTGAATTTGAACATTAAAAAAATATATATATTATTTTTCAAAACAATTAAAGAATTACTAACTTGCAAATAAACGATTATAAAATTTTTTTCTTTTGTTGATACCGTTCTGGTATTTGACTCCAGTCAAAAAAGCAATTATCTAGTTACCATCATTAAACCTTGAAACAAAATCAGAATTCAGACTTCATAATCAATGAATTTCTCCTTTAGTTTTTATCTATAATGCAGAAAGATATTGCTAAATTTTGAAGTTTTCATAAATATAGAAGTGTCAATTCGTGTTGATAATTAGCAACAAAAACTCTTTCAGTTATCTCTGGCTCTTAATTTTATACTTATAGTGAACAAAGGTCAAAGTTAATACATGTGTATAGCACTTATTAGTAATGCGAGTTACAGCTCTGATTTCAGGAATTCAATTACAGAGTGTTATGTTATTTAGTTGTAAGTCATTAGTGCCTATCAACAATCAGAAGCACAATTTGAAAGATATCTTTACATTTTTGTGTAGAACATCCTTTTTCCCCATTCCACCTCACATGAAATTCAATTTTTATTCTTCTACAGTCCTGATTACAATTTCTTGTGACACTGACACTGTTTTCGAATGTTAAGGTTATACAGTTGATGGTTATTACTTGTTGAATAAACAGAAAGAACTGATGCAGATTTTTGGCTATTACTTGAATAGACGGAAAGATTTGATGCATATTTTCTAACTTGGTAGCACCGCTGTTTTCCTGTACAGGAAAGGGATGTATAGGTTGAAAATAACATACAGAAAAGACAAACAATTAAGAAAACAAGGAAGACACTGGTAGTGAATTGTCCAAATAGGACATTAGATTCTTTTAAAAGGCACATACTTAAAAATATATAAATCTAAATATTATGGTAAGATATCTGCATAAAAGTATATGTTAAAATGGATCATTGCATTCAAATTTAAAAAAAAAATGATGACAGCTGGAGTATCGAGGTTGAAAAGATAGACCAGATCAAAAGTTAAAAAGAATTTAGCATGATTAGCCAAAGAATTCTTTATAAAGGAATGTTTTATGTATCCATACTTTAGTCTACATCCTTTAAACCAGACTGTTAGCATTCATCTTGACTATAATAGCTTTTTTTTAATCACAGCCATCATGCATGCCTCTGTTTTATTGCCTTATCACAGAATAAAATGACCAGTTCAAAGCCATTCAATAAAATCAAAGTTTGCATGCCCATAAAAGACATGCCAGAGAAAAAGCCTGTCCACACAGATTATGGACAGTGAGGATTGCTAGATTATATGATATAGATCAACCATAAAAGGCGATCTAAAACCTTGTCTAAAACATGAAGGGCTAAAATTTCTTCACCCACTTGAGTTTCAAACCTGAAATCAACGAGCCCAGCAAATCCAGAGCATCACCCTGATCATCATCCACTGGGATTCTAAAACCTCACTTTGATATAGTCCATCCAAAGAATTACAAACCTCACAACTTCAAAGGCAGACAATTGTTCAAACTAAAGGTACATTCATATTTGGCAACATGAAAGAATATTGCACTTAAAAAGCAATTTTGCGCAGAAAAAACAACAAGAACAACAACAAAAAGAAAAATAGCTATATATATTTACAGTTTCTCAGTTATGCATAAGCTGGAATTAAAAAAAATATTCATGTATTTTATATGAACACAACTTATGAAAGTTTGATTCTTACTCAAAAAGCCAACTTTTTATATTGTATATTAAGAAAAGCAAAATTTCTCTGCATTCAGAAAGCTCATATAACTAATCAATCAGCTGCATATGTGTATACAATTAATAAACTATTAACCACTAAAAAGTCAATTATAAAAGTGGTTTGTGAAAATTTTAAAGTTAGACAGCAATACTCTCTGGCTTTTATGATAAAATAGAAAACAAAATTACTTTTTTTGACACAAAAGCAACCTTGTTGCTAAATTGAAGACTCAAAAGCCTCCCATCCTGTTTACTGCGATTGATGTTAGAAACTTAAAATGGATAAAAGAGCAGATGGAAGAAGCTTTACTTCCTCTTTTTTTTTTTAACTTTCCTCAAATTGCCAAAATCAAATAACTCTTCAGACAATAATGGTAAGTGCATTTATCTTCGATCATAATAAAGCTAAACAAAAAAGAGTTGCAGTGTGTGAAAATTCCTCTACCTACACCACTGTGCAGAAGGCTTGCAACCAATCCTGGGTCTTGTAAGAGATACCGATATACTTTCCAAACCAAACTAAGGAAAAGGTGAAAGGAAAATATCCTTAAAAATTTAACATTTCTAAAATCATACTTTTCAACAAAACATTTAAGGTATTTTTTTGTAAATAGATATCCTCATGAGATCTAATATAAAATAGAATGTATTTTGATTGACATAAAAAGGACTTAGAATATTAAAATAAAAAATTAATACATGCTAAACTCACCTCAGACATACAATAACAAATTATCAGACCTTAGTACCATAAAATACAAATTCAATTTTTGAAAAATTAAAAGCACTGGCACTTGTAGTTGTACAAGATTCCTGTTAATTAGCCAGTTTAAAAAGAAAACTCAGGGATTGATGCCTTGGTAAGAATGTTCAACTTCAAAAATAAAAACCTTTCTTTGTTGTCAAGCATAAAATATAATCAAGCTTTGAAAAAGTATCACATTTTTCTCATTTCTAAATTCAGAAATTCTATGTAAAAAAATGTCACAAAATAGTTTATGATCATTCAGCATTAAAAATTATGAATGTTCTCAGCTTTAAGAAAAAAATAAAAAGCTGTTTGCATGAGACTAGTTATGTACAGTGGCCCTCTGACTCAAAGTACTAGTTCGGTTCTTTTTAAAAGTTTACTGGATACAAGGTTTGTAGGAGCCAAGGTCGAGAGTATCATGAGAAAAGTAACCAAAGTCAAATTACAACATAATTACCTCCTTTGTTTTTATCAAACAAGTACAAGGACCTGCTTAGAACAGAAAAATATTACATGTATTTTTTAAATTTTTTTACACTATACCTATATGTATTTTTTAGGGTAGCACACCGCCCCAGGTCCTCCTGGCTTATGGCTTACCTCTGTTTTAGGTCAAACAGTCACAGTACTAACACTGCATAACTTAAGCTAAGAAGGCTTCTGTATAACTTCTATTTTGATACAGTTGGGGAGGGTTATATGGGGTATGCACTGAAAAAAGGAATCAATTGTCATTTTACTTTTTTTTTCTGAGACAGTGAGAAGCTCTTGGACTGAATTTTAGATAGCAATTACTTGCTGCTAAGCTTTGTTTGATGTTTTCTTCTCTTCTTGGCCTTACTGCATGACGAAAGCACACAATTGAGCTAAAGCTCAGAAGACAGCTCTGCTCGAAACTTAAGGGAGCACAGACTCATCATCATCTTCAGTAGACAGTTGCACCGATGTTGAAGGGCCTGGGGGTGACTTTTTGTAGGCAGTTTATACTGTCAGAGTTGGATCTGTGAGGGCGACAAACTAATGAACTAAGTCATTGATATCATTTGTATCTTGAATCAGTGATGAGGTCCACAAAGCAGCCAAATTATTTGCTCTTGCCTTGATAAAGCCAGCATGCTTCAAAGCATGCAAGATGTTCTTTGAGTCTGAGTTCATTGAATTCGAGTGTACTGTATAAATTTATAATGCTTGAGATGTCTTATTTCATAAGTGTGAAAAATCTCATCTAGCAAAATATTGTGAAAAAAGATATTTGCTGATAACAAAATGAAATGAGATATATTAAATCTTGCTGCTTTCCCTCTATATCTTCACTGCCTTTGAAGCAATCAGCGTTGTCTTTCACGGACCAAAAAGTAAACTCTGTGGAAGGGAAAGAAAATGTGCAAAAAAAAAAACCAAAAACAAAACGATCAGAGTCAGAATACTTATGCTCAGTTGATTAACACTACTAAATTTTGTAACTGTAATTTATTTACAAGCTGTTGACCAGAGTGTCTATATATTATCTAGTCAGATTTTTTCCACATTTTATTTGCAGATTGCACTGCAGATTCTTGTTTTTTAAATTAATTTCTCTTTTGTTTTTTTTAATGTCTCTTTCATCTTAATTGTACTTCTTTTCTTACATGTTGGTTGTCACCTAGTTTTGAAGGTACTTTTTTATTATAAATTAAAAATCACAACAGCTATAAAGTAATAAAAAATGACCATTTCAGTTTAAGTCGGCCCAAGCTTGGTTGAACACTTTTCTTTGGGCCTGCAAGAGGCACTTCAAATGAAATTACACAGAGTATTTTGTTTTCTTCATTTTTTGGCGGGAAGGTGCTTTGTTTATGGTTAGCTGCTTGTTTGGGTAGCAGCATATCTTGAATAGCAGTGGAGATTAGTAGTTTAAGACGATCTTTTCAATTTAAACTCAAGTCTGCATTGATGATCTAAGACTTCAGACATTCAAAATGATAATTAATCCCTATTGAATAAATGCAACGGAGGTAAATAAAGACGTAATATAAACAATGGTATTGGCTATCACTAGATTATATTACAACTGATTTCAATTAAGACATGAAGTCCAATATAAGAATAAAAAGATTTGTAAAGTTGCCCATTCCCTTATTATACTCATATACAAAAAAGTTTACATAAGTGCCCGAATTTGTATAAAAGGTCAACAAGGATTTCGGTTAAAGGTTTTGTTTATCACAAAATGCATTTTCATTTTGTACATCTTAAACCTTAAAAGATGTCATATGAGAGATTGAGAGTTATCATAAATGTATGCAACTTTCATCATTGCGAAGCGGCATATAAAAGTGTTAAACTTTGTGAAATGCACTCTGCAACTATTCCTAACTTTTGCAACCAGTGAAAAACAATAACTTACAAATATAACAAAGTACCCTTAAAATTTAGTGTGTTCTTGAATTCAGTTTTATTTGCAGATTTCCTACTAAGGACTTTTAAATCTTTGAACCCAAGAATATGAGCCTGTCAACCATACAACCCTAAACTTGATTTAGTTAACCAAATACTCATACAGGGAAAATAGCAACTAAAAACCTCAAGGTCTAATCCTTGTTGTAGGAAAAAAGAAAGACAGGGCCTCCATTGTATATATAAGTGCTATACTTCTTAGGGTTTACAAGGTTGCTTCATTGCTCCATAACTTAACTTACATGAAGATCAAGACGCCAACCACACTACACGAAGCCATGAGCAGATAGACAGCCCCAGGGGTGCTGCTGCCCACAGTCAAACTATACACTTTGTTGAAGCTGGTAGTGGAAACCAGGTTACACAGACATTCAACCACAGCAATACTAGAGAACAAAGCTCCTGGTAAATGGTCAAATTAAGCAAGCAGCATGTTAAAAAATATATCATTATAGTAAAAATCTGGCACAAAATAATTCTTTCGTAATCAACAAATGACCAAAATTTTTTTCCTCTTACAGCTACAAAGTAAGGAATGCTATTGAACAGAAGCTGTTATGAATATGACTGATGTTTATTACACTGATGAATATGCAAAAAAATAAAATATATAAAAATTAAGTACATGAAACATGGCCACAACTGTAGCTCTAAATTCTTTGACATCACTGCAATCCTTTTCAAATTAAAGGGATAGATCAGCATACTTTAATCAGTGAAATAGAACTTTTAATCAAAAAGCAGAGTGTCAGTGATAAGAAGCACGCATAAAGTGAAATATGGCCATAAAATGAGTGCCTTTAGCTGAATTCAAGCCATCCATTTCAGATTACTTTGGCAATTGCTGCTTTTCTTCCTCCCAAAAAAAAAGAAAAAAGAGAGATCATTTTGCCACTTTCCTTAATTTCCACTGATCAAGAATTAATCGCTACTAGTCCAAGCATATGGAGAAAAATTTAGAGTTTATTTATTTATTGTTGGCCACCATGAAATATTTGCTTTCTTGAATGGAAAGAAATAATCAGACTCTTGAACAATTTTCAATATTGACATATTGATGTGACAAAACTCTTTGAAACCTCTATTTTTTTTTAGCAGAAATTGGAATTCAGCAGACTAGACTATAATATGATTGACAAATAAAATTTTCCAAAGCAATCCCTCAAGTTAGTATAGTGAAAGCTTTTGATATGAAATGCAGATATGCCAAGTTTAATTTTTTAAAATACGTATAAGTATATATGAATACAGATGACAAATTTACATTCAACTCTATTTAAAATGATTGAGTACCTTGTTCATATGGTTTGGCTTTCATTGACATCAGACCACGAATAACTGCAGAAACACCCACCTCAGGAATCATTAAAGCTGGGACTTTGGATTAGAAACATGAATTAAATTAGTTAGTGAATACTTTTATCTTAAACTTTCTTTGGATCAATAAAAGTTGTAAAGCTTTTTTGCGGCTCATTATGGCTCTAGATTCCTTGGCAATTAGCAAGTCAGGCCAATGGTTAAAGGTTTGATTCATGTTACTTTTCATGATGCAACTGACTTTAGAACACCATCTTCAAGCTTCAATAAATTCACATGAAAAAACATTAGTGTTAAACTTTAAAAGCCATTTTGTAATCTCGATATCATAAATTTCTAACTTCAAAAAGAAATAAAAAGAAAAATACTCCTAGAAGCTTTAAAATTTCAATGGGGGTATGAATTTTTTCTTTTAAACTTGCTGAGCCTGCGCCTGAGCCTGGTTTTTATCATCTTATTTCATTAAATAGGAAGTACATGAAAAAAAAAACAACATCAGAGAGATGAAATTGTGCAAAGTTCTCTTCTTCCCTGGTTGATGAAATTACTCATGAAATTATTCTACTTTCTGTGACAGTTATAACAAATTTGGACACTTTGTACACTGACAGTTAAAAACTAAGTAAGAAGAGGTGGGAGAGGCTATTGTTTGGCATATAGCTAAAGAGCTATCCTATTCTGTTACTAGGTTTTTTACTTATATAAAACTGCCAGGCAGATACAATGAACGCCTCGTACGCCAGAGCCACTCCTTGAAATAGACACCCAATCATTGCCATAGCCTCAAAAGGAAGACATTTTTGTAGAAGAACCATCCATATGCCTCCAAGGATGTTAGATCCCCCTGCACGAATAGCGTTGTAGCTGCCTATCTGTTTAGGGCCCCAACAAAATGGTCGTTGCATCTGTCAAAGAAAAAAGTGACGAAAAAATGTTCAGGATTTAACATTTATCCATGTTTTTAGAAAAATAGTGCAGAAATAGCGTAGGTCATTTAATAGTCCATTTAAAGAAGAGATAAAGGTGCCACACAACTTATAGGTGATCGAAAATTTTACAAATGGCCTGTGGTTGAAATTTACTCTATCTTTCTATATTTCCTTCTCTTTTCTGTCTAGTTCACTGTGCATCTCTCTCAACTAATAGCCACGATAACGAACAGAAGTTTGAAGAAGATCTGGCGCAAGCGAAGGTGAAATGTATACAGCAGGACCCTCTAATCATCATGGGCGATTTTAATGCAAAAGTAGGGAAAGGGAGAGAAGAAAAGTGGTAGAACCCAATTAACTGGGCATCAAAAACATGCGGGGAGAGAAAAAAATTGAATGGTGTCGTACCAAAAACTTCATTATTGGAAGCACATGGTTTTAGCAACCAATAAGAAGGAAATGGACATGGAAAAGCCCGGTAGATGGAAGCAAAATCCAGATGAATTACATCCTAATCAATAAAATGTGCTTTCCTCAGCAAAGACCAACTCTGCGGCAAACTGTCATAGTGATCATGTTCCAGTGTCTGCTAAATTTAGCTCTACTGAAATCCTATATAGAACTGAGGTAGTGGACCAACAATGGGTAAAGTTCAAAGTAGCGGTCACAGAAGCAGCAGTGGAACAAATACCAAGAGTCCATTGAATATTAAACAAAGGTAAAAGTGGATGACTTAAGATGTTTTCTGATATTTTGGAACTTGTAAAAATAAAAGGGAAAAAAGAGAACCATTGCAAAAGGAAGTCAGAAAAAAATTTGATGAAACCAAAGAGAAGTTGATCGATGACAAGTGCAGGAACATAGATCTTTACCACAGACATTCTGAGCCCACAAAGTACAGAGACATTGAAGAAATCTCTAAAGAGAAATTTTCTTATCCACATAACTCTCAACGCATCTATGACTCTCGTCATCTTCTCTATTTTCTTATCATTTTGTCTCTGTTTTTGCTGCCCTCTATTCTTCTCTCTGTGTCGCTTTGCTTCTCTATTTCACTTATGTTCTTCTCTCTCTCTCTCCTTCAACCTTTTCTTTTTTTAAGCATTCATTCTCTACTTCTTTATCTCATCTCCCTGATTTCCTCTTAAGCATTTCATTCCTCTCTCTTCTTTCATTTTATTTTTTTTTAACTCTCCGCAAGTCTCATTTTCCACCTGTATACCCCTCTTTACTTTATATTTCCCTTCTTTTATTTTTCCTCTGTCTTTTCACCTATGTGCCCCAGCCTCATCTACCCAAAAATCAAACTTTTTTTTTTGTTTTTTATATTCCCTTCTTTATCGCTACCCTCTGTCTGCCTGTATGTTAACGAATGTTTTGTCTGTGTAGCTTTGTCTGACTAAATCACTCTTTGACCCTTCTTCCCTTGTCTCCCTCACAGACTCATTAACTCTCCCTCTCCCCACTTCTCTCAGACTCTGCGACATATTTACTACTTGGTGCTCACCCTCTCCATTATACTTTCCTCTGCTAAGAGGAGTCTCAACAGATGTGTTGTAACCTAGGCAGGATTGTCTGGTAGGCAAAAAGATCTGAAACTACTGTGGACCAATTTTTAACCAAACAACCGATCAGTCACCCAATCAGTCAATATAATGCCCCAGAGTTCATGCTTCACTGTATATTCCAAAATGTAAATATAAAATAATCATCAATTTTGTTAAAGGCTATGAAAAATTAAAACATTAATGACAATTTCAGAAGTAAAAGTACAAATCCTGGCAAAAATAATACATATTCAGTTCCCACTTTTCATTACATGAAATTATTGAAAAAATTTTTACTGAGCAAACAAAGATAGGATTTAACATCTTTAAGCATTCTGCCTGAATAAAAACTTCTTTTTATGAAGGAGAATAACAGCACAAAACTTAACCTGATAGAGAGCATCTAAAGGCCCGATGTTGATTTCATTGGCCACAATAAACATAAAGATAAGTAATAGAAGAATCATCTCTGCTCTCTGCCTCAATGATCCATCAAAGAGGTAAAAACCGAACAGGCGACGGAGGTGGGTCACTGGATTTATCCAGTCTTTCTTAGTGGAAGGTTCAGATCTTACAAGATGAGACTTAGCCCCTGACAAGTTTGGGTCTGGTGGGTCTTGGTGTTCCTTATACTCTGTTTGAGTATTGAATACCTGAGGTTGTTGGCCTGTGGAGGGTAAAAGATATTGAAAGGGTGTGTAACATCAACAAAACACTCTTTTAAGTTTGCGTAGGTAGGTAAAATAATGAAATTTTATGTTTCTTGGTAGCTAGGAACCTATTTCCTTACCAAGGTTCTCTTCCAAATCAAATTATGCATAATCAGAAAATATAATGGAGGCCTAGATCACAACTTGATAATAACATTTTAATGAATGCAAAAGTTAAATCTTACTTCCATGGACATGTTTTAGAATTAAGGTTTTTGTCTGATAATTTTACTAGTTCATGGCTAGAAAAGGAGTCCAGTTCCAACCTATGAGCAATCTCATGAAACATTATGTCCGAGTCAATATTCCGTTATTATCTTTTCTGCAAGAATAATTACATTCACCGACATTTTCACAAATATTCTTTCCTCAGACATGTCCATCTGAATCTTGCAATCTTAAAAAGTGTTGAGACAATTTTACCTAACTAAACACTCTATGAAAAAATATTTCATAGTCCAAAATATTTTTTTAGTTACAGCATCATCACAATTTATCACTGAAATACTGGTAACACATAACATGATGGTCAAGATCTAACATGCATACCACTGTAATTGATTATTATTTAAACACAAAGCCTCTGTATTTTGAAAATGTCTTTATGGTCATTAAACTTTTTATGTTATATACAACAAAAAATAATACACATAAGAATGGACCCATAAGATCTTTGGCCATCTACTTACAATGCAGTGTCTCTGGGAAGAAAAACAGTGGAATGACAAAAGAGACAGCCCCAATAGCAGTGATCAGAAGTGAGGCCTCGTAAAACCCCAGAGAGCTGATAAGGTCATTGGTGGCGATGCTAACACCTGCCGATGATGCAGAGCTCAGGCACATGATAAGAAAAATGGACAGTGTCCTTGACTTCGCTCCAGTGTTAATGTCTGCAGTGACAGAGTACAGGGCAATCACAATGGCGAACCATGAACCAAAGAGCCCATCCACGGCATATGCCAAGTACATATACTTCAAAGATAGGTGGAACCTGGAATGATAGAGAGTGCGATAGAGAACAAAGTAAGCAAAAATGAATTTCTATTTACCCTTTAACTGTCAATACAAGATACTTATCTAAACAGCTTTGAAAAATATCAGATTAGTAAGGATAAGGCTTTTAAATTTTTTTATTAACCTATTTGTTTTTCATATGCGGTATAACATAAGTCATATTTTCCTCAAAAAATGTCAAGATGCCATATAGGACATATCATGTATGCCATGCTTGGGAGCTTGAGATGCCCTATAAGATGCAGTACATGTAGCAAATATATCAAGTCTAATTTTAGTAAATATTTTGAACCTCTTTGTTTGAAATTTACGGGTAAAAATAGCCTTTCATTCCTAAACTAGATCTAGAAACAGCATTGCTAGCTCAAACCAAGCACATTTTAATCAGCAAAAAAAGTGTGACACAACGGGATCAATAACCATCATAATTGGTTCAGGGATGGAGAACTTGATGCCAAAAAAAAAAACAACAAAAAAAAGCAAACACAAATAATCCACTTGAGACCACTTTGGTATATAGTATATATATATATATATTCCCATCTTCTAACACTAAGTTAGGAAAATATTTTTATCACATAAACAGATGCAAAATAATACCAGAATCATATGGTTAGATTTGCCCAAATGAAAAATTTCAAGGCTAAGATTAGGACTGCTTAGCATTTGCTCTGCACCAATATATGGACAAAAATGACAGCTTAATTAAATTTGGAATGATTTTTTTTTATTTTTCCTTAATAACATCACTAACAGTAGCTTACATAATTATGCTTGTTTTGTT
This sequence comes from Elysia crispata, assembly GCA_033675545.1. NCBI lineage: Eukaryota > Metazoa > Mollusca > Gastropoda > Plakobranchidae > Elysia > Elysia crispata. The sequence goes on along the minus strand of JAWDGP010003385.1, from coordinate 267,073 downwards.
TTTGCCAAGCAGATCTCTTTACTTTTTTTTTAACAACACAATAGTGTTGAAAATTTGAGAGTTTGTTAAAACATCAGGATTATTTTTAAATCTAATAAACTGCATCTAGCTTCTGGACACTTTTAATCAAAATTTAAAAAGCAAAATTGAAAACTCTAATTAGACATTTTACATAACTTCACAGAACTTTTATAAATCTAAGAGAGCTGTCAAAAGTATGATTAAATGGCATGAATGTTTCTTGGATGATGATTGTTTTTCTACCGCCACATGGTGCCCTTTCAATCTCTTAATACTGCACAAAAAAGGTTTTAAATGCCTTTCCATTCCATTATTTTTTTTTCGTTTAAGTCTCCTTTTCAGCGCAGATTCTTTCACTACAAGGTAAAAAATTTAAAAAAGTAGAAAATAGTCTAAGTCAATTTTATGAGAAAAGAGCAAAAAAGTTGAGAGAGAGAGAGAGAGAGAGAGAGAGAGAGAGAGAGAGAGAGAGAGAGAGAGAGAGAGAGAGAAGACTAAATATATATAGAGAAAGATAATGATATAAAGAGCAATGTATTTTCTTATCTGTATAAGAAGAACATAAATGCAGAGTGGTGGCCAACTCTAGACAACAACCACCTACCTAATAATCAATGTTGTCATCACAAGTTTGAAGAAACCCGTAGATATGGGTAAAAGTAGCAGAGTGCGCCGACCCAAATAGTCAGAATAAGAGCCAAATACAAGGCATGTAAAGAATGCTGGTATAGTTTGGAGCAAAGCATACTGACCAATCAGGTCTGCTGTCTGTGGGTAGAAAATTAAATACAAGTACTTATCACAGCCTACCACATAAAGCGTGAAAATTGTTTTCTAATGTTAATGCTGGGTTAAGATGAACAGGAATGTAATTAATATCTATACAAAAAAAATTGAAAAACTAGAATTGTGGTGATCCGTAGAACCAAACAATTCTTTATCAATCATCACAATGCTATGTCTTTCAGTGTATATGTAAACATCAATTTATCAATTTTCCCACTAATAATTCAAAGCCTATAACACGTAGATTACAGAACTGAGGCAGAACACACTGCATTTGTGTAGATAACATAATTAAGGCGTTTTTTGTTTTTTTTTAACAATATCAAAACGTGCAAATTGGTCTGAAAAGAGCATGCTCAAGGCATTTTAATTTTTGTCTTCTGAGTTATTATAATTCACGGAATTTCTTTCTTGTTATTTTTGCATATCTTTTGATTACAATTATCAATGTAAGTTCACAGGCAGAGAAAAAAGTTTCCAGAGAGATTTTCCCAAATTTTCAAAAAAAAAAAAATGGGATGCTACAACTTTCGTCAACAACATTTTTTATTCTGCTTCAATCATAGAAAATTAAAAACTCTTTTTACAGCAACCTGATTAGGCAGTGATCGATATGATATGACCATTAAGTTATGTCACCTAAGGAGTAAAATTGGGTCGTATTTGTTAAAAAAATTACAGACTACAAAAGTTACATTTAGAACAGCTCATTTGCATAGTTGAAGACGTAATTGCAAAGATCCAATCTTGCGCCTTTAAAACAAATGCACTGTTAATTGAATGTTTTTGAAAAGACTCATCCCAAGACAGATCTTGACGGATCAAATTACATCTTCAGCAGCAAAATGAATATGACAGAAACTAAGAGAGAGAGAGAGAACGAGAGAGACAGACAAACAGACAGAGGCAGAGAGCCTGGTGGAAGACACAGATATACAGAAAAAAATTAGAAAAGAAATTCACATAGAAAGTATAACTGGTAATGGGAAATCATGGCATATTAAAAAATCCTTTTTTACCTGCATGAAATTTTCTAATTGGTTCTGTTGATAAAATAGTATTACTATTATATCTCATTGAATAGGTCAAAGTGTCATTGGAAACAAAAGGAAGCAGCAAGGACAAAGCTTGCCAAAAAAATACGAGAAAAAATTTTAAACAGGGGAAGGCAATGAAACAATTTAATTTTTTAAATGCAGCTAGAGCTAGAGCAAACCGTTATTGTTTCTTGGGTCACTTATAAACATCTCAGCAGAAAATACTAACCACAAAGATTTGAAGGCTTAAAAAACATTCTTTGAGGACGTACCTCAATCAGAATAGTCAGCTTATTTTGAAGAATCCCAATCTGTTAAAAAAAACCTTTAAACACTACTTTGCCATGAAGATAAGAAAAAATAAGGAGCTATGCATTCCTGCAAGATAGCACACTAAAGAGCATTTTTTTTTTGTCTGTATCTTCATAGCCTAACTATGAGGATTTTGAAAGATCATTTAAAAGGGTGTGGTAGTAAGGACACAGCAATTTTTCATTAAATCACCACCCATTGCAATGGTGGCAAATAGTGTAGAGAACGTGCTAAAATGGCTGGAAATAACTTTGCAATGGATCTACTTAAAAAAAACAAAACAAAAAAAGAACCCTTGGATTCATTTAAAAAGTCACATTAAAAAAGCCCCATACCTTAGATTCTAACTCATTTGCATTCTTCGCAATTGAGGAATTTTCCTCTGAGCGACAAGGATTCGTGTGTTCATGGGTTTTATTCTGGTCCTCACCGAGTCTATCCACCAGATATTGCGCTAGTAGAGTATCTCGTGTCATGAGAGCAGAACTGAGGAGAACGGCATCATGGTGAAACATTCCTATAAAACTGATGTCATCATCATAATTTTATTTTTAACTTTACAAAAATCTCAAAATTCATATTCAATTCCAGATTTTATAGCAGCTTGAGGTTTTAACCATCAGCACTTCATCTGTATCCCTACTACTTATCAAAATAAAGTAGTCATTATGTCATTGATCAAAAACTTATTTTTCACATGTGTATGATGAGTTTCTTACATTGAATTAACAATACATATTTAAAAGTGTAAAAAAATTGGACTTTGGAGGGAACCTATGATCCGTTAATCATGACTGCCAATTTCATTATTCTCATCAAATGCATAAATGTCTAACTTTCCCAAAAAAAAAAATACGCATAACAGAACAGTGGATTTTTTCTTCAAACGATGCTAAAACAAGAGCAAACTAAAAAAAAATGTTTTATGAAATTACTTTTAGGAATGTAGAAAAGAAGAAAAAGAAAGAGGGAAAGAGGAAGGAAAAAGAGAGAGAAAAAAAGAAGAAGAAGAAGAAGAAAAAGAAGAGGAGGAGGAGGAGGAGAAGAAGAGGAGGAGGAGGAGGAGGAGGAGGAGGAGGAGGAGGAGGAGGAGGAGGAGGAGGAGGAGAAGAAGAAGAAGAAGAAGAAGAAGAAGAAGAAGAAGAAGAAGAAGAAGAAGAAAAAGGATGAGGAGGAAGAATAGGAGAAAGAGGAGAACAGGAGGAAAAGGACGAGGAGAGACTTACGATAAAAGCATGGGCACTAGGACGGCTAGAATTCTGGCCCTAAGGAAAGGAAACGGTTGATCGCGACCTTGACCTTGATGCTCAGGCAATAAGGGTGCATCTTCTCCAACCTCCTCTTCACTGTCCCACTCTGTGCCACCATCTTGTGGCATCGTATTTATGTCGTCAGACGGCGAAATCTGGTTCAATTACTTGATGGTTTCTGGATAAATTGACAGCCACTTAATCTGTAAAGGAAAAAAATGAATTCAAACTATGATGAGATGAAAATAGGCATGATTTTTTTTTATATTTGTTCCTTTAAAGCAAGCTATACCAAGTGTCCTTGCAGTTTCTGGCTGAAGTTGCAAGACTTTTTGTGGGCACTATTCATTCTCTCGCCATCCTCTTTCTTCAGTCTTTTTCTTTCAGTGCCACACTTTATGTTATCTCTCTCTCTCTCTCTCTCTCTCTCTCTCTCTCTCTCTCTCTCTCTCTCTCTCTCTCTCTCTCTCTCTCGATGTATCTATCTCTTTTTATCCCTCTCGCTCTTTCTTTTTCTTTCTCCCTAGTCCTAAGAATCTACATGAGACTCTTTTTTTTTCTCCCCATCTCCTTTTTCATTTCTTTCTCCTCGTTCTCTCATATTTTGCCTCTCTGTTCTTCTTCATTTATCAGCTCTTTCTCTCTACACTTTTTAACTCCCATCAATCAATCTGTAAGTGTCACTGCCCCCACCTCTCTCTCTCTCTCTCTCTCTCTCTCTCTCTCTCTCTCTCTCTCTCTCTCTCTCTCTCTCTCTCTCTCTCTCTCTCTCTCTCCATGTCTCCATTCTCGTCTCTCTTACGAAGTAATAAGAGCAAAAAAGAGGTGGTCAAGGTGAAAACATACTATTTTCAACAACAATATTTGGAGCGGATTTTGGAAAAACAATATGGTACGCACCATCCACCGTTGCACAACACAAACTAAGTTTCCCCATTGTCGACCCTAGTTTCCCCACAAAGAATTACAGCGAACCAAGACTGCGAGACGCAGGTTCTAACAAACGCCTTACGGGTAAACCCATCTCTGTTACGGGATCACAGACTTACAGGGACCTACTAAGAATTCTTCTTATATTACTAAGAGGTGGCCCATCGAATTCCTAGAAAATGCCCGTTACTACTTACATCTCTGAAAACTTGTTTCTCCTGATCAGAGATGGAATGGTTCCATGGTTTCTGTCTACTTCAAAACACGAATTCTACACAAACTTGACAGGCCACTTGGCTGACAGTTAACGGGTATCAAACACAGGGACAAAGATTGAATCATTTGATTTCTCCTCATTGAACTATTTGTTATGTTGCAGAGTTCACACTACGGGTGTTTCTAGCTCGGCACACAAGTCATTTGCACTTGCCTGAAACTTGTCGATGTTGAATCATCTGGCCTTCATATACGAACAAACTTGTTAATCTCTACAATTATTGCATGAGTTGTACAAGCGGCTTACTTGTGTTTTTACCTAGGCCTAATGTATTATGTTAAGAGCAAATTTTTACCTTTATTGATGATAACTATTGGTTGATAAGTTTTACCATAATAAGCACTACCTGCTTAATACAAAGCTTTTCCCCCCTTTTTTTATTTCACCCATAATGCCTTCAGCAAAGTTATCTATCATATTCAGAAGATATGGGATACAAAAAAGAACCACCATTTAAAATCTCAAGCAAAGTTCACATTGTCAGATTTTTTTAACCAAGTGCAAAATTATTTTAATGCTAATAAAGATGTTTGTCAAGATAAATATTTCAGTTTTTGCAGTGCAATTAAATAATCTATCTCATTTCCACTATAAACAAATAATTATGTCACAGGGTGTGGTGGCTTTAATTTAATTTAATTCTCTTTATAAATATTCTTTTCCTTTACCTCTCCTGTTAACCTCGGTTCTATTGCATCTCAAGATAAACTAATTAGGCAAAAATGCGCACAAGTCAGGCCAGCATTAGCACTAACACTCTTAACTTTGTACAATCCAGAACGACACAGAAATAGATCTAAAGCAAAGATGCAAAGAAATGCGCTTAAGTGCTTGCGTCCGACAAATCCGCAAACCAGAATTTCCAATGTTTTCAGTCACAAGGTCAATTATGTTTGGGGAAAAAAATAATTAAACTAATAATACTAAAGCTTTCTCGGCAGGGTCACAAGATTGTTCAGGCCAGAACAACTTAGCTGCTGTTGTCTGGTTGTTAGAGCTGTACTAATTCAAGTTTTAACTATTATAATTGCCTCCTTGCTGCACACTGCACTGACGTTAAGAACTTGTCGGCAGGACAAGTACTGGTAGGAAGTGCCGTTAGGTTGCACCGCTCAAAAGTGCTTTTTGGACAGACAAGTTGGGTAAAAGAAAGACTGAGCGGCTGAAAGGGAGAGATAAACAGAATTAAATTTTGATTTCAAGCGGGGACAATTAGGCGGATTGCTTTGGTTTTTTTTTTTATTTAGCCGTCTAAACATCTATAGTTAGTATTTCATCAGATAATGAATATATAATGGTAATGCTCACATTTTATGCAATAAAGATGGCCATTTTTTCTTGCAAAATATGTACAAGATAGTTCAGAGTAAGATATTTATATTAGATGTGCTAAGGGTTTAAAAACAAGTATTTGGATAAATCAAAGTAAAGGAAATATCGGTGTATAAGAGAGAGACAGAGAGAGAGAGGGAGAGAGAGAGAGAGAGAGAGAGAGACTGAGAGAGGGGAGGGAGAGAGAGTGTGTGTGTGTGTGTATGAAGGTGAGAGGAAGAGAAAGGTGTTGACAAGTAGAGGGAGGTGGCAAGAGGTAAAGAACGATAGAGAAGAATGGAATGATGTGGACATGGTATGGAGAGAGTTTGTGAGAGAGATAAAGAAAGAAAAGAGACATGTTTATTGAAAATAATTATTTACTAATTACAAAGCCATTATTGTGTAAATGATTTTAGCTTGGAATTGGGTTGTAGATAAAAATGTTACTTCGCACTCTAGTGACCAAAAGTACTTTAATAAAGATGACTACCATGCCATAGGCTGCATATCCCTGAATTTTTCCTTTTTTTTTATGATGGGAGACACAACTCTCTCTCTCTCAATGCAAGGCTGAGAAAATAAAACGGCAAAGAGGAGCGAACGTATGATAGAAGAACGGAACATGCCGCGCCCATTCCCTTTTTTTTTTTTTTTTTTTTTTTGTTTGATGTTTTTAACATCACGAGGGAAAATAATTTATAATCATGCAAGAAGGAAGTTAAAAAGAAATGCATTAATCACGTAAAATCTTGGAAATTTGACTGACCTTATGAAAGTGATCCTGTACAAACAAGGAAGTAAATATTTTTTTTTCCCCAGGAAAATCCCCAGAAGGAATTTTTTTTTTCCTTTTTTCAGCTGTTTAAATTCTGAAGAGTTAGATTCACCCACGGAGTTACTCTATTAACTCTGAGACATTTTCGAACTTTAGCTGTGCCGCACTATTGCTCTGGATGTGCCAAATTGGCTATAAGGACCTTTTACTCTTCAAAGTACAGCCATAAAAATGAAGGAGCACAGCTTGTCAAATTTGTCACGGGCACTCTTAATATGTCCTCCCGCATGAGATAATAAGCTCGTCCTAGAGGGTGCATTTGGGTGTGAGAGTTTCAAAAACGTTATAATGAGCTCTTCCTACAACCAGAAGTAGCAATTTAAGCACACATCCGCTATTCATACTTTCTTCTATCAAATTAATAGTTTTCTCATTTGCCAAGATTTTTTTCTTTTTTTCTTTTCTTTTTTTTTTTTTTCGACTTTTTTTATATGCATTTGTGTTCTTCTGCGCATGAGCATAGGCTTCGCAACAGTCAGCGGTTTAAAGTCCTTTAAAAAGACACTATTCTCTGGTGTGCTTTCAAAAACTTTCATGCCGTGTCATGTTACGGTATTTTATGTCTTGATGAGATTTTGAATGACCTTAAGAAAAAAAAAAGACAAAGCCACTCAAATTATCGCATTGTGATTAGTGAAAAGCACATACATGTTATAATCGGAGACATCAGCTCTCCTCGAATTATTGGATATTTGAAAAGAAAACTTTTAAAGCCATGTGGCACATGTTTTAACGTATTGATTGTTCATTTTTTCTGTTCTCGTCCACTTGGTTGAGAAAGCAGCTGGACTAAAGATCTAGAAATTAATAACCAAAAGCGAAGCTATGAAATATGCAATGATCGTTTCCTGGCCACAGAAATATTTGATTATGAATGTCAGAAATATTAAAATAAATTGGCTTTATTCATTTTGAATTTATACTACTACTACTACTACTACTACTACTACTACTACTACTACTACTACTACTACTACTACTACTACTACTACTACTACTACTACTACTACTACTACTACTACTACTACTACTGCTACTGCTGCTGCTTCTGCTGCTGCTAATAATAATAACAACAACAACAACAACAACAACAACAACAATAACAACAACAACAATAATAATAATAATAATAATAATAATAATAATAATAATAATAATAATAATAATAATAATAATAATAATAATAATAATAATAGGAAGAAAGAGAGGATGATGATGAAGAAGAAGAAGAAGAAGAAGAAGAAGAAGAAGAAGAAGAAGAAGAAGAAGAAGAAGAAGAAGAAGAAGAAGAAGAAGAAGAAGAAGAAGAGTGACGGTGATGATGATGATGATTAGTGAGGATGATGATGAAGAGGATGATGAAGGGGATGATGATGATGATAATGATGATGATAGTGATAATGATGATGGTGATGATGATGATGATAGTGATAATGATGATGATGAAGAGGAGGATGATGATGATAGTGATAATGATGATGATGATGATGATGATGATAGTGATAATGATGATGATGATGAAGAGGAGGATGATGATGATAGTAATGATGATGATGATGATGAAGAGGAAGAGGAGGATGATGATGATAGTGATAATGATGATGATGATGATGATAATGGTGATGAAGATGGTGATGATGATAGTGATGCTGATGATGATGAGGAGGAAGAGGATGATTTAGAGAGCGTTGCTTGTTTGAAAACAAAAATTGTAGATATACTTTTTTAGAAACCTTATTCGCATGAAAAACAGCTTCTTCACTTATGACATACCGAACTATAACATTAATAACAGCTTAACACATGACACATCGAACTATTGCATTAAAAACAGATTCTTAACTTATGACACATCGAACTTTAGCATTAATAAGAGCTTAACTTATGACACATCCAATTATGGCATTAAAAACAGCTTCTTTACTAATGACAGATCGAACTCTTGCATTAAAACAGCTTCTTAACTTATGACACATCGGACAATTGCATTAAAACAGCTTCTTAACTTATGACACATCGGACAATTGCATTAAAAACAGCTTTTTAACTTATGACACATCGGACAATTGCATTAAAAACAGCTACTTAACTTATGACACATAGGACAATTGCATTAAAACCAGCTTCTTAACTTATGACACATCGAACTTTAGCATTAATAAGAGCTTAACTTGTGACACATCCAATTATGGCATTAAAAACAGCTTCTTTACTAATGACAGATCGAACTCTTGCATTAAAACAGCTTCTTAACTTATGACACATCGGACAATTGCATTAAAACAGCTTCTTAACTTATGACACATCGGACAATTGCATTAAAAACAGCTTCTTACATTATGACACATCGGACAATTGCATTAAAAACAGTTTCTTAACTTATGATCCAGGCAGTCACCGCAGAATTTCAATAAAGCATAAATGGTCTGAAAGGGGCGCAAATCATGCAGCAGAAAGTGATTTTAAGCAGGGATAACTCAAATGGTACTTGTTTTAGTTATAAATATTTTGTTTTCTGTGTGAAGCACTGATATGATGTCGTTATAAACACCGATTGTGTATTTTTCCTGTTTATTTGATAAGTTTCTTTTGGTGCATGAAAGAGGGCACTTTTACTGAACATATTGTTTAGACCATTGAAAGGAAAGGTAATAATGGTCATGAAAAATCCCTTCAGCAATCTTACGCATTGTTGGAAAAATGCGCGCAAGCCACAAGTTAAGTTAAATGTTTTAATTTTTCTCACGGTTATCCCATATGGGCGAAGAATACACGGAGACGAAATTTAAAAAAAAAAAAATGAGTCAAAATTTTTCAAATTTTCCGTCTGAGTCGCCTTGTTTTTTTTTTCCCCCAATGAAAACATAAAACGTGATATCAAAGAAAACATATGATTTAAAGAAAATATGAGTTATTTACCAACGATATCATTATTTTCACAAAGCCTACTGTAGTAAATAACTATTGTATAGTGTATAATAATTTTGTACCTACAAAACTGGATTCCCAACTTATGAACATGACAATGGATAGGGTGAAAAAACAATACAATTCCACATTGTCATTACCTTGCCCAACCATGACCTGATGAGAGCCACTAGACCTTGATCTGCACACAGCTTGTGTTACACACCAGGACAAAGTCTAATCTTGAACCGTATAAACTAATGAAGAGGGAGAAAAATACAGCGTTCGTCATAAGAGGGGTGATAATGTCATCAACCACAAGGAGACAGATTCTGGTTATTCTTAAAGCTAGACAGTAGCCTTGTGATCAAAAGCCACGGAAAAGGGGCCAAGTTAGAAGAATGTGCTGAGCTTTCACGCAGTAGCTTACCTAAAAAGTAAAATGATCTATAAATATTTTAGTTTCCAGATATCAACAGAAAAATGTCTTATCTTACAAAATTAGCAGACTGGCAATCTAAGAAAATGTAAAGTAAAAACGAAATCATTCTGCATCTGATGTTCTTCAAAGGCTGGTCATCCCATACCCGACCTTTTTTCTTCACCCCTTCTAATCTGAATATTTCGGTCAAAAACTCGCGTTTGTACTGTGACACATTTACCTAAATGCTCGGGATAGCAGATGCTTTTTTTTATAGCTTTAAGTAGATATAGATAAGACTTCGTGAAGGCCCTAGGTCATATTTGATAAAAGAATGGTAACTCATTAAAATAAAGGGTTAGTAAGTCAAATGGTAAAGCCAGGTGCTTTGTTTTAAACATCTTTTTTTTTTTTTTTTTTGTTCAGCGTACTTTTTTTTCTTCAAATAACAGTGTATTAATTCAAACAACAAACAAAACTCTTTTTTTTTTTAAAGAGAAACAGAGAAAAAACATTAACAACAAACTCACAAAGACATCATGAACAAGAATAAAAGTTGTAAAATGCATAAAATATCGGAACGGCGCCTCCATTGCCATGAGAACAATAGAGGTTGGATTATCAGAACGGCGCGTGTATCGCCGACATCATTATGTGTACGATTACTTGACGTTAATTTATTTGTCGAGATTAAAATTCGATTACTCCTGGAAATCATTCCCCTCTGCGTTTCACATGCAGGCTTGGGACTGCCAAAGGCCGCATTAGAATGATTGTGAGTGTCATTTTAATCGGTTGTACATCTTGATTTGCATTGGTAATTCGTACATCTCCACGAAATGGATTGCTTGTGCTCCTTGTCCTTTTTGAATCTAAACTTGTCGATGATAATACCGGTCTTGCCTTTTCTCGTCGTGAACGTCTCCATTTTTGGACAGGGAATGACTATGTACATCAATGTACTGTTCTTTTATAGTGGAGATGTGTGTGTGAACAGAATTTTAAGTTCAAGTTCACGTTTATTTTAGGCCACTGGCCAAAGAACAAACATCAGCAACCACAACGGCACACCACAACAACAAAAGCAAAAACATAATCACAGGCCAATGAATCATGCAATATAACACATGTAAACATACACACAGAATATACTGTTGGCTAACTGTTGGCTAACGGAGCGTGAAGTAAGATCGTGTTTTTTCGCAGTACCTATTTAAAATGTTTCACCTATGTTTATTATCAGCAGCGAGTATTCGTTGAGACCCTATCGACTAATCTTGAGTGAGAAAATATTCGATTACTGCTAGGCGTCGAAGATCAAAGAAAACGTACGCGCCATTCTGATAGCGAAATAGACGCCGTTCGGATAAACGTTATTACGTAAAGGCGCCGTTCTGATAACCTGCCGGCAGGAGCATAGGGTGCAAGGATTTCATAATGAGTGACTGAATAGAGATGATGACGCTCCTAAAACGGTTTGAGAGTAAACTCGCATCAAATGACTATCTGACCTGTCAATGACCTAGTTCATAAGTAATAAATTTACTTTCGTCTACACTAAAAGCGGGCAAATGAAGCTGAATTTTGCACTTGCAAAGATGGAATATGTATACTAAATAAAATTTGGACTCAAAACCATGTCTAGATTTAGATTTCCACACAATTCTTTACGAGACTCTCCCACATGTAATGATCTAGCCGAGATCTAGGTCTGTTGCTCACGAAAACGCGAGAGAAAATTCCAATTCATGTTCTAGTTTGGTTACACCCGTAACTATACCCATTCTCTGGTTACACTGCAGATTGTAGACTGTAGAATAATCTATAAGTACCAAAAACAAAGAAAAAAGAGGTAGGAAATTCCCCGTTTAGCCTTAGCAACAAATCTCGCGATGGTAAACCATTGAATTCAGGCTCGGTCTAGCCATATCATCCTTGTTTATGAGATCCTGAAAAATATGTGTATTTCTTTCTGTCCGTCTC